>CM070495.1:45036333-45092326 GCA_036324585.1 Champsocephalus esox
AACACACACTGCAGTTACACACTCTAACACACACCTCAGTTACACACTCTAACACACACTTCAGTTACACACTCCAGTTACACACTCTAACACACTCTTCAGTTACACACTCTAACACACACCTCAGTTACACACTCTAACACACACTGCAGTTACACACTCTAACACACACCTCAGTTACACACTCTAACACACACTTCAGTTACACACTCCAGTTACACACTCTAACACACACTGCAGTTACACACTCTAACACACACTGCAGTTACACACTCTAACACACACTGCAGTTACACACTCTAACCCTAACCTCAGTTACACACTCTAACACACACCTCAGTTACACACTCTAACACACACCTCAGTTACACACTCTAACACACACTTCAGTTACACACTCTAACACACACCTCAGTTACACACTCTAACACACACCTCAGTTACACACTCTAACACACACTGCAGTTACACACTCTAACACACTCTTCAGTTACACACTCTAACACACACCTCAGTTACACACTCTAACACACACTGCAGTTACACACTCTAACACACACCTCAGTTACACACTCTAACACACACTTCAGTTACACACTCCAGTTACACACTCTAACACACTCTTCAGTTACACACTCTAACACACACCTCAGTTACACACTCTAACACACACTGCAGTTACACACTCTAACACACACCTCAGTTACACACTCTAACACACACTTCAGTTACACACTCCAGTTACACACTCTAACACACACTGCAGTTACACACTCTAACACACACTGCAGTTACACACTCTAACACACACTGCAGTTACACACTCTAACCCTAACCTCAGTTACACACTCTAACACACACCTCAGTTACACACTCTAACACACACCTCAGTTACACACTCTAACACACTCTCAGTTACACACTCTAACACACACCTCAGTTACACACTCTAACACACACCTCAGTTACACACTCTAACACACACTGCAGTTACACACTCTAACACACACTGCAGTTACACACTCTAACCCTAACCTCAGTTACACACTCTAACACACACCTCAGTTACACACTCGAACACACACACACGCACACGCACACACACACACACACGCACGCACAGGGTTGGGTTGTAACGGAATACATGTAACGGCGTTACGTAATCAGAATACAAAAATCAAGTAACTGTATTCAGCTCGCGTTACATTTGAAAAACGAGTAATCTGATTACAGTTACTTTCGTAAACCTGAAGTGAATACATTTTGGATTTGGAATTATTGGTGGAAAGATTTCCTCTCAACATTTAATATTCAAGTAGGTACAGCCGAATCATCGCAGCGCACAAAACCACCGCAGATGGACCAAAAAAGCGTTTGAAAAGAAATCGCGGGTCCGCTCGCTCAGTGAAACAATAACAACGAAACATGGAGGAACAACAGTCTGCGTTTAAATCGCGCGGTGTGTGTGTGTGTGTGTGTATAGGTGTGTGTGGTTAAAACACATCAGCCTGCGGTCGCTCTTTAGTCTTTAGCCTTACTAATGATTATCTCTGAAGGTACACACAGTGAAGGCGGTGCGTGAAAGGCGGTGCGCGGCGGGCTCCTCTTCTCAGGGGCGGAGCTAACCCTCCCGCTGCCTCCTGGCGCTGCAGAGAGGTCATGAAGTGAAGGAGGTGTCCTTCTATAAAACAGCTGTGGGCAGCAGACACTGTGAGAGTCACGGACATGAATTCACAGATCAAGACAGACTGGTGCACACACTCTCCTGTTTTGCCCATCCGGTGCATAAACTGTAGCTCTACACCCCTGGCCGACATGTCCTTAAAATGAAGTCCGAGTTCGACATTTTAATTCATGTCCTGCCAACACTGGCAGGACAGCAGGCGACACGCCCGTTCTAAGCCGTGTCCTCTCTCCTCACGAGCTGCATCCCCAACACGTGTATCATGTTGTTGCATCGTTTCAGATGTGATGTTTCAGTGTGCTCTTGATAAGCCATTACAACAGTAAAACACGTCCAGTTTCCTTTTGCTTTTTGTGTCTCCTGTTCACCAACACATCCACCTGTGATGGAAACAGAAAGTAATCCAAAAGTAATCTGATTACGTTACTTTTTTAAGACACGTAACTGTAACTGTATTCGGATTACTTTCAGAGCCATGTAATCAGTAATCAGTAACTGATTACATTTACAAAGTAACCCTCCCAACCCTGCGCACACACGCACACACACGCACACATACAGACGCACACACACGCGCACACACGCGCACACAGCACACGCACGCACGCACACGCACACACGCACACACACACACACACACACACACACACACACACACACACACACAGTGTGTTACTCTCAGTCTGACTGACCAGCTGCATCTCGTCCCGTCACACATTGCTAGAGAGAATGATAGGGTACACACACACACACACACACTCACACACTCACACACTCATTTGAGTATTTGCATTTTGACTTTTATTCAAAGTAAGAGGAAAACACAGTTACTGTGTTACAATACATTTAGAAATATCGATATAATATATAAATATAATATTAGATATTATGCTTTCGATGTATTTAACGTAAACAGCATTTGGAAACTACTGTTGCTACATTTCTGAAATGCAATAAGTTGGTCTTCTCTTGTTTTTATTTTGCGTTGCATTTGATATTCAGCCGATCCCAAGTAGCGAGAGTAATCCGGTTACTTTTATATTTTGATCCTCAGGCGACCGATCAGGTTCTTTGCCATGTGCTCACTCATCGTGACTCACAGTGAATTCAAAGCAACCCTTTCCGCCACGTGACTCTGATCCGCTCCTAAAAGGATGCATGTATGATTTATCGGTTTTGATCGGTGCGTGCAACACCCAGAGTCCTGCAGACAAACAAACAGCATGTCAACAACCGCGTCCTGCAGACAAACAAACAGCATGTCAACAACCGCGTCCTGCAGACAAACAAACAGCATGTCAACAACCGCGTCCTGCAGACAAACAAACAGCATGTCAACAACCGCGTCATGCAGACAAACAAACAGCATGTCAACAACCGCGTCCTGCAGACAAACAAACAGCATGTCAACAACCGCGTCCTGCAGACAAACAAACAGCATGTCAACAACCGCGTCCTGCAGACAAACAAACAGCATGTCAACAACCGCGTCCTGCAGACAAACAAACAGCATGTCAACAACCGCGTCATGCAGACAAACAAACAGCATGTCAACAACCGCGTCCTGCAGACAAACAAACAGCATGTCAACAACCGCGTCCTGCAGACAAACAAACAGCATGTCAACAACCGCGTCCTGCAGACAAACAAACAGCATGTCAACAACCGCGTCCGAGGTAAACATGCATGTTCAGTCGTGTAGATGTTTCCCTTCTGTCCAAACAGACCCAGCACCACTGGACCCACGGACGTCCTGAGCCATCTCCACGCTCCGGACCCGCAGTGACGCTCCCTCTGCCGCGGCTCCACTTCGTTCCTTCAACACGTCCTCTCTCCACGTTCTCTCTCTCCACGTTCTCTCTCTCTCCACGTTCTGTCTCTACCACGTTCTCTCTCTCCACGTTCTCTCTCTACACGTTCTCTCTCTCCACGTTCTCTCTCTCCACGTTCTCTCTCTACACGTCTCTCTCCACGTTCTCTCTCTCCACGTCTCTCTCTCTCCACGTTCTCTCTCTACACGTTCTCTCTCTCCACGTTCTCTCTCTCCACGTTCTCTCTCTCCACGTTCTCTCTCTCCACGTTCTCTCTCTCCACGTTCTCTCTCTACACGTTCTCTCTCCACGTTCTCTCTCTACACGTTCTCTCTCTCCACGTTCTGTCTCTCCACGTTCTCTCTCTCCACGTTCTCTCTCTACGTTCTGTCTCTCCACGTTCTGTCTCTCCACGTTCTGTCTCTCCACGTTCTCTCTCTCCACGTTCTCTCTCTCCACGTTCTCTCTCTACACGTTCTCTCTCCACGTTCTCTCTCTACACGTTCTCTCTCTCCACGTTCTGTCTCTCCACGTTCTCTCTCTCTACGTTCTCTCTCCACGTTCTGTCTCTCCACGTTCTCTCTCTCCACGTTCTCTCTCTACACGTTCTCTCTCTCCACGTTCTCTCTCCACGTCCTCTCTCCACGTCTCTCTCCACGTTCTCTCTCCACGTTCTCTCTCTCCACGTTCTCTCTCTCCACGTTCTCTCTCTCCACGTTCTCTCTCTCCACGTTCTGTCTCTCCACGTTCTCTCTCTACACGTTCTCTCTCTCCACGTTCTCTCTCTCCACGTTCTGTCTCTCCACGTTCTCTCTCTACACGTTCTCTCTCTCCACGTCCTCTCTCCACGTTCTCTCTCCACGTTCTCTCTCTACACGTTCTCTCTCTCCACGTTCTCTCTCTCCACGTTCTGTCTCTCCACGTTCTCTCTCTACACGTTCTCTCTCTCCACGTTCTCTCTCTCCACGTTCTCTCTCTCCACGTTCTCTCTCTCCACGTTCTCTCTCTCCACGTTCTCTCTCTACACGTTCTCTCTCTCCACGTTCTCTCTCTCCACGTTCTCTCTCTCCACGTTCTCTCTCTCCACGTTCTGTCTCTACACGTTCTCTCTCTACACGTTCTCTCTCTCCACGTTCTCTCTCTCCACGTTCTCTCTCTACACGTTCTCTCTCTCCACGTTCTCTCTCTCCACGTTCCACACATCGTCTCCGAGTCGCTCAGATGCAGAGATCCATGTTACTCCCACATGCCGGAGACCTGCATGCAGCAGTTATAGTGAGGAGAGAAGAAGAATGCTATGCACTGCAGGATACTCAACAGAGCAGAAATACTCAGTTGTTGTACTTGAGTGAAAGTAGAAGTACTCCGATCTACTTGAGTCAAAGTAGAAGTACTCCGATCTATTTGAGTAAAAGTAGAAGTACTCTGATCTATTTGAGTAAAAGTAGAAGTACTCCGATCTATTTGAGTAAAAGAAAAAGTACTCAGATCTATTTGAGTAAAAGTAGAAGTACTCAGATCTTGTATTTGAGTAAAAGTAGAAGTACTCAGATCTTGTATTTGAGTAAAAGTAGAAGTACTCAGATCTACTTGAGTAAAAGTAGAAGTACTCAGATCTACTTGAGTGAAAGTAGAAGTACTCAGATCTACTTGAGTAAAAGTAGAAGTACTCAGATCTTGTATTTGAGTAAAAGTAGAAGTACTCAGATCTACTTGAGTAAAAGTAGAAGTACTCAGATCTTGTACTTGAGTAAAAGTAGAAGTACTCAGATATTGTACTTGAGTAAAAGTAGAAGTACTCAGATCTTGTACTTGAGTAAAAGTAGAAGTACTCAGATCTGGTTCTTTAGGAAAAGTAGAAGTACTCAGATCTTGAACTTGAGTAAAAGTAGAAGTACTCAGATATTGTACTTGAGTAAAAGTAGAAGTACTCAGATCTGGTTCTTGAGGAAAAGTAGAAGTACTCAGATTTTGTACTTGAGTAAAAGTAGAAGTACTCAGGTATTGTCCTTGAGTAAAAGTAGAAGTACTCAGATCTTGTACTTGAGTAAAAGTAGAAGTACTCAGGTATTGTCCTTGAGTAAAAGTAGAAGTACTCAGATCTTGTACTTGAGTAAAGTAGAAGTACTCAGGTATTGTCCTTGAGTAAAAGTAGAAGTACTCAGATCTTGTCCTTGAGTAAAAGTAGAAGTACTCAGATCTTGTACTTGAGTAAAAGTAGAAGTACTCAGATCTTGTACTTGAGTAAAAGTAGAAGTACTCAGATCTTGTACTTGAGTAAAAGTAGAAGTACTCAGATCTTGTACTTGAGTAAAAGTAGATACATGGTAGTAAAGTGTTTCAAGTGGACGGGCTGAGCACATTTGAAAGTAGTATACATGTGTAAAGTATACAGGGGAAAGGTTACAGTCTGGTGGGAGGACTGGGTCCCATGATGTGCTCACAGTAAGTGTCTGTGGGAGGGCAGCCCATTTGAACTCACAGCAGATTGCAGGGAATCTACCTCTCATGCATGAGCAACTACACTTCTTACACATGCATGCAAATGAATATATTAAAGAACACGTGCAAATAAATAAATAACACACACACACAACACACACACACACACACACATACACACACACACACACACACACACACACACACACACACACACACACAGACACACAAACCATCTGCCGCAGTGCTAAGTGCACTTCAGCCTGTGGGCATCGTGGAGGATGTTAAAATATCTTGCGTTGTTTTGACTTGCGTTGCATCACCAAGAAAACACACAAGTTACGAACAGGTTCACAGGTGATTTTAAAAACCAAGTGATGTACATTTTTTGCCAAAAACCTTAAAACCGATCTAACCCAAACGGCTAAATGCTCAATAGATGGTTTTAAAGCAAGGTGTGTGTCTGCTTTGTGAGAGTTAATATGAATCCGTATGTTAAATCAAACGAAGCGCTGTGCATGCCAACAGCTTCCTCTATTCACACACATGGATTATTGATCGCTGCCGCTCTGAGAGTTTTCTACATGCATTCAGCTTGGTCTGTGTGTCCGTGTTTCAGGTGGGGAGTAGTGGAGGGTACTTTCCATTACACCTAGTATTCATTAAGTACGCGTTACCTGCTTCCTGGCTCTGGGGACGTTAGGGTCGAGCGTTACCCGCTTCCTGGCTCTGGGGACGTTAGAGTCGAGCGTTACCCGCTTCCTGGCTCTGGGGACGTTAGAGTCGAGCGTTACCCGCTTCCTGGCTCTGGGGACGTTAGAGTCGAGCGTTACCCGCTTCCTGGCTCTGGGGACGTTAGAGTCGAGCGTTACCCGCTTCCTGGCTCTGGGGACGTTAGAGTCGAGCGTTACCCGCTTCCTGGCTCTGGGGACGTTAGAGTCGAGCGTTACCCGCTTCCTGGCTCTGGGGACGTTAGAGTCGAGCGTTACCCGCTTCCTGGCTCTGGGGACGTTAGAGTCGAGCGTTACCCGCTTCCTGGCTCTGGGGACGTTAGAGTCGAGCGTTACCCGCTTCCTGGCTCTGGGGACGTTAGAGTCGAGCGTTACCCGCTTCCTGGCTCTGGGGACGTTAGAGTCGAGCGTTACCCGCTTCCTGGCTCTGGGGACGTTAGAGTCGAGCGTTACCCGCTTCCTGGCTCTGGGGACGTTAGAGTCGAGCGTTACCCGCTTCCTGGCTCTGGGGACGTTAGAGTCGAGCGTTACCCGCTTCCTGGCTCTGGGGACGTTAGAGTCGAGCGTTACCCGCTTCCTGGCTCTGGGGACGTTAGAGTCGAGCGTTACCCGCTTCCTGGCTCTGGGGACGTTAGAGTCGAGCGTTACCCGCTTCCTGGCTCTGGGGACGTTAGAGTCGAGCGTTACCCGCTTCCTGGCTCTGGGGACGTTAGAGTCGAGCGTTACCCGCTTCCTGGCTCTGGGGACGTTAGAGTCGAGCGTTACCCGCTTCCTGGCTCTGGGGACGTTAGAGTCGAGCGTTACCCGCTTCCTGGCTCTGGGGACGTTAGAGTCGAGCGTTACCCGCTTCCTGGCTCTGGGGACGTTAGAGTCGAGCGTTACCCGCTTCCTGGCTCTGGGGACGTTAGAGTCGAGCGTTACCCGCTTCCTGGCTCTGGGGACGTTAGAGTCGAGCGTTACCCGCTTCCTGGCTCTGGGGACGTTAGAGTCGAGCGTTACCCGCTTCCTGGCTCTGGGGACGTTAGAGTCGAGCGTTACCCGCTTCCTGGCTCTGGGGACGTTAGAGTCGAGCGTTACCCGCTTCCTGGCTCTGGGGACGTTAGAGTCGAGCGTTACCCGCTTCCTGGCTCTGGGGACGTTAGAGTCGAGCGTTACCCGCTTCCTGGCTCTGGGGACGTTAGAGTCGAGCGTTACCCGCTTCCTGGCTCTGGGGACGTTAGAGTCGAGCGTTACCCGCTTCCTGGCTCTGGGGACGTTAGAGTCGAGCGTTACCCGCTTCCTGGCTCTGGGGACGTTAGAGTCGAGCGTTACCCGCTTCCTGGCTCTGGGGACGTTAGAGTCGAGCGTTACCCGCCTCCTGGCTCTGGGGACGTTAGAGTCGAGCGTTACCCGCCTCCTGGCTCTGGGGACGTTAGAGTCGAGCGTTACCCGCCTCCTGGCTCTGGGGACGTTAGAGTCGAGCGTTACCCGCTTCCTGGCTCTGGGGACGTTAGAGTCGAGCGTTACCCGCTTCCTGGCTCTGGGGACGTTAGAGTCGAGCGTTATCCCGCCTCCTGGCTCTGGGGACGTTAGAGTCGAGCGTTACCCGCTTCCTGGCTCTGGGGACGTTAGAGTCGAGCGTTACCCGCTTCCTGGCTCTGGGGACGTTAGAGTCGAGCGTTACCCGCTTCCTGGCTCTGGGGACGTTAGAGTCGAGCGTTACCCGCCTCCTGGCTCTGGGGACGTTAGAGTCGAGCGTTACCCGCCTCCTGGCTCTGGGGACGTTAGAGTCGAGCGTTACCCGCTTCCTGGCTCTGGGGACGTTAGAGTCGAGCGTTACCCGCTTCTAATGGTTTACTGATCACAGACAAAAAATACAAAAGAAAAAGTATATTTAGTATCTGTTATTCAATATAATGTTTACTTTACTACTGGTTATATTCATTCATTTTCTTACTTCACGTTTTTCTTTAACTTATGTTTATATGAATATGTGTATGGTATCTTTTCATTGCACATGTTCAATGGTCATACATATTTTTATCAAATGTTATTTAATCTTCCAATGCAGACATTTTACCTCAACTTTATATAAAAAACTATTTTCAATTTATCTTTTTATTTTATAGTAATTGCACAGTTCGTATTGTTTCCAAAGTGTATTTATGAAGTAACGGACGGGCATCCCTGCTGAGCTGAAGTCCCTGCCTCCTCCAACAACCTACGATATCAAAACAAATACAAATTAGTGCAAGGAAGAATTGAAGTACGTTGTATGCATCAGTCACAGATTTAGACATTGTCTCTAAACGTGAGGCGCCAACACCTCTTTGTGGTTTGATCCTTTTATTTAACGTTATCTTTCTGTCTCTGTCTCTGCAGGGAGTTTTCCCAGCGAGCTACATCCAACTGAAGAAGGCCGTCGTCACCAACAGAGGGTAGGTTTACAGACCTCCAAATTAACATGGCACAGTTTGAGTCAAATTATTATATATAGTTTCAATTAACATTCTCTTTTTGCTTTTTGACCACTCAAAGCAATGCATATTAAAGGTTATTCTGTTCTTCATCAATACATCACAGGTCTCAGATATATACAGAGCCTGTCTATGATTGGCTGAAACACCAAACTGATCATTGCAGCATTACCCATAATCCCTTCTGTTTCAGCCCTGTTTCCAAAGTGCTGATTCTCTGTCTGTTACTTTAGATGAAAATAAGGAGCCCCTCCCCACGCCCCTCTGAGAGACATCTGGTTACAAAGAACTCAATGGAGCTCTAGGAGGAGATTCTCGACATGTGTTGTCTGTTACACGAGACAAACACATCGTTATGACATCATTAAGTGGCCAAAATCTGATCAGCTCATTTTCAGACAGGTTTTTATAGAAATGGATCAAAAAAATCTTTGTTCCTGAAACTTTCAGAGTCTCTTTCCACAGAGGGGACACATGTTGATGTAGAAGAGACATGAAGAAGAGGGGACACATGTTGATGTAGAAGAGACATGAAGAAGAGGGGACACATGTTGATGTAGAAGAGACATGGAGAAGAGGGGACACATGTTGATGTAGAAGAGACATGGAGAAGAGGGGACACATGTTGATGTAGAAGAGACATGAAGAAGAGGGGACACATGTTGATGGAGAAGAGACATGAAGAAGAGGGGACACATGTTGATGTAGAAGAGACATGAAGAAGAGGGGACACATGTTGATGTAGAAGAGACATGGAGAAGAGGGGACACATGTTGATGTAGAAGAGACATGAAGAAGAGGGGACACATGTTGATGTAGAAGAGACATGGAGAAGAGGGGACACATGTTGATGTAGAAGAGACATGGAGAAGAGGGGACACATGTTGATGTAGAAGAGACATGAAGAAGAGGGGACACATGTTGATGTAGAAGAGACATGGAGAAGAGACATGAAGAAGAGGGGACACATGTTGATGTAGAAGAGACATGAAGAAGAGGGGACACATGTTGATGTAGGAGAGACATGGAGAAGAGGGGACACATGTTGATGTAGAAGAGACATGAAGAAGAGGGGACACATGTTGATGTAGAAGAGACATGAAGAAGAGGGGACACATGTTGATGTAGAAGAGACATGGAGAAGAGGGGACACATGTTGATGTAGAAGAGACATGAAGAAGAGGGGACACATGTTGATGTAGAAGAGACATGGAGAAGAGGGGACACATGTTGATGTAGAAGAGACATGGAGAAGAGGGGACACATGTTGCTGTAGAAGAGACATGAAGAAGAGGGGACACATGTTGATGTAGAAGAGACATGAAGAAGAGGGGACACATGTTGATGTAGAAGAGACATGAAGAAGAGGGGACACATGTTGATGTAGAAGAGACATGGAGAAGAGGGGACACATGTTGATGTAGAAGAGACATGAAGAAGAGGGGACACATGTTGATGTAGAAGAGACATGGAGAAGAGGGGACACATGTTGATGTAGAAGAGACACAAAGAAGAGGGGACACATGTTGATGTAGAAGAGACATGGAGAAGAGGGGACACATGTTGATGTAGAAGAGACACAAAGAAGAGGGGACGCATGTTGATGTAGAAGAGACATGAAGAAGAGGGGACACATGTTGATGTAGAAGAGACATGAAGAAGAGGGGACACATGTTGATGTAGGAGAGACATGGAGAAGAGGGGACACATGTTGATGTAGAAGAGACACAAAGAAGAGGGGACACATGTTGATGTAGAAGAGACATGGAGAAGAGACATGAAGAAGAGGGGACACATGTTGATGTAGAAGAGACATGAAGAAGAGGGGACACATGTTGATGTAGGAGAGACATGGAGAAGAGGGGACACATGTTGATGTAGAAGAGACATGAAGAAGAGGGGACACATGTTGATGTAGGAGAGACATGGAGAAGAGGGGACACATGTTGATGTAGAAGAGACATGGAGAAGAGGGGACACGTGTTGATGTAGAAGAGACATGGAGAAGAGGGGACACATGTTGATGTAGAAGAGACATGAAGAAGAGGGGACACATGTTGATGTAGAAGAGACATGAAGAAGAGGGGACACATGTTGATGTAGAAGAGACATGAAGAAGAGGGGACACATGTTGATGTGGGCGTAGATTTGACTCAATCTCATTTGTATGACCAGACGGTGTAAATGTGTAACTACTTCATCATCACATGAACATAGCCGAGTGACACGAGTAGATTTTTGTTCTAGGTCGTTGCAGTTTGAAAGCCCTCGATTCTGGGAGTCTAAAAATAAATTGGTTTAAAATCCTAGGTTCAGGGAATCTAAAAAAGAAAGGGAAGTATCGGGCTAACGTAAAAAGGTGGCGTTTATTTTATTCTCTTTTCAGTTATTGTTTCTAAATGTCATTTTCAAAGCGTTTCTGCATCACTATTTCTCACTGCTTCCAATGTCTTTTATTTTTGTAAAGCACTTTGAATTACCTGGTGTTGAGAGGTTCTATATAAAGAAACTTGCCTTGCCTTACCACTAGAGATGTCCCGATCCGATCACGTGATCGGGGACCGGAGCCGAACACGTGATTTTCAAAAGATCGGAATCGGGAGAAAAAAATCGGGGATCGGGATTTTTATTTTATTTTTTTAAAATATTTTTATGAAATGACCATGTTCACGTCTTAAAGCCATCCTGAGGACTTAGTTTTGGTTTACAATTACACAACATCATGTTTGTGTTGCTTTCTTTGGGCTTGTTTTCAGACCTGGTTGCTTATTCCTCTCAAAGCAACAGAGTGGGCGCAGTGTCTAATAGTAGCAGCAAGCTAACGAGAGGTGTAAGGAAATATTTGTATGTATTCATGAAAACTGTGAGCTGGTTTTTGGGCCTGCTAACATGTGGTTTTTTTAGGACAAAGGAAGAGGGGGGAAGGTGATGAGTTTACATACAGTCAACTCCAGATCCCTGAGAATGTTTTTCTGGGTTAAACCATCGGTAGGGTTTTGCAAATGGGTAGGGACATTTTAATGAGGTGCATCCTGTAGGCCTTCCCAACACCTGTGGCTTTCAAAGCTGCCCGCGCTAATTCCCTGTGAGACAGCGTGTTAGTATCTCCCAAATGAAACTCCACCCCTGTTGGTACTAAAGGCTATCCAGCCTTTTGCTCTCTCTCTCTTCTCGCGCCGCTTGGACCGGAAGGTCGTGCCGGCCTGTGAGCAGGGGCCAGGAGTAGGCCTACTCCTGACATTATGCATATGATATAATATGGTTTTGTATGGTAATGTATTGATTGTATTGTATTGTTATATTACCATTAAATAGATTATTGTTAAACGGTTAATTGTATGCTCTGGATTTCCTTCCTGTAAGATATCAGCTTGTTTAGGGACGCGCGGAGATTTGAAAATGCGGACTAGTTGTCCATTCACATCTCTAACAGAGGCTACGTTCAGCTGGTGACTCGGGAGTCGGGACAGAGAAAATGTCAGGAGTTTGGAAGTGTTATGAAACTGAAAGCGAAGGCAGTGGAACAGCCAGATGCAGTGTTTGCAAGGCGGAGGTTCCGCGTGGTGGAAAGAACAGAGCTACGTTCAACACGACCAATCTAATACGCTACCTGAGAAACAAACAACAACAACAACACGACGAGTGCACAGCGGCCACTCGGGTAACGGCACGGAAACAACCAACACTTTCAGAGGCTTTCAAAAGGAAAGAGAAACTGCCCCAGAACAGAGAAAAGGCCAAAGAATTACAGCCAATATAGCTGAGTTCATCGCGTTGGAGGACCAGCCCTTATCTGTTACCTTTTCTCTCTTAATGCATTGCATAAAGATCGGATCGAGAAAAATCGGTATCGGCAGATTGTCAAAATCAAATGATCGGAATCGGATCGGGAGCAAAAAGAGGTGATCGGGACATCCCTAATCATCATCTTTAGAAAGTTTGTCTCAAAGCAGTGTGTGTGTGAAAGCCGGACCACAAACACACAATTGAGAAATACAACTGGACGCCTGATAGAGATATATTCCTGTCCTTTGAGTCACTTGGTCATGGTGTATCTGGACGTCACATCGTGGTAGAGGTATATCAATTAGATATAATCCAGCCTTCTTTATCCGGGTTGACGCCACGGCTTTCTCCTCGTCTCGGGCTTGGATTCGTTGAAGGGCTAATGTGATGAGTCTGTTTCTGTGGAGTTGCTTTGAGAGCCGGTCGCTCTAAATAAGGCATGAGCTTCTTCCTCTCTGACTCCCCTCCACGTTCCAGAGTACATATTTTAATACATTTACATAATGACTGCTTTCTTCAGATGAATCAGAGTTACGGAGCGTGTCTTGATTTGCATAAGCATTTTTTAATTAAAGGCACGCAGGGTAAATTAATTGGACTTAGTGGATCCTTTACTGTTTGGAGCTCCAGGGCAGAGGAAGAGCAGAGTTCCTGCGTGAAGATTAATGCATATGGACTACTGACCACTGTGTGTGTGCGTGTGTGTGTGTGTGCGTGCATGTGTGTGTGCGTGTGCGTGCATGTGTGCGCGTGCATGTGTGTGTGTGATGTGAGAGGATAGTGTGTGTGTGTGTGTGAGAGGATGGTGTGTGTGTGTGAGGAGTGTGTGTGTGCATGTGTGTGTGATGTTAGAGGATAGTGTGTGTGTGTGATGTGAGAGGATAGTGTGTGTGTGTGTAACCATGTGTGTGTGTGTGTGTGTGTAACCGTGTGTGTGTGTAACCGTGTGTGTGTGTGTAACTGTGTGTGTGTGTGTGTGTGTGAGGATGGTGTGTGTGTGTGTGCGTGCATGTGTGTGTGATGTGAGAGGATAGTGTGTGTGTGTGTGTGTAACCGTGTGTGTGTGTGTGAGGAGTGTGTGTGTGTGTAACCGTGTGTGTGTGTGTGTGTGTGAGGGTGGTGTGTGTGTGTGCGTGCATGTGTGTGTGATGTGAGAGGATAGTGTGTGTGTGTGAGAGAATGGTGTGTGCGTGCATGTGTGTGTGTGATGTGAGAGGATAGTGTGTGTGAGGAGTGTGTGTGCGTGAGTTGAAGTAATGATACCCCTTTCTTCTCATTAGTATGTATGAAAAAGTGACAGGTGACACACCCCCGATTATGCAAATGAGCTAAGTCCCGCCTCCCATTGCGAGATCCTTTGATGTGATTGGGTACAATCATGTTAATGAGCTAAGTCCCGCCTCCCATTGTTCGAGATCCTTTTGATGTGTGTTATAACAGGTAGGTGTGAAATGCCCCCTGTGTAGTGCCTTTGTTGTTTAGTTCTTTGAGGTGTTGATTAGGGCAGTCTCTTTGAAGTTATGTTGTCTGGCCCCTGCCCCTCAGAGCCCTTTGTCGTCTAATCTAATTAGTCTTTGATGTTTGCCCTTTGAAGTGAGGTGTTATAACAGGCAGGTGTGATTTCACACTGGTGAAAGCCTTTGATGTTAATCTAGGTGTCTCTTTGAAGTTATGCGTGAGACTGTCTACCCGCCCCCTCCCAGCCTCCCCCCTTTTCTCCACCCCTTCCTTATGGCTATGATGCCAGCAGATAGTGGGGGTGGAATTAGATGAAGATAGAAATACACTCAAACTAAATTAAAAAAAGACAGTCATTTCCACTTACCAAGTCACCTTTCAAAAAAGAAAAATGTCAAGAGACGCCTCGAATTGGGTTTAATCAGCCTGTGACAACGTACCGCCACCCGTCCAGAGTGCCAGTCAAGGTTTGCATCCATTAAAGTGTAACTAAAAGTATCTTAGTGACATACGAAAAGAGAATAAAGCATTGATGTCAACAAAACAGCCTTCTTTCACTGAAATAGCCTCAAAATCACAAACTCAGATTCTTAACGGAATCTAATAAAACAGAGTACTTTCATGGTAGTGGTCAGCTTTTAAAAAAAGAAAGTGTATATGCTTGACGAAATCTCCTCAAACAGAGTACTTCGTGGTAGTGGTCCGCTTTTATACACAAAAGTGTATCTTTTCAGTAACTGTCTCAGAGAATTTAAGCATAAATCTGTCAAATGTTCAAAACAGCCTTGTTTTCACTGAAATAGCCTACCTGTTATAACACACATCAAAGGACTAGACTACAAAGGGGTGTGAGGGTACAGGGGCCAGACAACATAACTTCAAAGAGACTGCCTTAATCAACACATCAAAGAACTAAACAACAAAGGCACTACACAGGGGGGCATTTCACACCTACCTGTTATAACACACATCAAAAGGATCTTGAACACTGGGAGGCGGGACTTAGTTCATTAACATGATTGTACCCAATCACATCAAAGGATATCGCAAAGGGGGGGCGGGACTTAGCTCATTTGCATAATTGTGGGCGTGTCATCTGTCACTTTTTCATGCATACTAATGAGACGAAAGGGGTATCATTACTACTTGCGTGCATGTGTGATGTGAGAGGATAGTGTGTGTGTGATGTGAGAGGATAGTGTGTGTGTGTGTGTGTGTGTGTGTGAGTGTGAGTGAGGAGAGTGTGTGTGTGTGTGTGAGGAGTGTATGTGTGAGGATGGTGTGTGTGTGTGTGTGTGAGGTCTTTCTCTGCAGGTTCAACACGCAAACCGTGAAATAAATGCTCTGAGGTTTGTTTTGTCCGTGCTGCAGGAACACGGGGAAGTGACTGCTTTAGTGGAGAGAACAGTGTTGGAGGAGTGTGTAGAGGTGTGTAGAGCTGTGTAGAGGTGTGTAGAGGTTTGTACGGAAGAGGATTAGGGCCAAAACATTTTGTAGTTCCGACCGAAATTGATTTTTTTTCATTTGAATTCTAATATTAAAGTCAGAACTCCGATTTTAAATTCAGTATTCGAAGACAGAAAGTAAATCTCCAGCAGGGTCTCCAGCACGAAACTGCCGAATGCTAACCTGCATATGTTGGGACATTTGCACAATTAGTATACATTGAGTTAATTAGCATTAATGTCACTACAGCCTATGTAAACAACAGCATAACAAAATGACCTAAAGTAGTAGACAAACAAAGTTAATATACACAAACACTTTCTTAATGGTTGTGTAGCTCAAACAGTAATTCCAGTGGTTCAGTCTTTAGAGATGCATCATGTTAAATCGTGTTTTTAATGCTAAACCCTAATTGGAAAAGTGACTAAAGCAGTCAAATAAATGTCGTGGAGTGAACATACATGTCTTCCTTTTGAAATGTAGTGAACTAGACGTATAAAGCAGCATTACATGGAAGTAAAGTAGAAGAACATACACAGTCACATGTCTTTCCACCCTGAATGTTTCCCTGTTTCAGTTTCAGATCTTCCGGTTGATTAAACACAGTTTTCCTTTTGTTCCGTTGCCGTTAAAGTCACAATCTGTTCCCTGTTTTTGGAGATACTTAGTGCGACCACATGTCCCGGGTACTCCCGGTCTTAACATGACACATGTGAACATTGGTGCTCATTGATTACACGCAGCGCTGATGTGTTTGGGCAGAATGTTCTTCTTCTGTGGTGCATTGGACTGTAACTCTGACTTCCCCCGAAAACACAAATCACTTGAACTCACCATTGTTGAAGCCTAACTGTGTGTAACGCAAAACAAAGGAGCCACACACTGTCACGATCTGTCTGTGTTGTGTTTTGTCTTGCCTTTTTCTGTCTTTGTTTTCATGATTTATTGTTTATTCTGTTACGGTTGAGTGAAGCAGGCAGGACCCAAATGCAGAATCAACTGAAAAAATACCTTTATTTCAAGGTCTCGAGGCACAAACAGAACACTAACACGAGAACACAGTCAAAGACAAACAAGGAACCAACAAGGACGGACAGAAAAACCAGAACTTAAATACACACAAGACTAATCAACGAAACAAGAGACAGGTGAGGAGGGAGGAGAACACACAGGGGCACCAGGTGAACACAATCAGGTAATCAGACAGGAGGGAACACAGACGGAGAGCAACAGGCAAGACAGG
Organism: Champsocephalus esox; assembly: GCA_036324585.1. NCBI lineage: Eukaryota > Metazoa > Chordata > Actinopteri > Perciformes > Channichthyidae > Champsocephalus > Champsocephalus esox. The sequence goes on from CM070495.1 coordinate 45,053,391, forward strand.
GGGTGAGGACTTTTCAAAATAATACATGAAACCAAAGACAGAAAAAGACACAACACAACAAACAAGGAACACTGTTTGTTCTGTAATCTACTAAGCATGCACACATGTCAACACATGTGAATAACTTACATGGTGCATTGATATTAAATCATATGTGCAATATTTACATGTTGAAAGTTCATATTCACAGTGTCCCAATACGTTTGATTCCATGTGTCTTAAATGTATGTTTATAATTTAAAAGCATGATTTATTAAATCATCCAAGGAAGTTACGTGTTATTATATTCTCTGCACGGTTACTGAAAACCCGTCTGGTCTGTTTGTCATGATATGTGGGGGAAGGGCGAAGAAGAGGTTATCCAATTAAAAAAAATGTCGGATCCACTTTTGTTAACGTTGCTTGAGTGTTGCGTTCATGTGCTGTCGGGATAGTCAGAAAAATGAGTTCCCAACTAGAACCTTTCACGTTGTTCGTCCCCTCAAATCGGAGAGGACAAAGAAGAAACGTGTTTTAATTTGTTGTGATGTCATGAACAATGACTCATTCAAGTCAGATTAGATTCAACTAGAGTTATTTGCTTTGATTTACATTTGCAAACGTTTTTCATCAGGCAAAGCATCGCACATGAAGGAAAGAAACTCCGGCCCATTCCCAAACCGCCCTCTACACCCTACCCCTACATCCTACCCCTACACCCTAGCCCTACATCCTACCCCTACACCCTACCCCTACATCCTACCCCTACACCCTACCCCTACATCCTACCCCTACACCATACCCCTACACCCTACCCCTACATCCTACCCCTACACCCTACCCCAACACCCTACCCCTACACCCTACCCCTACACCCTACACCCTACCCCAACACCCTACCCCTACACCCTACCCCTACACCCTACCCCTACACCCTACCCCTACACCCTACACCCTACCCCAACACCCTACCCCTACACCCTACCCCTACACCCTACCCCTACACCCTACCCCTACACCCTACACCCTACCCCAACACCCTACCCCTACATCCTACCCCTACACCCTACCCCTACATCCTACCCCTACATACTACCCCTACACCCTACCCCAACACCCTAGCCCTACACCCTACCCTTACACCCTACCCCTACACCCTACCCCTACATCCTACCCCAACACCCTAGCCCTACACCCCACCCCTCCGTTTGCGCGTTCACGCGGAGGGTCCGCCATATTGAGGGCTGTTCCAAAGCAACGAGTGTGGAGGGGGAGTGGGCTATCAAGCCCTCAAAGAGCGGTCTCTCCCTGACCGGAGTCACGCTGTGTGTGTCCTCAGGAAACACGCTGTGTACAAGTAGTTCCAGCAAACATCCACTGATAAACTGCGATGTGAACAACCTCATGATAACCTCATATGTTTTTAACTGAGGATCAAACCTGTGTTTAGTCTAGAAAAAGGTAAATGTGTGCATTTTATTATAAAGTTGTGTATATTTACAGACCGTTGCAAAAACTAAGAAGCTTATAAACATCAGGTTTAAAACTAAAAGAGCTTTGAAACACAATGAAAGATGTTTGGAGTTTTATTTGAGTTATTCATTTAAACTTTTTGTCTAAGAGATGCTGATTTGAAACCGTTGTTACATACAGTTACGGCACTTCCTGTTTGTGCTGGAGAGAGGGGAGGCCGTCCCAAAGCTGGCTGCTGTGTTTACTCCCTCCATCTGACAGGAGGAGCCTCGTTGAGCTGCGAGTGTGGCTGCAGACGGAGTTCACTCCATCACGGAGGGGTAGCGTCGAGGGAGTGGTTTGGGATTGGGCCTCCCTCTGGAGGGAACACAGGGATTTTAGCCTCTGCAGACCATTTACATGCACTAAAACCAATATAGCACACTACATGGAAGGGAACCCCCCAAAAACTAGAATAGGGACTCTTTAAAACGGAGCAAATGGACTTGAATTGCTTTGGAGGAGAGGGCGCGAAGAGGCAGAACATTATGTGCTTGGATAGAAATGTGAAGTCTAATCTCAGAGATGGAGTTTTTAAAGTAATGTGTTTCTATTTTATCTCTCAAGTCTCATTACTGCTCCACCTTTCTCTCTCGCTGCCTTCCTTAGACGAACCCATCACCCCCCCCTCATTTATTCTAATCTATGAAATAATCTTATGAAACAAGACTCCTTATCTTCATTTGCGCTGGGGACGTACAACTTAGTATAATTTATAAATGTTCTGAAAGATAGCATGCACAAAGAAATGTGATAAACAAGAACATGGTTTAGTGTCAAGATGTGCTCTTTGGACATGTTGGTGAACTTTTAATTGAAAATGTAAAAACTAACATTGCACTTTAAAACAAAGTAAACTACAAATGATTCCTCCGTCCTCTACTGACTCTGAAACGTCCCAGCAACAGGCAGCAGTTTGTTATTTTCCTTCAGTAAATGTTGTCTTTTTGCTTTATTTTCTCTAAACGTTCAATAGGAAATGTAAAAACGAACGTTGCTCCCGCTGCTGAACACTGTTTTTAACCAATAATCCCCTCCTTGTAGTGTTTTATTAAAGTGTTTGTGTGTTTCCTTCAGGCCTCATGAGACGGTGGTTCCTCTGGAGGATCCGATCATCACCGAGGTGACGGCAACTCTTCAGGAATGGGCTTTACTGTGGAAGCAACTCTATGTGGTGAGCTGAAGAACATCTCCTTTATAAGATAAGAACAGAGGTGGGAAGTATTGGAGTACAAATACTTTGTTACTGTACTTAAGTACATGTTTCTGGTACTTTACTCCACGACTTTTTACTTTGACTTCTTACATGTTGAACTCAAATACCTGTACTTTCTACTTCTTACATGTTGAACCCAAATACCTGTACTTTCTACTTCTTACATGTTCAACTCAAATACCTGTACTTTCTACTTCTTACATGTTGAACTCAAATACCTGTACTTTCTACTTCTTACATGTTGAACACAAATACCTGTACTTTCTACTTCTTACATGTTGAACTCAAATACCTGTACTTTCTACTTCTTACATGTTGAACTCAAATACCTGTACTTTCTACTTCTTACATGTTGAACTCAAATACCTGTACTTTCTACTTCTCACATGTTGAACTCAAATACCTGTACTTTCTACTTCTCTCATGTTGAACTCAAATACCTGTACTTTCTACTTCTTACATGTTGAACACAAATACCTGTACTTTCTACTTCTCTCATTCTCCAAACAGCTGGTTCCTTTAGTCTGAATGTGTGTTGGTGCGTGGTCATTATTCTTTAGAGTCACTGCGTGCCTATTGGTTGGAACACGATCCGTGTATCCATCACTTCCTGGTCTTCTCTAAAGAAGAGGGACCAATGGAAACGTTGTCATGTTGCCGTTGGTCACCATGGAAACATTCATTAGCTAACAATGACATTATTGTTCTATTGATATAAAGGGAGGTCAGGTACTCTTTAAAGCAGCTGCTAGCTATGGGTACTTTCTACTGAAGTACATTTCAAAGCCTCTTTACTTTGCCTTGAGTAAAGAAGTTTAGTCAGTACTTCTACTTTCATTACTTTACATTACATTGCATTTAGCTTACGCTTTTATCCAAAAGGGACTTACAATAAGTGCGTTCGACCAACAAAATACAAACTTGAAGAAAACAGAATCATAAAGTACATCAGGTTTCATAGAGCAAAAACATTTCAAGTGCTACTCAACTGGCTTTAGAGAAGCCAGTCCTTTATTAGTATATCAGTGCTTTGTTAATAGTTCTATCGCTCGAGGTGGAGTCGAAAGAGATGAGTGTTCAGTCTGGAAGGTGTGTGAGCTTTCTGCCGTGCTGATGTCAATGGGAGCTCATTCCACCATCTTGGAGCCAGGATAGCAAACCCACGTGTTTCTGCTGATGGGAACTTGGATCCCCCTCGCAGCGAGGGTGCAGCGAGCCGTTTGGCTGATGCAGAGCGTAGTGCACGTGCTGGGGTGTACGGTTTAACCATGTCCTGGATGTAGGAAGGGCCAGATCCATTCGCAGCATGGTACGCAAGCACCATTGTCTTGAAGTGGATTCTAGCAGTTGAAGGGAGCGGAGGAGCGGCTTGGTGGTCAAGAGTGGGACAATCTTTCCCGGAAGGAAAAGCAGTTCAGTCTTGTCAAGGTTGAGCTTGAGGTGGTGAGCAGACATCCACTGAGAGATGTCAGCTAGACGAGCAGAGATGCGTGCGACGACCTGGGTCTCTGAGCGGGGGAAGGACAGGATTAGTTGGGTGTCGTCAGCGTAGCAGTGGTATGAAAAACCATGTGGGATAATGACTGATCCGAGCGAGTTTGTGTACAAGGAGAAGAGGAGGGGACCGAGAACAGAGCCCTGAGGGACCCCTGTAGTTAATTGACAAGGGTCGGACTCGGACCCTCTCGAAGTTACCCTGTAGGTACGGTCTTTGAGGTATGAGGTGAGGAGGGAAAGTGCAGAGCCTGAAACTCCAAGTTCTTGGAGAGTGCGAAGGAGGATCTGATGGTTCACCGTGTCGAATGCAGCAGACAGGTCCAACAGGATGATGACAGAGGAGAGGGAGGCTGCTTTAGCAGTGTGCAGTTCCTCAGAGACAGCAAGGAGGGCAGTTTCTGTGGAGTGGCCTGCCTTGAACCCAGAAGGTTGTTCTGATGGAGATAACAGGAGAGTTGTTTAAAGACAGCGCGTTCAAGTGTTTTAGACAGGAACGGGAAGAGAGAGACAGGCCTGTAGTTTATAACATCTTTCACCAGTATTTTTAAACACAAGGATCTGTACTTCTACTTGAGTAAAGGATGTGTGTACTTTTGAAATCTCTGGATAAGAAGTACTTTATTGATCCCAAAGTGGGAAATGTTTGTGTTGGAGCAGCATAAAAAGACAAGGCATTGTACAATACAAATGAAAAAACTAGAAATAAACGTTCCAAAATGTAAACATCTCAATAGCAATAACACAGCATTAAAGAAAAGTAGAAAATATACATGTTGAATTACAAATGTACAGTGACAAAATATAAAGCAGGATATTATACATAAGTATGTGAGGAATGGAATATTAAATATTAGATTGGACATAAATGTAAAATGTACAGTGTGGTTTTAAGTCCAGTTGTCTAAGGAGCAGATAGTGTTGTGTTGTTTTTCTCCACATCATGCATTCATAACGTTGTTGATGAATCATCATTATGTGCCACCTGGAGTTCATTCCAAGTGTTTAAACTAGAGTGATATTGAATGTAGTTAAACACAGTTTTTCTTTCTTTTTTTAATACTTCATTTTTAAGTCGTTGACAAATTACAACAACAACAAAAAATACAGAATTTCTGAGAAAAAGTCAGAATTTTTTAAGAAAAATACATAATTTTCAGATTTTCAGAAAAAAACCAACATTTTCAGAACAAAGTCTTTCCTACAAGAACCGGTATTCCTCCATCTTGTGACTGTGTAACTCCCTCTCTTGTATATCAGCATGTGAAGGGCACTGTTCAGGAACAGTTCCTCAGAATATGTGGAAGTGATCAGCCATAATATTGCTTCAGATTCTGGACTGCCATTCTGATAATGTTTTCTTCTTGGAGTTATGAAAAAACTAATATATTACTAATATTCTTCCATGAAAATTCTCTCCACTGGCCAGAGCTGGAGGCGGTGGCGTGTATTTTACACGTTAGACCATTATTCTTCTGTTAAAGCTAGATTTGTTTCTACACAGTTTTTCTTTTTTAAAGGTGACATGTCATGCTTTCCCGGTCATCGCCCGTCCCCTTGTTGCTATGAAGGTTGTTCTGCATGTAAACGGTCTGCAGAGTCAAACCCCTCAAAGTGCACCCTGTAGCGAGTAAAACTCTAACACAGAGAAGACCTCCCCAAAACGCCTCGTTGGAGACACGTCACTGTCCATTTGATTCTTCCGGGGACATCATGATGTCATGTCGTCCCCGGAGCGAAATGGACCAATCCGTGGAGCCGTTACGTTACGTCCGCGGAGCCGTTACCTTAAGCCCCCGCTGATTGGTCCAAATTGACCAATCCACAGCCTTCCTCACACACTCAGTGCAGGCAGCTCAGCTGATCTCTCCTCCCTGGCTGCAGGCTGATAACAGACCGTTGGGATCGCGGGGAAAGTCTCTCTGCAGACCCATTATCACAGCGTTTATCAACCTTTTTCTTACTCGATATCAAGCCACACTTATTGTTTTTACTTCGGCTGTGACTTTGTGTGTGCTCAGGGTGAGTTTGGCTGTGTTTCGCTGTGTATCGCTAAACAAGGAAATCACACCTCCACGGAGCTCAGCGCGATTCACAACGTCCCGACTGGTCCCGACCAATCGGAGCACACTGGGATCACAGGGGCAAGAGCTGCAGCGAGCCGTTTAGTGGAGAGAGTGAATACACAGACTTTACAGAGACGCTGAGAAACCAATGTGAGTTTGGAGCATGGCACAATATCAATCTATTCTAGTCGACCTCAACGATGGAATTATGATCAGTGGAAATGGCCGTGACATGTGACCTTTAAATAAAATAAGTGTGGAGAGGATGGCATGAACAGTCAGAGGCTGGGTAAATAAATCTAAATCTATTGTCGTGTCTGTGAATACTGGAAGGTTACCCTAAAAGCAAATGGCAGACAATATGTTAAAAGTGTTTCAATGCGTCAAGGCTACGGCACGGCTAATGAAGAAAAGCAGGGGCTGATTCATGTGAACCGTTCATGCCTAACCAGGTCATTAATTATGCGTATTAACGCTTGAATACACAGCTTTGTTAACATTATGCTCCGCCCTGTAGAATGTAGAGATTTAAACGGAAGGATCCTCGTGATTTAATCAATTTAGGAAAACAATGTTGTGGTGTTCATTTATATAAAAACAAACTAGAAACTTTGCACATTGACTTTAAGGGAAATGCTGGAGCTGGTCTTGTGTTTTTTTAAACAATATATTTATTAATGTTTCATTATTTTAAACAACAGTTACAAGACACGACAGACTTACACAAACGCACATCAATAATGAAAAACAGAGGCAAAAACAAGACAGGACATTATATGACATGTTTTTTTAAATATAGGTAACACTTTATATTAAGGTACACAAATCAACTAGTTGTTCATTAACATGCATATCAGCAGAATGTTGGCTCTCTATTAGTCATTATAAAACCCTTATTAATGCCTTATGCTACAAGACCTTATTCTACAAGTAATAATCCATGAGTTGAGAGTTTTTCCTCAATAACCCTCTAAGTAAGGAAGTAGTGGTCTTAATATGGTCTGCTCAATATGGGCCCAATCAATCAATCAATCAATCAATCAATCAATCAATCAATCAACCAATCAATCAATCAATCAATCAATCAATCAATCAATCAATCAATGTTTATTTATAGCCCAATATCACAAATGTTACATTTGTCTCAGTGGACTTCACAGTTTGTACAGAATATCAGTATGACAATACGACACCCTCTGTCCTCAGACCCTCTGTCCTTAGACCCTCTGTCCTCAGACCCTCTGTCCTCAGACCCTCTGTCCTCAGACCCTCTGTCCTCAGACCCTCTGTCCTCAGACCCTCTGTCCTTAGACCCTCTGTCCTCAGACCCTCTGTCCTTAGACCCTCTGTCCTCAGACCCTCTGTCCTCAGAACCTCTGTCCTCAGACCCTCTGTCCTTAGACCCTCTGTCCTTAGACCCTCTGTCCTTAGACCCTCTGTCCTCAGAACCTCTGTCCTCAGACCCTCTGTCCTCAGACCCTATGTCCTTAGACCCTCTGTCCTCAGACCCTCACATCGTGCAAGGAAACACTTCCAGAGAAACCCCACAGTTTAAGGGAACATGGAGAAACCTCAGGGAGAGCAGCAGAGGAGGGATCCCTCTCCAGGACGGACAGACTGCAATAGATGCCGTGTGTAAAGAAGAAGAAGAATTTTAAATTCTATCCTGTGTTCTATAGGGAGCCAGTGTAAGGCAGCCAGAACAGGAGTAATGTGGTCCCTTCTCCTAACTCTGGTTTGTACACGAGCCGCAGCATTTTGAATCAGCTGAAGCGACTTGACTGACTTCTTGGTACTCCCTGATAATAAAGAGTTACAATAATCCAGCCTAGAAGTAACAAATGCATGGACTAGTTTCTCTGCATCGCTTTGAGGCAAGATATGCCTGATTTTTGCAATGTTACGTAGATGGAAGAAGGCGGTCCTTGAAATTGATTTGCCTAATAAGGCAGTACCACTAGAATAGTAGTTCTCCCATAATAGCACTTAACAAATATGATCTATTGTTATGTAACAAGACATGAAACTAAAAATGTTAAAGATGGTTAATCTTGTTTTAACAAATACATCTTACTTGATTTAAAATACAAAAACAAATTCGTATTGGAAAATCACCAGCTAACATCAGACAACTGAACACTTACACTTATAACATTTACAGATCCTGGATGTAGTTCAACATAAGTTTTCTCAGCTGATCAAGATCTCCTTGATTAAATATCCGTCTTATTTCAACTTCTCTTACCAAGCAAATCTCCACGTGTCCTATTGGCAGATCGTTTGACTTGTGACTTGTTAGGAAACCAGCTTGTTTCCTTCTTCTGGTGCTTGGTCTCGGAGCAGCATGTGTTCCAGTGTCAACTTGTCACTCGGCTCCGGCCAGCTGTGCGTGAACTCGTGTGACTGTGATGCAAACCGTGTTCCTGCTGCAGGTTGTGCGTTCCTCTCGTTGTGTCTTCGTGTCTTCGAGGTTCTTCTTCAAACCTCCTCTCTCTCGGCCTTGTGCTGCTTGACGTGAGTTTTAAAAGAAACAACATGCAGACAGTCTAGTTCCCTCTTGGTTGAATCTCTGGACCGTCGCAATAGATGACATGATGCACGCGTACTGCCGTATAGCTGTGTGTTCGTGTGGTCGATCGTCGTCACCTCAAAAGGCCCTGGCTGCCATCGATTACTAAAAACAAAACAAATAATCTCCATTATTGTTCAAACTAAGTTATGATTAAAAGCTTTATGAATCAAGCTGTATTTTACATTCATCGCACAAAGCGATGTTTCACAGATTCTTCGGGCAATGCAGAGGCATGACAGGATATAATATATCAGGATAAAATCTATATCTAAATGAGCCAAGAACAAGGACGTTGGGATGCACTGTTTATTAGAACCCTCTCCATCGGAGGCATAGACACAACAAGACACAACAAGACACAACAAGACACTTTAGACAAATGAGGTGCTGGTGTTTCACACATTTACCATCTTTCCCATATTTTCAAATCCACTCAGGAAGCGAAAATAAATATGAGAAGAACTCTTTCTTTCTTTCATGGTGAAATATACCGTAAAGATGATGAGAAAAAAAACACTAGTTTGTAATCACATTTTTGTTAAAGTGCACAAAGTTAGCACCTCTGTGAAGACACCCCTACTGTTACCGCACACGCACGCACAGAGACACACACACATGCATACACAGAGACACACACACATGCACACACACACATGCACACACACACGCATGCACGCACACATACACACCCACACATACACACACACACACACACACACACACACACACACACACACACACACACACACAGACAGACATACAGACAGACAGACAGACAGACAGACAGACAGACAGACAGACAGACAGACAGACAGACAGACAGACAGACAGACAGACAGACAGACAGACAGACAGACAGACAGACAGACAGACAGACAGACAGACAGACAGACATACAGGATACGTCTTTGCTGAGTCGATACATGTTATTTATTTAGCGTTTTGTAAAAAGCGCTGCTCTCTCCCTCCCCTGTGCTCTGTGTCTTTGGCCTTTGCACACCGCCCCAGGGAACTCAGACTTCGCTCAGAGTTAAAGTTACTAACTCTTGGGCGAATCCACAACATGATTTTCCTTCTTTGTCTGGACGCTGGAGCTGCATACATAAGACGAACAGGAAACATAGACTGAACCCTCAAAGCACCCGCTCCTTTGAGGAGACACGAGACATGTGGACGAAGAGGCTCCTTTGATGGCAAATAATAGTCAGGTTCATTATAACTTGATTTTAACTTTCGTGGGATTTTTGTGGGGATTTGCTAAACTATACATTTTTGGAAAGGGTTGTATAAGGATTCAGAAAATCCATGTTTCCATTTGCCCAGATGTCTATATGGCGGCCATATTGGAATTTCCAAATTGATTGCAAATAAACCCTAATTGCAAAAACAGGCGAATCCTAAAAGCAGTCGCACACACTGCTACCGAGAAGGAACGGGACGCATGCTGCGGGGGACGCATGCTGCGAGGGACGCATGCTGCGAGGGACGCATGCTGCGAGGGACGCATGCTGCGGGGGACGCATGCTGCGAGGGACGCATGCTGCGGGGGACGCATGCTGCGGGGGACGCATGCTGCGGTGCGAGAACATAGCTGGGAACTGAAGAGATGTTGCTCAGAATCATTTAGTCTGGGATGAAGACTGGCTGCAGAGTGTTTTTGTTTCATAAAGAACACGGTCAGATGGACCGAGGTGACGAGGAGACAGCGTGTACGGCAGGTAACAGGGAGCACGAGATGTGGAGTGTGCATCAATAAGACTTTAGGAGAAGAGAGAAACACATCTCTGCGATTAGACTTCACATTTCTATTTTATATTGTCCACCTCTGCTTTTCCTCCATTGTTCTGCTTCTTAATCTCTCATTCGCTCCCTCTCTATTATCTCTTAAATGCTGATGTGTCAAAGTAGATAAGATTGTGTGTGTGCGTGTGCGTGTGTGTGTGTGTGTGTGTGTGTAGGCGGGTTAGATGTGTGAACAGGAAGGAGGTAGGAGAGGGAGGCAGTGGTGACAACCGAACAATGATTGAGGGATGTGAAGACGGAGGTGTGTGTGTGTGTGTGTGTGTTGCCTTGACGCAGAGGCTGTAAGGACACGCAGTGGGAGGGGAAGTTGTCCATTTCTCAGACGTCTTGTGATTCAGCTGAACAGAAGCAAGGACTCTCAGCAGAGTGTATAGCGGTGTGCACTTCACAGACTGAGGCGTGTCGCTCAGTCTGCGAAGCTTCAACACGCTGCTGTGTAACGGCACACACAGCTCCTGCCTATAGGCTGTAGAAGTGACGTAGTCTTTGAAGCCTCACATTTAGCAGTGCTGTCGTTGTTGTGGTCCAATAAAGACCACTTCAAAGATACCGTGCAGGTTGTTAAGTCAACTCGTTAAGGTGTGTCATTAATGAAGACCTTAACAGAAGATGCTGAATCAAACAAATCAACACAATCAATCAGACACACACACACACACACACACACACACACACACAACACACACACACACACACACCATCTTTACATCACTTCAGGGGACATTACATTGACTTACATGCATTTCCTGGAGACTTATCCTAACCAAGTCTTCACCCTAAAAGTAATGACTCCCCTCATGGGGACCTCCAATTTGTCCCCATAAGGGAGGCGAGTCCCCACACGTGACTATGTAAACAGATTTATAGTAATGCTTGACCACACACACACACACACACACACACACACACACACACACACACACACACACACACACACACACACACACACACACACACAGCACTTAAGATGCAAATCAGTGTTACATCGTACTCACTCTTACATAAGCATGCACACTGGGCTAGTTAAAGTAATCATATTAGGGTTAATTATAAAATATTACGTTGACCTAAATGTAATTGCTTTCAACTAACCTAATACATGATGTGTAATTTATTGATTAATTCATTTAATTAAAGTCATCGTTTCAGTTTTCCAGTGCACTCAGACTCCTCTACGCTGTAAACAATGTCCTCATACATGTGAACATTGTTTACATTGTAATTATTAGGAAATCAACCATTTTGTTTTTCATTTCACACTCAGCTTTCTGACCGCGATGAGAACACCTTCTGGTCTCCATCGTGCCGTACGGCTTCCATACTTTACACATAGGGACGCACCTCTGCACTTTGTGATGTCTTTTCTACATCAACATGTGTCCCCGGTGTGTCCCCGCTGTGTCCCCGCTGTGTCCCTGCTGTGTTCCCGCTGTGTCCCCGCTGTGTCCCCGCTGCGTCCCCGGTGTGTCCCCGCTGTGTCCCCGCTGTGTCCCTGCTGTGTCCCTGCTGTGTCCCCGCTGTGTCCCTGCTGTGTCCCCGGTGTGTCCCCGGTGTGTTCCCGCTGTGTCCCTGCTGTGTCCCTGCTGTGTCCCCGCTGTGTCCCCGGTGTGTTCCCGCTGTGTCCCCGGTGTGTCCCCGGTGTGTCCCCGGTCTGTCCCCGGTGTGTCAGGGAACTCATGCAGCGTCAGAAAATAAAACCCTCTCTCTTTTCCTCCGTACCCAAATCTCTAAAAGATTTGCGTCCGATATGACGTAACATCTGAAATGTGGACCCACGGGCCAATCAGAAAGCTGCTATCAGAAACAACGCCCGACTGTTTTGGACGTAATATGGTCGGTGTCTACATTAGCATCGCTAACACTCAGAGCTAACCTGTGCTGGAGAGCATGTGTGTGAAGAAGCAGGAAGTAGAAAGGAACTCACCTTGTGGTAAACCTGAGAGAGAAAGAGTTTGAGCTCCAGACTGTTTCGGAGAGAATCCTTGATGTGGTTTGGAACATGATTTGGCGTTTCATCACGGCAGCATTTAGCTGAGTTTCCGTATAATTTTCCTGCATGAGCTCTCGTCTCGGATATTGTGTTGTTCTTCTTTTTTGTAAAGCTTTATACCCAGAATCAGCACTTTAGTAACAGGGCTGAAATAGAGGGGTTTGAGGCTAGAAAGGGTGACCTTTGGTATTTTGAGCAAAACACTTCACAAACTGGAAATCTTGCCAAGTATATTCGTGCGATTCGTGCGAGACGTATTCACTTCAGAAGCGACACTGCAGTGAGATACCGGGTGCTGTTTTTAGATAATGCAACATCTTGTTAAGTCAAAACATCTTATTTTGAGTTGTATCTCAAATGAAACACATTTGTTTACATATTTATTAGAAAATCTGTTGACTAACATCAGAAAACAAAAGACTGTTGAGGCTTATATTTCCTGATTCTGGTCAAACATAGTTCAAAATGAGTTCTCCAGCTGAGATGTGATTGGTCTAAATATCCCTCCTTAGTTCAAGACATATTACCAAGCTAATGTTCACTTGTTCTCATGAAAACAGCTCGTTTTCATTATCGTTTAACTTTTCTTTGGAGCAGCATTTGTTCCAGTGTAGACATGTTTTTTATAATATATGCCTAAAAATAGTATAACACGAGACCTTTAAGTAACAGCGAGAGTAGATGCTCCTATCGCTCATCATCTCTCCTCCGTCTCACTCTCAGAGAGATGTGTGTGAGAGATGTGTGTGAGAGATGTGTGTGAGAGAGATGTGTGTGTGAGAGATGTGTGTGTGTGTGTGAGAGGTGTGTGTGTGTGTGTGAGATGTGTGTGTGTAAGAGATGTGTGTGTGAGAGATGTGTGTGTGTGTGTGTGTGTGTGTGAGATGTGTGTGTGTGTGTGTGAGAGATGTGTGTGTGAGAGATGTGTGTCTGAGAGAGAGAGATGTGTGTGTGTGTGTGTGTGTGTGTGTGTGTGTGTGAGAGATGTGTGTGTGTGTGTGTGAGAGATGTGTGTCAAAAGCCAAACTCTGAAGTGATGTTTTAACACTCGGCTGTTAGCTGTCGGTCACACTGAGGGAAGTGACAGCAGAGATCTGGGGGAGGGGGAGAGATGTGTGTGTGAGAGATGTGTGTGTGTGTGTGTGAAAGATGTGTGTGTGAAAGATGTGTGTGTGAGGGGGGACAGATCTGATAACACACTGTGGAGTTACAGGAAATACAGTAGCTCTGACAGACTGGGTCAGAGAGACACGTTGCATCAGACTCCCTTTCTATCTGTCTCTGGAACATACATTATGCAGAGAGGCGTAGCGTGTGTTTTTAAGAATGTTTATAAAAAGAAAACATGCTGCAGTTGTTTATTTATGACATGTTTTTCCCTTCAAATGCACACAGATGAGTGGACTTTATATATATATATATATATAAATATATATATGTTTATAATGCAGACAATACACAGTGACCTCAATAACAAACATGTGTTTAAATGAACAACTTTCAAAAAGTGTCAATACAACTGATTGCAGAATCAGTTGTATTGCACACTCCCAGAATTGGGAGTGTGCTCACAGCAGACTTCTTTCAGATAATAATAATAATAATTAAAGCTGCAAGCAGCGTTGAGTGGGTCTTTGACGTTCCGCAGGCTGTTGTCCGCACGTCGACGTGTCTAGGTGTCTCGAGGACTCGGCCGGTTGGCAAACGTGTGGAGTTTCAGGCCGATCGGACAATATATTTAGGAGTTACAGCAGTAACACAAACATTGTGTTTGATGGCGAGTGATCTGTCGCCATGGCAACGGCATATTATGACATCCCATAATATGCATAGATGTGTTGAGGGCTGCATGGTGATCAAACCTGTGAAGTGTTGTGCCGTTTGGAGCATGTTAACTGGAATTAAGAGAGAACCATGTTTCATGGCCACCATTTTGTTACCGAGGGAGGCGTTGCCATGGAAACGGCATATGATGACATCCCATAATTGGCGTAGAGCTGATGAGGGCCGGACCATTAATTATAGTCTGAAGTGTGGTGCTGTTTGGACGATTACCCATTGAATTACGACAACATCATGTTTTATGGCGAGGGAAGCGTTGCCATGCAAACGACAAATGGTGAGATTTCAGATTTCAGTAGAGCTGTTGAGGGCCGGACCATTAGCCATCATATGAAATCTGGTGCCGTTTGGAAGATTTTCCATTGAATTAGGACGACACCGTGTTTCATGGCGAGGGACACTTTGCCATGGCAACGGCATATGAGGACATCCCATAATTGACATAGAGCTGTTGAGGGCTGGACTAGGAGCCATCATATGAAGTCTGGTGGTGTTTGGATGATTTTCCATTGACTTACAACAACATCGTATTTTTTGGCGAGGGATGCGTTTCCATGGCAACGGCATACAGTGAGATTTCAGATTTCACTTGGAGCTGCGCGACCGATTTCCAATTTCAATTGGGTCTTCGTCGACCTAGGTCTCAGACCCTAATAATAATAATAATACATTTAAATGATATGGAGATACACAAAGACACTTTCCAAGCAAGCTGTGTCAATATGTCTGCTGTACTTTACTGCATTCATTAAGAATGAATAGATCGACTCAAATGTGTAAGGACACCTCGGAGTCCTAATCTTTTTTACATTTTTTGCTTTTCTTTTGTCCTTACTCTTTTTCTCTTGCATGTCTTTGATGCACATGATTATTTCACGTCTGGCGTTTGTTTTAATACATCTAGTAGTTTGTTTTGTAGGTGTCAGCGCATGAAAATGGTCTGCAACCACTGGCTCAGATAATGAAGAACAACAAAATAAGTTACCATAGCTATGCGGATGACACACAAATGTACGTAACAATTTCACCAGGAGACGATGCTCCAATTCAAACACTGAGTAAGTGCATTGAACAAATCAATGACTGGATGTGTCAGAACTTTCTCCAATCAAACAAAGATAAAACTGAGGTAATGGTTTTTGGAGCCAAGGCAGAACGTATAAAAGTTAGCGCTGAGCTTCAGTCTGCAATGTTCAAACCAACAGATAAAGCCAGACATCTAGGTGTAGTCATGGACTCTGACCTGAGCTTCAACAGTCACATTAAAACAGTTCCTAAATCAGCCTACTATCACCTAAAGAACATATCTAGGATTAAAAGACTAATGTCACAGCAGGATCTGGAGACACGTGTCCATGCCTTTATCTTCAGTAGACTGGACTACTGCGAAGGTGTCTTCACAGGTCTCACTAAAACATCTATTAGGAAGCTGCAGCTGATTCAGAACGCCGCTGCTCGAGTCCTCACTGACACTAAGAAAGTGGATCACATCACTCCTGCTCTGAAGTCTTCACTCTGGCTTCCTGTGTGTCAAAGAATAGATTTCTAAATACTGCTGCTGGGTTATAAAGCACTGAATGGTTTAGGCCCAGAATACATCTCTGACCTCCTGCTAAACTATGAACCATCCAGATCTCTCAGGTCTTCAGGGACTGGTCAGCTTCCTGTCCCCAGAGACAGGTCTCTCAGGTCTTCAGGGACTGGTCAGCTTCCTGTCCCCAGAGACAGATCTCTCAGGTCTTCAGGGACTGGTCAGCTTCCTGTCCCCAGAGACAGATCTCTCAGGTCTTCAGGGACTGGTCAGCTTCCTGTCCCCAGAGACAGATCTCTCAGGTCTTCAGGGACTGGTCAGCTTCCTGTCCCCAGAGACAGATCTCTCAGGTCTTCAGGGACTGGTCAGCTTCCTGTCCCCAGAGACAGATCTCTCAGGTCTTCAGGGACTGGTCAGCTTCCTGTCCCCAGAGTCAGATCTCTCAGGTCTTCAGGGACTGGTCAGCTTCCTGTCCCCAGAGTCAGAACTAAACATGGAGAAGCAGCGTTCAGTTATTATGCTCCAAACATCTGGAACTAACTCCCAGAAACCTGCAGGTCCGCTGCAACTCTGACTACTTTCAAATCCAGCAAGAAGACTTTTCTTTTTGTCGCTGCTTTTAATTGAACTATTCACATCTTAGACGGCACTGTAACTTTTATCCGTGTATTTTTTCTTTTGATGTTTCTTTTATTAGCTTTTCTTTTTAATGACTGGTTTTAAATGCCATGTTCTTAATGTCTTTCGTTTTTTGTAAATCACTTTTGAATTGCCTTGTGTTGAAAAGTGCTATATAAATAAACTTGCCTTGCCTTGCAAAGTCTTAAATCGCAAAGTTCCAGAACACATTGACATCACTATGAAACATTCACTTCTATTGGCTAGCAGCTCTACCACAGTGCACGTGATAGGCTAAGGGGCGAGACTTCTCTAAGCGGTTGACCAATCACAACACATTTCAACAAAAGTGCGTTTTACACATTTTACTGGGAATCTTTTTTAGATTGTTCCAATTTAGTTATTTCTATCTCTGGCGTTTCATAATGTATACTGACCTAAATCTGTTGTGTATTCAATAGAGATACTCTAAATCCATCTTTCACTGTGTTTATATCATATGAAGTTTTGTAATTCATGTGCAATGCCTTGTCTGATGAAAAATGTTCCCAGATTTAAATCTATAAAATGAATCTAATATGATCTAATCTAACTTTACCGGGGCATTGTTAATGGTTTCAATTGAGTCCGTGCTTTTCCTGCAATGACAAGTCAAAATAACTGCAAAGAAATTCTGTTAACAGATTGTAAAAGCTGCCTGACGATTGCAGAGGATCAGTTTCTCTGCAGGGAAAGTTAAATATTCCATGTTTTCTGTCCGGTTTCAGTCGTCTGGGACTCTTAAACCAACCTTACAACATTATGAAATTCTTCTCTCATCACTTCTTCATATGACTGAAGATGTGTCCTTAAACAACCAGCGGCTCACGCCAATTATCTGCAGACATCTGAGTGTGGCGGGCAGTCAGAGGAGGACGAAGAATCCCCATTGAACCGCAGAACAAACCAGAAACATCTTTTCAAATTGGCAATATTAAAGTGTGGCTTTAAGACGAGTGTTTTTTTGTATTGGATTACACAACAAGAGACAAGCATCTACAGCTGCTCCCTTTGATTTATCTTCCAGCTCCAGGAAACTTGCAAAATATAGACATGTTCTGCTGATGTTCAGGTGTATATCAGTGTGTAGTGCCTCTACTTTAAAGAGTCCTCTCCTGCTGATGTTCAGGTGTATATCAGTATGTAGTGTCTCTACTTTAAAGAGTCCTCTCCTGCTGATGTTCAGGTGTATATCAGTATGTAGTGTCTCTACTTTAAAGAGTCCTCTCCTGCTGATGTTCAGGTGTATATCAGTATGTAGTGTCTCTACTTTAAAGAGTCCTCTCCTGCTGATGTTCAGGTGTATATCAGTATGTAGTGTCTCTACTTTAAAGAGTCCTCTCCTGCTGATGTTCAGGTGTATATCAGTATGCAGTGTCTCTACGGGGACATGTCTCCATGCTTAGTTTAATGTTCAAAAAGCTCTTCATTTTTCTCATACTGCCTGTTTTCACCCTCTGTCTGAAACCAGAGTAAAGTCTGACGAGCAGATACACAAATCACGTACACTTTAAGGTGAAATATGGCTTTTATGTGGCATTCAGGTTCTGTTGGAATAGTCTGAACAAAACAGTTCCCATGTTAAACATCCCTTTAATCCCTCGTATCAATTCATCTTGTGTGGAAGTAAACTGTAGAACTTTATCAAGGGTCCTGTGGATCTTTTAGTTTAGATTAGGACAATAAGGAGCATCTAAAAAAGCATGATTGTTGAGTATAGTGTTGCATTTTAGCCTTTGCCAACACAAATAATAATCTAGATGCTTCAGTAATGAACGATTACAGGCCCATATCAAACCTTCCATTTATAGGTAAAATCATTGAAAAAGTTGTTTTTCAACAGTTGAGTAATTTCTTGCATTTAAATGGTTGTTTGGATGTGTTCCAGTCAGGCTTTCCTCCAAACCACAGCACTGAGACTGCTCTTGTAAAGGTCTTTAATGACATCCACTTAAACACAGACAGTGGCAGAACTTCAGTGTTAGTATTATTAGATCTCAGTGCTGCGTTTGACACTGTTGACCACAACATATTACTCGACCGACTGGAAAACTGGGTGGGACTTTCGGAAACAGTTCTAAATTGGTTTAAATCCTACCTAAAGGACAGAAACAACTTTGTTTCTATAGGTAAATACAAATCTGAGTTGACAAATATGACATGTGGGGTTCCTCAAGGCTCCATCTTGGGGCCTCTTCTCTTTAACGTCTACATGCTACCACTGGCTCAGATAATGAAAAACAACAAAATAAGTTACCATGGCTATGCAGATGACACACAAATGTACGTATCAATTTCACCAGGAGACTATGCTCCAATTCAAACACTGAGTAAGTGCATTGGACAAATCAATGACTGGATGTGTCAGAACTTTCTCCAATTAAACGAAGATAAAACTGAGGTAATGGTTTTTGGAGCCAAGGCAGAACGTATAAAAGTTAGCGCTGAGCTTACAGATAAACAGATAGAGCCAGAGATCAAGGTGTAGTCATGGACTCTGACCTGAGTTTCAACAGTCACATTAAAACAGTTCCTAAATCAGCCTACTATCACCTAAAGAACATATCTAGGATTAAAAGACTAATGTCACAGCAGGATCTGGAGACACGTGTCCATGCCTTTATCTTCAGTAGACTGGACTACTGCAAAGGTGTCTTCACAGGTCTCACTAACACATCTATTTGGAAGCTGCAGCTGATTCAGAACGCCGCTGCTCGAGTCCTCACTGACACTAAGAAAGTGGATCACATCAGTCCTGTTCTGAAGTCTTTACACTGGCTTCCTGTGTGTCAAAGAATAGATTTCTAAATACTGCTGCTGGGTTATAAAGCACTGAATGGTTTAGGCCCAGAATACGTGTCTGACCTCCTGCTGAACTATGAACCATCCAGATCTCTCAGGTCTTCAGGGACTGGTCAGCTTCCTGTCCCCAGAGACAGATCTCTCAGGTCTTCAGGGACTGGTCAGCTTTTTGTCCCCAGAGACAGATCTCTCAGGTCTTCAGGGACTGGTCAGCTTTCTGTCCCCAGAGACAGATCTCTCAGGTCTTCAGGGACTGGTCAGCTTCCTGTCCCCAGAGTCAGATCTCTCAGGTCTTCAGGGACTGGTCAGCTTCCTGTCCCCAGAGACAGAACTAAACATGGAGAAGCAGCGTTCAGTTATCATGCTCCAAACATCTGGATCAAACTCCCAGAAAGCTGCAGGTCCGCTGCAACTCTGACTACTTTCAGATCCAGCAAGAAGACTTTTCTCTTTGTCGCTGCTTTTAATTGAACTATTCACATCTTAGACTGCACTGTAACTTTCATCTTTTAATGTTTATTTTATTATCTTTTCTTTTTAATGACTGATTTTAAATGCCATTTCTGAATGTCCTTCGTTTTTTGTAAAGCACTTTGAATTGCCTTGTGTTGAAAAGTGCTATATAAATAAACTTGCCTTGCCTTTGCAGACCATTTACATGCACACAAACCTACAGTATACACACTACGGGTAAAGTAAAACTCCAAAAAGCAGAATAGGGCCTCTGTAAACCTTATTTTTGTCTTTTTGTCCACACACACACACACACACACACACACACACACACACACACACACACACACCTCACTACAGTATATACTGTATATCTGTTCTCAGGTTTCTGTTGCACTCTCTCCAACCTTACCAACGTGTAGAGGAGCTTTGTGCTGCAGACTGGCCCGTGGGCGGAAGAGAGAGAGAGGTAAAGAAAGGAAGATAGGACAAGGTTAGGGGGTGTGAGGGAGGCAGAATAAAGCTGAGGTACACACAGAGAGAGAGAGACATTGTGAGAGGATCCAAAGTGTTTGACTGGCTGTGATTTCTCCTCTGGGTTGCATCGCTGTGCAGAGCCTTGGTAGAATCACAGAGAGCAGAGAAAGGAGAGGATTTATCACCCAAACACACCTGTAAGTAGCTCCAGTCATCCGTGTGTGTGTGTGGTGTGTGTGTGTGTGTGTGTGTGTGTGTGTGTGTGCTTAAATCCCTGTTTGTCTCTACTCGTCTCCACTGTTTGTCTCTACTCGTCTCCACTGTTTGTCTCTACTCGTCTCCACTCTCTTTGTATATTTTAAGAATTTAACTTTCCATTTTTGGCGTTTTTAGTGGAATAATTCATTTGACTTTATTGCAATATGCTGATGAGTCTTAGGACTGTGTGTGTGTGTGTGTGTTTGTGTGTGTGTGTGTGTGTGTGTGTGTCTTGCGTGTCACCAGGCTGGGTTTAATCAAGGTCAGGGGAGGATTTGGGATGTGGAGCAGGAGTTTAAGGACACAACACACACACACACACACACACACACACACACACACACACACACACACACACACACACACACACACACACACACACTCTGCCAGAGGAGGTTGCCTTCACCAAACTCTGATTGGTAATACATGATTAGAATAAAATTAAAATGAAAATAACCATGGAGCAGTAAAGCCCAAAAAGGAAATTGTGTGTGTGTGTGTGTGTGTACTAGCATTACTATACTTGTGGGGACCTACATCTGTTTTCACAGTGACGTGTGGGGACTCGCCTCCCTTATGGGGACAAATTGGAGGTCCCCGTAAGGGGGATCATTAATTTTAGGGTGAAGACTTGGTAAGGGTTAGGGTTAGGGTTAGGCAGGTGTTGGTTATGGTTAAGGTTAGGATAAGTCTCCAGGAAGGGTTATGTCAATGTAATGTCCCCTGAAGTGATGTGTACATGGTTGGTGTGTGTGTGTGTGTGTGTGTGTGTGTGTGTGTGTTTCTGAGAAAGAGTGTGTGTGTGTTTCTGAGAAAGTGTGTGTGTGTGTGTGTGTGCGTGTGCGTGTGCGTGTGCGTGCATGCGTGCGTGTGTGTGTGTGCTCCCTCAGCGTTTGCACGGTGTGAAAATGAAGCAGAATGTCTGCTAATGGCTCCGAGGTGTTGGAGAGTCCCCTCTGATTTAGGCGATGTCACTTCCTGTTAGCAGGCTCCAAGCCGGTGACTTCCTGAAAGTAGTCGTGGTATAGAGACCGTGCCGTGTTCTCAGTTAACGGTTCCGTGTTCCCGCGGAGGGAAATGAGATGAAGTGCCGTTAATCACCTTGTTTCTCACTTGGAGATTTACGCGGTCGCTTAAAGACGACTTGCTCTGCTCGTTCCGTGCATCTCGTGCTCAAAGAGCCCTTTCATTCAGTAGGTTCTTTCTGCATGGAAATGCAAAGACTAAAATCCCAAAGCTCCGGGACATAGTGACGTCACTACGGAACACTGAGCAAACCAAATGAGAGAACCTGCTGGGTCGAGCTAATCGTGCAGCATTCTTTAACGTGAAAGAAGAAGAATTTCATTGCCATTTCTACGCTGTAGCTTACAGTGTGTGCACGCGACAATAAAACCTTTGAATGAGAATTTGAAAAAGCATCACAAGCGATCCACCCACAGACGGACACCACCCGGCAGCTTAAGCATCCTTCAGAGCATTGTTTTGCTTTTACAGCCCGTTGTATCCAATGTGAGCACAGCAACAGACTGTTCTTTACATCTGTATTTTCTTAACCGTGTGCAAACTCTTGCTTTCTACCCGGAGCTTCACTCCTCTGGGATGCATTTCATTTTCCTTTTATATCGACAGCATTCAGTGCAAGATAAGAAACGCACGTTGTCTCCTGGCCTCGTGCTTTCCTCGTCAGAAAGGTGTGAAGATGCAGCAGGATGGCGCTAAGGGAGCAGAGGTGTTGCAAATGTCCGGTTGGATGTGCCAGCTGTCAGCAGAGATGTGACACCCTGTTGCCCCTGGAGACAGCATCCTCTCACCCACTGCTCTTACAGAACATTGCTGTACATTTGAAAGAAATGCTGCTCCAAAACCAAGTCAATGAATAATGAAGATATTGTGTTTTCGCCTTGAATAAGTTCAAACATCTGCCAATAGAACTAGTGAACAGTAGCGTGGTAAGAGTCCTTGAAGGAAGAAGGGACATTGAGACAAAACACTTCTTATTAGCTGGTAGAACTGGTCTGAACTGGTTTGAACCAGAAACAGGACATGTGGCGATTTTCCGATAAAAATGTGTTTTCTAAAATCAAGTAAGATTTATTTTGTGAAAGAAGATATTTACGATCGCATAAATCCTATGAGATCAGACCTCGTCACTTAAAAGCCAAAGAAGTAACAATTTACCCAGGGGACTGCTCCTTAGTGTCCCGTAATCCCTAACCAGGGCTGACAGATAGTGCCCGGTCCCATTAAAACAGGTGGGACAACTTAAGCGACCTCACACGTGCCCCGACTCCCTACACCCGACACCGTCCTCCCGCCCCCTCCTCCCACCGGATGACTCACCCCTCCCTCCCTACACCCAGTCCCCCCTAGACGAGTACAGCATATCCACAAAACAACAAAACAACAAACACCATCCCAACCTCCCCCCTTAACTAATATACTCTGAATGGGATGTCAGCTTAGAGAGCTGCCATGCAGTCTCTTAGCATTGGCTACGCGGTCAGAAGAGCAGATTGCTCGAGTATCCGGTCCTCGCACTGCATGACGAAACACCAGACCAGAGTAGTCATGCTCGCAACCAGCACTATCTACAAGGCCGTCTCACGAACACACATTCGACTGCTTCGCCCTAATCCCCCTCGACTGCCGCATACGCCCACCCTTTCACCAACAGGCGGCCAAGACATCCTTCCCCCTACCAAAAAAAAACCCACGCCCTCATCATCAGTCAAGGTCCGGCCCCACCGAGCGGCATATATAGCGAGACAAACCATATTCAAACACCCACTCCACAGCCCATGATCCTACGATTTGCCCCTCGTAAGCTTAATGCTTTTCCCTACCCCAATTTCCCTGCTGAGCTACTCCGGTATGACAGCTACTGCCCTCACGGCTACAGATTCTACGACGAGTTAGAAACTGTGCCCAAAACACTCGACTCGTGACCCCCTCTCACAGCATCTAGGCAGCCGGTCACCCAGCCGCAGAAAATATCTAAAGTCCAAACTCCGCCCCTCTTTCCACTACCCCAATCATGCAATACTCGTATCTTCCTGTCTACCCAGCGAGCCAATCCCACGATATCACCTTTCGCATGGACGGAGGAAGACACCGATGTCCCGCGTTAAGCCTCAAGGACCATACCACTAACAGCTTCCTACGCTTGCTCAGAAAGCGGCGAGAGACACGCCCTCGGCGCCCTATCCCAGGAAAAAACGAATATACCCCATGTCCACGACCACAATCGAATAACCACCCACACAACCCTGTCGACAAAACAATAGTCTACCGCCCCCCCTTCGTAACCACAATCACCAACAATTTCCATAGACCAGACCTATCTCAACGTAGGCCAGTGAAAACAGGAACCCAACGCTCCCCCTTCCCTACCCTTAACCGCAGACTCTTATCTCTATTCACCTCACCACACGAGACGATACAGTGCGCCACCCCAAAGATTACCAAATCGACATACACCACTGCAACAACCTCATCCCCCCAACCCCAAACCACTTCATAATGTTCCTGCTCACAGTGAAAGAACCCCATCTACCCCCCCACCACTCCGACCCCTTGTCCAAAGTGTCCTTCACCACCCAATTTAACGGTCATCCATGCCACGAAAACAACGCCGAAGCCCCTACCCGCCGTCACTCTGTCCGCCGCAAGCTCTCTGCTCGCACCCCCCCCCACAGCGCGCCTTTTATATTCATTAACTAGGGTCTCCGTCAGCCTTTTGACTCGCAACCTATACTTACGACATCATACAGAGGACCCCCTCCAGAAAAACAGTCCCACCAACGTTTGCCATACTCTCCTACCAGATCTACCATTAAACCCCTCCCCACCTTCAAATACAAGTGCGACTTATAATCATAAACTAACTGTAATCTCATCCAAACGCCCCGACCATTCCCCCAAACCCCGCACCCACCCAGAGATAATTTCAGTACTCCCGCCTTCCGCGCCACCTCAATAATACCAACGATCATGTCATGTACTCGACCTATAATACTACACAGAATCTAACGATCCGCCCTTGAAAGCGCACCAGGCGTACCACCCCAACACCTCCACCCGCTGTACCCCAATCAACCAACAGAGACTTATCCACGGACCATTCAACCCACACATTTTAGTTCCCTACGCTTAGCCTAGCCATGACGGCCCCCAAGCACACCTAACTCGGCTGAACGAGGTAAACCATCACCTCCACCCCCCCTCTAATCTCGGTAGCCTATCCAACCCCAGCACCCCGCCGACCCCACACCTCCGCGCCTTACTATAACTCCCCGCCAACCCCCCATATCATTACCACCACGGGCCAAAAAGACACCATGGCGTAACTGTCCCACCGACCCGGCCACCTATGCTATATAGAACCCCCTTACTATTACCACTACCCCCGCTAACCCCTCAGCAAATAGAACATTCGAACCGCCCCCACCCCCCACTAATACAACTTCAGTGCCCAAAATTTTCTACTTATTATATTACTCCCCAACTCATCACGAGGCCCCAGGGCCTTGCGCACTCACGTCGCAACCCCTATGGCCCTACCCCGGGTCGATAACCCAGTTCGTACCCCGATTTAACGAGACCCCATGTCGACCACTCTTCCCCCCCCGCACCGTTTACACAAATAACCTCGCCATCATCCGGCCAGCACTCATTTGCCCCTGTCAGACCCCCATCGTAAGCACGACGACCACACAGCAAATCGCACCTGGACCTCTCTATCACTGCCAACCCAATCACCAAAAAACCCCTTCCCACCTAACTTCATACCCCCCACCTCACCGCGGTCCCTTATCCGGCCCCCAAGCCCACCGCGCTCGCATCACCCGACCGCATAACCCATGCACACACACCACTCGAGCAGAAACAACGCACTTACCACAAAGAGAACAGTCAGCCGCCGTCTCCCAGCCCCACTTGTTAAACGCATACTGGACTCTGCATCATATACGAAAACAGCCACTAAACCAACTCCATTTAAAAGGCAACACAGCGCCATACAACCGCCGAGTACCAACCCTCCCAGTACACAACTGGCAACAGCCAGAATGCATCCCATACCATCTACCAAGCGCGCACTACCAAACACACCACGACCCTCCACACGCCGTTATTTTAGTTGTCAAACTAAATAAACCAACACGGCCCAAAGTCCCAATCCTCTCTCAGCCGCTCCCCCCCCCAAAATTTCGCATCCTCCTCCGCGCCCCACCCACCCCCAAACACCCCCAGCGACACCACGTACTACCCTTCACACCACCACAACTCCCAAGTAATCGACGGAATTCTAATCTACCAAGCTACACCCGCTCAACCCAAAAACATAACAAATCTCTAGATCGTTGTAAAACTTATGCGATCCCAAAACAACAAAAAACAAAATAACAATACCTCTCAACTGAGCCAAAAAAAACCACCCCTCCTACACCAAAGCTAAGCTAATCAACTACCTGAGGGACCGCCCCCACACATACCCACACCTTCCTAGTTTGACCACGAGCACCATCACACCACCCAGCAGATTCCCACCTTCGGTACATAGTCGCTCAATCCAAGTACTACAACTTCTCCCCCCTACCCCCACCTCCAGCCCCCCATCCACTACCTGAACAAATATGCAATCCTATAACAAAGTCGAGCCTCGACCCCCTGCAACATAACCCTCACCCTCCCCAGAAAAAACCCCCCTCCCGTCAATAACTCTACTGCCGCACGCTCACCCTATCTACAGCACCCCCCCCCCCAAATCCGCACTCCATCCCACCCCCGGCCGCCCCCACCTTTATAACCCTCCAAATCATTGGTATTCACCTTCTCACCACCCCCCCCCCCCAAACCCCATCACACCCCGCACCCCACACTCCCCACATCTAAATCAACACCAACACTTACCTGAACCCAATCCACCCACCCCCCCCCCAACGTTAAGCACCACTAATCCGCTAAATCATCCCACATCCTCCATCCTCACCCTTCCCCTCACCCCCCAGCCTAAAAACTGACACCTCAAGGGCACAGCATTGGCGAGAGAAAATAACAAATCGTACCCCCTCCACGCCACACGCCCTTAACTCAGAGCACCCATCAACACCCTAAGAAGAACCCTAACCCTCAGGTGTACCTACTAGGCCAAAACATACTATTCAGCTAAAAACTCCAATATGCTAGGCACGTACCAGCTGTACCACCCGCTACCTCCCTGTAAATATCCATAAAACCTGCAATCCGTGACATCCCCCCAACCTTCGTACACCAATCCAACACCCTAAACCCAGACCTACCCTACCCCCTGAATAAATCAGCATGCACAGAGACTATTGACATAGAATCCCTCTACCGCAAACAACCAGCACCCCCTCTCCCCCCACGTTCCTCCGGACCTACCACACCCCCTCCCTACCCACCTCCTAAACACCGCAGTCCCCCTCCCGTCGGCCGCCAAACCCTCACCCCGTCTTACTCTACCGCTTCTCCACTAGCACAAATAAACCGGCCACATACCCTGTTCTAGGCTCCACACCAGTGACACCTACAATGCTCATGACTCTCACCTCACCGCAATGGCCAGAACAAAATCCCCAATTACCAAGACCGCGATCATGATTATACAAGTTCGCTCCCTTCTGTCTAGACAAATGCCGCCACACCAATGAGCGAACGCTAGCCCAGAATGAGCCACATGACCTGTTCCGGCTCCCACGCCCCCCTGGGCACCATCCGCGTAATAGCGTAGCTACTATAAATCACAGCCCCCCAACTTCTGACCTTCTAATTGAGGAGAAATATCCCAGCGAAACTACAGCCATCATCCCTGACCATCATCCAGCAGACGCTACGTTCACCTTCTACCCCACAGGAAAACCAGCTACAAGTCCCCTGCTAACACCCTGCACCGCCCCCTAAACTCTCAGTTTACCTTTTCATCCACTACCATCGCCCAATATGGCTTACCAATCGCGCGCGACAAGAGCCAACCCCAATCATAGCACCTAGCCCCCGAGACGCTCTACTCCACCCATGAGCGACCATCCTCCCCTACCACATAAAGAGCTCAATCCGCCACTTCCCCTCCCTCCTCATCCAGCCCTACTACATGCTACCTCGCATAGAAAACATCCTCATCTAGATGTGCTCTTGATTGTTAATGGTGCAAGGCCCTGATTTCCCCCAAGATTAAGGTATGCACACAGTATTCGCTATTACTCCCCACATAATATCGTTCTAAGTATTTCCATCATAACTCCTATAACAACCCAATAGTTGCCTATCCCACAGCATATAGTTCCACAAAATCACCGACCCCCCGCAACACCTCACCTCACACAACCCATCCAACAACCGCAACTGGACACCCCCCCAGTGCACAAACCCATCGACCAAACCAGACTCATTTCCCGCCAACTCCTCGGCCTCTCCTAACAGCGCCCCCCCATCCTCACCCACCTCCCGCCCCCCCTACCGTCCAATCCACACCCCCCGCACACACCAAGAAACGCGTGTACCTCCTCTATCCCCCCGCAACTTAATAACTAGTCCTCCACCTACTCCTCCCATCAGAGGAGAAGAGTTTACACACAATTAACACCAGTAATAATCCAAAACGCCAACCCGCCACACGGACACACCCATCCACCTCCCCTAGGAGACAAAAAGAGAACCCAGCGGCCCCCCTTACCATATACTCATCATAACCCACAACCTCCAATCGCAAAACCGTCGCCCCCCCCACCACCGACACCACCACGCGGAGAATATACTACAACCGTGATCCATCTCCCATCTTATACTCACCCCTAACCAACGACCAAACTCGCTCAAAACACCACCCACGCATCACAACCCCACCCAACCAACCCCCAGTTCACAAGCCCACCCCACAACGAACACTCAAAGGATCCACCACCTGCTACCTAGACCCTCTCCCCCCCCACCCTTCAATACGTCAATGCACAGCCCCACCCCTCTGCCCCCAACCAACCCAGCTACATAACTACCCCACCACCCATTATACTTAAACCCGTAACTCTCCCAACTAATACTCCTATGAGCCCCCACCCCCTCTCCTCCGCCCCTACCTACACCACCCCCAGCTCCGCCCCCAGTTCCCCCCAATTCACATCGAGCTAAGCCCGCAGCCGTAGTGAACTATTGTATCATCCATAAGCTCCTCCCCAATACCCACCTCATCTCACCTAGAAAGCTGCCATCACACTACCACCGCCCACCCTTCCCCAAGATTACCACCTACCCCTAGACATAAGTACTACCAAACGACACGCCCACCACTCCCTACAAATCCCCGAATCCCTGCCACTCCGCCCCTCACCACATCTCACAAACTTTAACATCCCCTCACCCCCAACCCCACCCCTCCCGATGAACGGCCACAATCCACCCCTTTACAATACACCCCCCCAACTTCCAGCCCCTCCTACCCCCCATAGGTCACCTATTTATCCGGCACCCATTATCTATCCAAAGCAGACTCCCACCTCAGTGTCAACCCATGTTACCCCACACCCACGTGAACAAAAAACGCTAAGCACCCCCCCGCATCCTTACCCCTCCCGACAACTCCAACACCCTACTCCACCTTCACCCCCCATCTTGATGCGCAAAACCCCCATCAGCCCTATCAACAGAACGTTACAGCGCCACATCAACCACGTATTATAAGACCCCTACCGACCACCCGCTCCTTTTTCCCGCTAATACTGACCCCAACTAATACATCTGCTACCACACCAGACACCGTACCTCGAACCCTACAGCCTTCCACCCCCCACTCCCCGCACCTCAGGTAAAACTTACACTGTGTCACTTAAATTGGACTTTCTAGTGACTAACCACCTCCTCCCAGCCTTTACCTCCACCCCAGAACCTCTCCTGTCTGCTTAAAAGATCACTACCCAACGTCCAAACAGAACCACTGGTCTTCCCGCACAACACAAAAAATAATTGGACTCCCTCGATTCATCTCCAAACCAACGAATGGCGGTCCACACATAACCCACCCTCCTGCGATTTGTCCCACAGCGCGCATCTGCCCTAACACAACACTTACTTGTCCTTCGCCCGACCCCACAGGCCCCATAGCTCGCCCCCTCATCACAATGGAGCCTAGTTTCCATAATTCCCCCCTATGCTCCGGACGTAGATCAACGCAGCTACCACCCCTAGTTCCCGCAGCCCACTCCCACCCTCCACTATTCCACCTGAGCCCTTACAGTTCCCCGAGACCTCACAAGCACTCATCACCACTGTACGTCCCCCCTGTGGTGCCCCACCCCAACCCCCCCACCCCGCTTCCCCCCTCCGATCCCACCGCAACCGCCTCCACCTCCAAGCCTTCTTCCCCCCCCCCCAGCACCCTATAGCTAAAGCGCAGTCCTACCCACACGACACTTTGCATCGCATCCCCCCCCCCACCGCCCCGTGTTCACGTAACACGGCCCTCTGCTTAGCAAACACAGCGAGTGTCCGGCCCACCTCCGATCCCGTCGAATCATTGACCCCCCCGCCACAGAACCTGATGTGACCAGATCACACATAACAACTGATCGGCTCTTAGCAACCCACGAACCCACACAAACGTCACCACATTAACTCCCCACCATCAGCTCCCATCACTAACGGCTCTGTCAGCGCATCTCACCCCGCCAGTAGCGCCCACCCCAACACACAGTCCACCGCACTGCCCACCCGATAACACAACCAAGCCTCCGCGCTGGCAGACTCCACCCGAGACTGTACTTACAACCCGCGGAATCAAACAACACGCGCTCGCCTCTTCCGTCTGCCACAACACCCCAGTCCATGTCCTGAATATACCAGCGCAAACACCACCACCAATCCACCGGCCTTCGCGCCCCCACAATCCGCTCCCACTGCCTCACAGCGATATACCACAGTTATAAAACCTCCACCCAACTAAGGCCGACTCCTACCTACCTCCGGTACCTCCCCCTTGCGCCTTTGCCACCCCAACTCAAGGGCAGACTCGGAACCTTAAGCACACGGCGCGGTCACATACCCACATCCCCCTCCAATTTCCTCCCTCACTGGCCGAGCTTAGCCCCGGACGCCCAAGACCGGTGCCACAGATTAGATCCGCCCCAATAGTAACCCTCCAACACCGTCTTTTCCTCCTCCGCTATACGCCACCACCCACCCTACCTGCTATCCCAACCTCCCAAAATGACTGACCCCAGGAATCACAGGCAATATCCGAGCCAAGGACCGAAGAGTAAACCCGATTAAAGAACCGCGCATTGCAAATAGGGGCGCCAGATTGCCTCGTCCCCCCTCGGCAAACTAACTGTCCAACTTAACCACAGACCCCACAGAGTGGTCTGATATGTCCCCTGTCCTAACAACGACATACGAAGATAAAAGGTGGCACGCCTCCGCACCCAAAGGTAAAAACCGTAGGAGATTCACATTAGTGTCGTTAATATCATCTATGTCAATACTTATACAAAACAATAACATTCTTGGGGTTATTGTGGGCCACGCCCACGAATGTCAGTTGCGTCTCCACTAGCCATCCCAATGAACACTCTCAGGCAGGCGTCCACAAGGGCGCCAAGTCAGCACCCGCATGGTATCAAAGAATAGCCTACATGAGATACACAAATCTGTTCGAAAAATGAAACAAATGGTGATGATTATGTGACTAGTATCTCTATACCCATACGACTATTCTTTATTGTGTTATAGAGAGACGTAAAAGCCCAAGCATGTAGGCACATGCACTGAAACAAAATGCAACCTACGTAACCATAAATGCCCACTAAATCTCCTCAAAGCCGGCACCGATAAGCTACAAAGCGCTCCATAGCGTTAGAGCATAGAGACCTACACGCTGACGCACACACGACCACAGGACACGTTTGTCCTGCCTCTTATAACCAAGCGAGTCTTTCATGAAACTGTTTAGATAAGCAAGTATAAGCCAATGATGAGCTTATTTACATCACTAATCTATCTTTTGCACACCCCCACCCAGTTGAAATGCGAACCCAAAGACCAAGCTGGCCCACCCACGTGCCGACCAAGGAATACCCAGCTAGGCCATCAGACACGGGCGACCCCGACCCGGGCAAAAAGGAAATCGTTGCGAACCCTCACTAGTTCTTGTTCCATCTCCTTGTCGTTAAGGACAACCCACCACAAAGTCCTATTTTATTATACCCCACATCCTATTGCCGTCCCATTCCATGAAAATTGTGATAGTGTAGTCTCCCCCCTAATTTTGCTGCAACCTTGTTTGCCAAAGCCACTCACACGATAAAACCACCGCCCCCCACCCCCTCCATGCCATGCTTACTATCGGATTAGAGTCTGCCACTCACCACCGAGGGACGGCAACACCCATGAACTGACATCATTTACACCCCCCAACTATTTATCCACCCTCCAGCGGTCCGGGGCCATCCCATCAGTCCAAAATCCAAGGAGTGAAATTATCAATATCAAAGAACAAGCAAATTGGAGAAACAGATGTACATTGGTTGACCACCTACCTACACTACGGCGTCCCAGACCCACTCTTTCGTCCTAGAACTACTATAACCACTAATGACGAGGACAATCACTCAGTCCCAACCTTAGTCCGCTCTTACCGGCCACCATCATGCTTTGTGCTAGAATGCCTGTGATGAACACGTCAGAAACATCCCACCACCTATGATGAAACTTAAAGTCACCCAACCTCCATGAGTTATTTCACGAAAACGACTACTATTCTCCACCATTGTGCCCAAAAGCAGCATCTTTCCCTACATTCCCCACAACAGTACCTTCCCCCAAAAGAAAAAACCATAATCCTTGCCCCTAAACTCGTGGAAATGACACTCTCCCCAACAACACAATCTTACTGACAGTCCCTCCCCGTCACCCCCCTAAAGCGCCATTATAACCACCATTCATCCCACCACAAGTCAGATCCCCAACCACGAACATAAAAATAATAACCTACCCCATCGAATCCTCCAGGGAACAACAAACTAGTCCGCTTCCAGCAAGCCGTCCACACATGCACACACGCCAATACACGCCATACGAAGACGGATAATAGGCCCAATCCTCATACGTAACCTGGCGTCTTGTTGTTGGAACCTAAAACGATAATCCACATAACTCCGCAACATCCTAGAATAAACCGCCCACTCAATAGGCCCGATCAGGAGACACCCAACCCCTTCCTGAACGAGGGTCAGAAATTTGATGGAAGCGATTACGCCCGGTCCACACATCGCAGTATCCTGCGCAAAACCTAGCGAAGTGTATCATTTTTCTTTTTTTCAATTTACCAGAATGGAAGTGGATGTACAAACAGGTGGCTCCAAATCATTGTAAACATCTTTGAAAACATTTTTGAAAAAAGGGAAGAAACAAATCCATATGTCAAAAATCCCACGCAGAAGGCCTCCAAACGTAAACTAAAATGTTGCTCAACAGAAGAAGATGCTGTCATAGAAATCTCTCTACATATACAGATTATACACTTTAGTTAAAATAAAGATCATATCATCGATCATGTAGAAGCAGGTGCCCAACCTTTTTAGAACCAGAAAGCTAACTTTTAAAAGTAGCCAGTCGCCAAGAATCAACATTCCAAAAAGATCTAGCCATTACAACACCTACTACCAGTAAATACACACTCTACTTATAAAACATACCTTTAGAACTATTAATACTCCATAAAATACTGCAATCCTTTATCTTACCATCTTTCTAATCTACCCAACAAGTATTTAACTGAGTTACATCACATAGTTGTTGATACAGAGTTTGAGTTTATTCACCCCTCACTACAGTGGGTAAGTTTTCAAGACACATAAAACCGTGCTGCACACTTTACACAAGGACAAAGAAATACACTGAACCCTTTCTTGCCAATATATATAATTAGAGTTGCTAGAAAATGAAAAATTAGGCTTACTAAAAAGATCAACTGAGATCTTGAAGCACCCAGGAACTGCTGCAAAAGTGAAATAAAAAAGACAAAATTAAATAAAACTCAAAACCCTTTTTATTTGTTCATTTAAGTCGAGTATAAAAGAAATGCCTTTAAAATAGGATGCAAGCAACACAGATTCATAACCTTAAATTGATGGATAGACAATAAACAATTTAATTTGCAATCTTATACATTTTGTACAATAAATTATTAAGGAATAAATTCAAACAAACAAAACTTCCAGCTGATTTAAAAACGGTATCTAACTTGAATTTTTATTATATCCAAAAACCTTTTTGAAAATTCTAGGATTTTTTACAGTCCCCCGAAAGCGGCGTTCGGCGAGCCTCCCGAATGCTATCTTTCACAACTACGCCGTCTTTTGAAAGACTTCATGTGTTTTTCTCAAGAACGAACGACCCGATAGAGATGCTATGGTAGCAGCATTGCTCTTGTTGTTGGGCAGTTGAAAATGACTGCTGTCAAATTACTGTCCTTTCCAGGCCCCTTACCTTTTGGAGCGTAGGGGCAAAATAGGAGGGAATTCCGTCACGTATCGTTTGTGGCACGTTTTTGAATGCCGCCCTAAATTAACCTTCTTCTACTGTATAAAGCCACGCCGCATTGCAGATGAGACAGATGACTTTGAATTAGAATGGATACACAAAATAATCATCCCCCACTCGAGTGAAAATTATATATTTGGGCTCTTTGCTTCTGCCATAATTGCGGTCTTGTGTATGTGTGCCGACTTTCACTCCTGTTGACACGACAATGACAGCGAAATAGAGGCCCACTGCCCACCAGCCACGCCCCACACGATGAGTCACGCCGCCACTCACAAAGCTTATAGGTGCGTTCAATTGCATGTATTCTGGCACGGGAAGATTATGTTATTAGGACATTAACGATAAAAACAGAATAATGTTGTTCCAAATTTTATAGACACGATCTCGCTGATCGACCTGGCATCGATCGCGATCGGCAGATGGGCCCCCCTGAAGTAGAGCAATCTCCGCTCCAGTAAGACCAATATCATGAGCAACAATTTCAAATTTGAAAGTGAGAGCAGACCTGCATCAGACCTCTTCAAGAAGACTGAGTCGGTTGATACATTATCGTTTGGAAACATACGAAGAGAATGAGTTCATATGTGGGAGTCATATCAAGACCAGAAACCTAATGACAGCCATTATGACAGGTACAGGTATGAGTACCCGAAGACAAGGTCCTTCATTCAGCATCAAAAGGCTTGATGAATAAGTATATCATCGCTGCTCTCATATCTCGCATCTCTTTGCAAATATGCCAATATCATAGAAGGCAGCCTTAAACACTATATCTCTAAACTGAAAAAATAGCGGCCGCCAGACAACAAAAAGGAATCAGTAACAGCAACCATATCAATGACAAAGCTTTTATAAATAAGACCACTGAACCTCATTGATGACAAAACTGTATTTCCTCAAATTAATTGAAAGTGACGAACCTCCACTCCTTGCTGGAGGTTTGAAGACAGACTGAAGAACTGAGGACTGGGAATAAGATGAAGGCGTCCCCCCCACCCCCTACACACCAAATACCGCTCCTGAAACTGAAGAAAAGCTCTTACAGCATACAAGCACAGGCTGGTATTTGTAGACCAAGCTTGGAAGGCAGATTTGGAATGCTCTGAAAGTGTGCCCAGGGATTTGTACAAATGTAAGCCATACAACTCGAAAGACAACCAGAAGAGACAAACAGCTTCTACAAGCAAACTGTGAGACACAACAGCAAATATCAAGGTCTCCTCTGACAGCAAATACTAAACTAGAGCAGAGAACGACTATCACGTCTAACAATGCAGCAACTATGTCCCAAACAATGAATACATTATGAACTTGTGTTTAGAATTCAAGTGTCACGAGAAATTGCGAGACCTGTACGAGAACAGCATGGAAGGACCTCTGCGTTGTCATAGCAATCTGCCATGATCACATGCACAGTGCCGATCAATCCATAACGCCAATCACCCTGGACCTTTGCCCATTTTGGATGCAAAGAAGAGGAACCACCAAGCAAGCAGATCTCAACACATGTCATCACAGGCAAAGCCAAAGTTCCTAACTACAGAAATGACCTCAAAGTCAGTGGTAACAAGGCTGCTTTATAGCAGCTTTGTAAGCCAACAACAATGTTGCCAATCCAGGGCCCAAGAGAATCTCCTCAGAGAACAACAGTCATTTTTGGCCGGTGGCTTTGAAAATGGTGAGGAGGTCAAAGTGGACAGCAAGTCAGGAGATTGACAACTTGACAGATCTGTATAATGACCAGGAGGAGGCAGACAACCAGATTGGTATTACAAGCAATACATCTAGCAGAGTCTCATTCGTCTTCACCTCGGGTCCGTCATCATATGTGGATGATACCGACGTAACAGGTTTATTCATGTGAATAATTCAGCCAAAGGAATGTTTGGATCCACAAAGGTTGTTCATGCACTCTGACAGGCCCAAGGAGTGGTTTGTCCAGTCTGTCCCATCGCAAAGAAGCTTGTGCAGCATTTTTTGCATGTCACCCTGCATGCCACGCCCTCACAGGTTGTGAATACCACAACACTTGTACAGAATTGGGAAGGCAACTGTTTTACAAAGACTTTAAGACCCATCAGAGTGACTTAAATGATATGGCCAGTATTGACTTCTGTAAGTCTGATGAGGCTATACCTGTGGCAAGAAAGTATGCCCACCTTACTGTATGGCCACAGAAAAAAGGGAGGATGGCCGTCCTTGCACCACCTTGTATTAAAGCCATGTACCAGACCGCAGTGTGGAATCACAGCCATGTGGCCAACCTCAATCTCAGGAACCCAGTGGTAGAGGAGTGGAGGCTCAAGAAGATGGGTCTAATTGAACCATTGATGTTCGTCAAAGAAACCTGTACTCTCAAAAACAGAAGACATCACCCACCTATAACTGTAAGACGAAAGTCCAATGATACAGAAATGCAATGTCTTTCAGTAGGCTTGACCTGCAAATAGTTAGCTCTTGCTCCTGACAGCCAAATGTGAGCCATAGTAGTTTTTGAAGACAAGTGATGATGAGAGAGATTTGTTTATAATGCATGAACCCCCGGCTCCCACAAGCTAGGTTTACTTTAAGTATTAATAAAACCAGTATTGAATTTGAATACTAAATTGGCTAATCCAAAAACCTTTTTCCCTTTCTCTGTGTCTCAACTCAAGTCCCTGGCACTTATGGCTGCAGTTGGCATACCACAGTTATAGAATGACCACCAAAACGATTAGTGACAAAACACTATAGTTATGTTAAGCTACCTTACACAATTGAAATTGCAGGATACATAGAACCACAGCTTTTTTTCAAACAAGCCTATGTGTGAGTTGCGATGCAATCTATGTCAGTGTCAATAACAAAGAGATCATTCTACATAGATACAATTCCTCCTATTGTAGGTATGAGTTCAACTGACTGAATCACCAAGTTTTAGCATTAGATATTGAACATTCATTATCTTTTCGAAAATGCAGAAGGATGTTCTGCCCTCGAGGTATGCCAAGTTTGACACCTATCAACCTTCCATTGAGAACTACATGAGTTTATTGCCTCCAACCCCCAACGGCCAGTGCTTTATTTTTAGTTTGGGGAGTCTAACTTATATATCAATTTCCCAGCACATTTGGCAGCAAAATATTTGTTAAACAACAAACCATTTCATGTATGGGAGGCCTTAGAGAGAGAAAAGTTAGTTTGTTTTGTCCAACTCAGGGGAGGTTATCTCCAAAATGTTGGGGTTAGGGTTAGGGTTAGCAGTCAATAATTGTTAGTCCTAAACAAAGCAATATATCTTTTGAAAAAAAAATAATACATATTAAAAAAAAATAAAAAAATAATAAAAATATAAAATAATATATATAAAATATAAAAAATAATATAAAAAAAAATAAAAATATAAAATAAAAAAATAAAAAATAATTAAAAAAAAATTAAAAAAAAAAATAAATAAAAAAATAAAAAAATATAATAAAAAAATATTAAAATTAATAATAAAAATAAAAAAATATAATAAATATAAAAAAAAAAAATAAAATAAAATAAAAAAAAAAATAAAATTATAAAAAAAATAAATAAAATTAATAAAATAATAAAAAAAAAAAAATTATAATATAAAAATAAAAATATAAAAAAATAAAAATATAAAAAAAAATAAAAAAAAATATATAAAAAAAAATATAAAAAAAATAAATAAAAAAAAATAAAAAATAAAATATATAAAAAAATAAAAAATAAAATAATAAATATATAAAAAAATAAAATAATAAAATATATATAAAAAAAAATAAAAATAAAAAAATAAAAATAAAAAAAAATAAAAATAAAAAAAATAAAAAAAATAAAAAAAATATATAATAAAAAAATAAAAATATAAAAATACAAAACACAAAAAACACACCCACCCCCACCCACCCCACACCCCCCACCCCACACCCACCACCCACCACACCCCACACACCCACCACACCCCACCCCCAACCCACCCCCACACCACCCCCCACACCCCACACACCACACCCCACCACCTCCCCCCCACACCCCCACACACCACCCACCACCCACCACCCCCCCACACACACCCACCCCACCCACCCCACACCACCACACCAACCCCCCACACCCCACACCCACCCCACCCCCCCCACCCCCCACCCCACACCCCCCACACCCCCCCACCCCACCCCCACCCCCACACCCCCACCCCACCACCCCCACACCCCACCACCCCCCCCCCACACCCCCCCCACCCCACCCCACACCCCCCCCACACACACCCCCACACACACACCCCCCCCCCACCCACCCCACCCCCCCCCACCACCCCCCACACCCCCCCCACCCCCCCCCCCCCCCCACCCCACCCCCCCCCCACACCCCCCCCCACACCCCCCCCACCCCACCCCCCCCACACCCCACCCCCCCCCCACACCCACCCCACCCCACCCCCCCCCCACCCCACCCCACCCCCCCACCCCCCCCACCCCCCCCCACACCCCACCACCCCACCCCCCCACCCCCACCCCCCCACACACCCCCCCCCCACACCACACCCCACACCACCCCACACACACCCCACCCCCCCCCCACACCCCACCCCCACACACACACCCCCCCACACCCCCCACCCCCCCCCCCCACCCCACCCCCCCCCCACCCCACACCCCCCCCACACACCCCCCCACACCACCCCACCCCCCCCCACACCCCACACCCCACCCACACCCCACACACACACCCCCCCCACC
>CM070495.1:45092826-45117826 GCA_036324585.1 Champsocephalus esox
TACTTTCACTTGAGTACAGAAGTTTAGTCTGTACTCAAGTACTGCTACTTGAGTACAGGATGTGTGTCCTCTTTCCTCTCTGCAGTGTTATCCATATACTCCTCACCTCCTGCTCTGTGGGGGAGTTTCCTCCCTCGTCGTCCTCCGGGTTGTCTCCTCCGGCGAGTTCCTCAATGAGAGGGTCGGTGTCCATGTCGTCATCATCGTCATCATCATCATCGTCCGAGTCCGAGGAGTCGTCATCGTCCTGATCATCGTCCTGCCACGACACATTACACGCATTCAAATAAAAACACTACAAAGATAGGCCTTATGCATTTTCATATTTAGATTAAGAGTGCGTTCACACCTAATCGTCCGCTCTCTGGTGCGCACCAGACCACAGTTTGTTACATTGTTTCATTTTTCAGAAGGTTCGGTTTGCGTTCACACGGGAAAAACTCAAACGGACGATAAACTTTAAACACAAGTCATGTGCACGGAAATGCTGTTCAGCCATTGGTCAGACATTAAGGGGGAACGAACGCAAATCCCGGCAATTTCTAGCGGAGCCTCCGCCATGGAGCATCGGCACTTTCGGCAGGTTATTCTCATGCTGCTGTTAGTCTGGAGATCAACAGGCATATGATTATATAATCAGACAACGTCCGACGGCTTTGTTGACTGTATACAGTTTGGCTGAAACTAACTGACAAGACAAGAGCGACAAGAAAACAGCGGAGAAGTAACGGGCAGAAACCCTCCTTGTTTACGCAGCGGTCCAGACATAGGTCAGACGGCGACACATATTCAGTGTGCAGTTCCTTTGGCATCAGGGCAGGGATATCTAAATGCTTCCCAAGGTTTGACATCATGAGTTGTGCTACTTTTAAAGCAAGCAGCGATTTTTTCAAATCTGTAATCATGAAGCTCCTCAAAAACGCTATCGAAGCGGTTCCTGCCGTTGCTACGTTAGCTCAAACAGTAACAACGGACTATTTTTCTTAGCGGATGCATGTCAATATAAATGCAACTATTTTTTAAATCAATAAAATCATTTTCTAAATCCACAACAGCATTGTATTAATATTGGGAGTCATGTCGTTACTTAGTTGAGAATGTGGCCGTGTGATAAGCGGCATAATGTGCAGCAGCGCGGTCATTATGGGGAAAAGAACACCTTCATGCCGATCCAGATCCCTCCGCCTCGCGCCGGGCTCCTGATCCGCCTGTCGGTGTTCTTCTCCTGCTCAGGAGAGACGTTCTGCAGAGGAGGGGCGTTTCCCCGACGACAGGTGTTCTTACTTTTATCTAGCTGACGGAGAATGTTTACTTTACACGACACGGTTCAACACTTCATTCTGCTTCACTCTTTCACTAAACAACGCGGATGTCTCGAAAGACTCTTTCGCGAAAGATTTTTGAAGATATCCGCGTTCTCGTGACACGTAAATACTGCGCTTCCTATGTTTTGGTGCGGACTGCGTTCACACCAAACCGCTCCAGAGTTCGCAAGCAAGCGCTCCGAGACCACCTCTTTTAGCGGACCAGAGTCCGGTTGTTTAGTTCACTTTAGACCAGCGGTGTCAAACTCAAGGCCCGGGGGCCAAATCCGGCCCGCGACTTCATTTCATGTGGCCCGCAAGAGCTCTGAAAGAATGTAATATGTTTATTATACGGTTGCATGCCGGTTTACAGAAGCACGATGTCCATAAACTACATGTCCCACAATGCATCTCAAATTTGACCTTTTTTTTTAATGTCACTTTCTTTTCAGAATTTGGCTTTTCTTTTAAAATAATTTTATGACATTCTCTCTGAAGAGACTTGCACTTATTTGCCCCAGACTTCTGCTTTCAGACGTAGTTATTCATGAAGTTTTTACCCTATCCGATTACAATGCAGAGGCAATAAAGTAATTACATTATTTCATATATATTAAATATTTATATATGTATTTTTATATAGTCTTAAAGTTACAACCGGCCCTTTGAGTGCAGCCATAACGCTGATGTGGCCCGCGATGAAATTGAGTTTGACGCCCCTGAGTTAAGAGGTCTGCGTTCACACCGACCCAAATGAACCGCACCAAGCGGCTAAACGCACCAGGGTTCGATTCAACCGGACTGAACAAGGCAGGTGTGAACGCGCCCATAAAGGACCAGGTGTGACCGCAACCCGTTCTTATGTAAGACGTGACGGGAGTATGTGAAGCTGCTAACAGCTTTATAACTCCAACATTTCACATGTCCTTTTATACTTTGTACATTTGTGTATGTAAAAAAAGAAAGAATAATAAATGATTGAATAACCTCTGAGTTATTTCCTTGTAAATTAAATCACTTTCATTTTTAGAGAATCTACAGATTTTTCACTTCAGGGTTTTGTGTGAACCGGTAACGGGAACGCTGCGCTCTCGTCCCAAAATACAGAATGTCCCCGTAAAATGTTAA
The DNA here is from genome assembly GCA_036324585.1 of Champsocephalus esox. Classification (NCBI taxonomy): domain Eukaryota; kingdom Metazoa; phylum Chordata; class Actinopteri; order Perciformes; family Channichthyidae; genus Champsocephalus; species Champsocephalus esox. The sequence continues at coordinate 45,095,259 of CM070495.1, forward strand.
AGGTCCCATGTCATAAATCTATTCCAGTAGACCTCAACAATGGAATTATGATCAGTGGAAATCAATCAATCAGTCAGTGTTTATTGATAGCCCAATATCACACATGTTACATTTGTCTCAGTGGACTTCACAGTGTGTACAGAATATCAGTATGACAATACGACACCCTCTGTCCTTAGACCCTCTGTCCTCAGACCCTCTATCCTTAGACCCCTCTGTCCTTAGACCCTCTGTCCTCAGACCCTCTGTCCTCAGACCCTCTGTCCTTAGACCCTCTGTCCTCAGACCCTCTGTCCTCAGACCCTCTGTCCTTAGACCCTCTGTCCTCAGACCCTCTGTCCTTAGACCCTCTGTCCTCAGACCCTCTGTCCTCAGACCCTCTGTCCTCAGACCCTCTGTCCTCAGACCCTCTGTCCTTAGACCCTCTGTCCTCAGACCCTCTGTCCTCAGACCCTCTGTCCTCAGACCCTCTGTCCTTAGACCCTCTGTCCTCAGACCCTCTGTCCTCAGACCCTCTGTCCTCAATATTTCTGTTCGTCATAAACTGCAATGACTCCAGACATCTGAGTATCACACAGAGCGTCGGACGGCAGAGACAGCTTTGTTTTACGGAGCTCTGAAGTCACGTTGTTGTTTAGGTCAGGAGACATCTTGTATACGAGCGTCATGTTGATATATCTTATCAACTCGTACTATATCTTTCCAGAACAAATCCCTGACTTTCTTTTGGTTTTTATTATTTCCTCAAAAAAAGTATTACTACTATGATTACAGGTTTCAGATATATGTGTGATATTGCTTCTGGAAAATAACCACTTTTATTTGAGATACCACCCATCGCTGTTCGTATACATTGAGGGATTTATTTAAGATGGCGTTTGGGTTTCGAGGAAAAGTAAGAAGACTAACTCCCTTTATCTCAACGTCACGCACCATCACAGCGTGTGTGTGTCTCACCTGGTCGTCGTCGTCGTCTCCCTCCTCGACCAGTTTGTGTCTCCCCACCTCGTACAGACGGCACACCGTGTCCAGACTCACTGTGTCCTGGTTCTACACACACACACACACAATTAAATACACACAGAGCGAGAGTCACACACACACACACAATTAAATACACACAGAGCGAGAGTCACACACACACACACACACACACAATTAAATACACACAGAGCGAGAGTTAAACACACACACACACACACATAATTAAATACACAGAGCGAGAGTCACACACACACGCACACACACACAATTAAATACACACAGAGCGAGAGTTAAACACACACACACACACACACACATAATATAAATACACAGAGCGAGTTACACACACACGTAGTTACACACACACACACACACATAATTAAATACACAGAGCGAGTTACACACACACGTAGTTACACACACACACACACATAATTAAATACACAGAGCGAGTTACACACACACACACACGTAGTTACACACACAGAGCGAGAGTCACACACACACAAAATGAAATACACACAGAGCGAGAGAGAGACACACGCACACGTAGTTCCACACACAAAATACACAAGCGACACACACACACCAAATACACACCACAGCAGCACACACACCACACACACACACACACACACACACCAAACACACACACACACACACACACACAACACACACACCACACACACCTTCTAAGGGGAAATGGTCTATTTCATAAATGTTATGGAAATACGTTTCTAAGATAATGTCCTCATCATTAATTGCCCCGGGACGTTCACAGGGGCAGGTGCACGTTCATCGTGACGTGGAACAGGTACACTAAAGCTGCCTCGGAGCACCGGTCATCCATCATAATCATCATTAAATGCTCACGTAGTTTCTACATTTCTACGGTGACAAATTGATATATTTATTGCAATATGCGACTTTAAAATGTATTTCACGTCTACACCACTGGAGTAAAAAGACAATTGATCGCACCGGTGAAACTCCAGGAAGTAACCAAAGATGAAAAGTTGCTTTAGTTTGGACACACCAACATATTTTATTATATACTTGTATTTATATATATATGTATGTATATATATATATATATATATTTGAAGTATTACCTCGATGACAGCCAGGTAGCAGTCCTTGGTGTCGGTGCACAGGTCAAAGATGTTCCTCTTCACATCCACTGTGGCTGAGGAACAAACCAAAACAAAAATCAACTGAAGCTACTAATTTTACATTTAATTATTATTCAGAAACTCATGAAGAGACTCAAAGCAAAGACGATCTCTTCAAAAATGGACTTTAGATTCCCTTTTCTAGTTCATAATAAATGTTTAAGAGCCTGAAAAAGCCCAGGACAGCTCCTCCAACTTCAGGGTGCAGAGGGTCGTCGACCAATGAGATTTGAGTCTGCAGTAAACAGGAAGTGCAGCCTACCAATGGGCTTGTAGTCCGTGGCATCGAAGGTCCTGAAGGAGGAGCCGAAGGGACTCTTCATCTGCTGATCCATGGCGTCGTCCTCATCATCGGCCTGCAGCATCGCTGTGTGTGTGTGTGTGTGTGTGTGTGTGTGTGTGTGTGTGTGTGTGTGGTGTGTGTGTGTGTGTGAGGGGGGGTAAAGCATAAGATGTCAGAAACAACCGCAGAACTGTTCTTTGATAATTATCTCGTTCATTCAGAAAAAACAGGACACATATTTTCTCAAACTCCCTTAGAGAATCACATGAGGGGGCCTTGGCGCGTGTGTGTGTGTGTGTGTGTGTGTGACACTTTCTAGGACCCATGGAAACCAATGAGGTCGCAGCAGGTTGGAACCCTGGAGCCTTGCCCCTCGGTGCGGGTCGGGTGTTGCTCTGGAGTGAACGTACCTCCGTACATGATGGTGGCGTTGCTGTTGAACACCAGCCTGCACTGATCCAGAGCGGGGACGGTGTGCAGCAGGTGGAACGTCCTCAGGTCCCACTGGGAGGGGGGTCAAGGAACACGTACAGAACCGGTTCTACAGCAGAACTACAGACCAGCTGCAGCAGAACTACAGACCAGCTGCAGCAGAACTACAGACCAACTGAACTACAGACCAACTGAACTACAGACCAACTGAACAACAGGACGGTACTAAAGTAGAACTACAGGACGGTACTAAAGTAGAACTACAGGACGGTACTAAAGTAGAACTACAGAACGGTACTAAAGTAGAACTACAGGACGGTACTAAAGTAGAACTACAGGACGGTACTAAAGTAGAACTACAGGACGGTACTAAAGTAGAACTACAGGACGGTACTAAAGTAGAACTACAGGACGGTACTAAAGTAGAACTACAGGACGGTACTAAAGTAGAACTACAGGACGGTTCTAAAGTAGAACTACAGGACGGTACTAAAGTAGAACTACAGGACGGTACTAAAGTAGAACTACAGAACGGTACTAAAGTAGAACTACAGGACGGTACTAAAGTAGAACTACAGAACGGTACTAAAGTAGAACTACAGAACGGTACTAAAGTAGAACTACAGGACGGTACTAAAGTAGAACTACAGGACGGTACTAAAGTAGAACTACAGGACGGTACTAAAGTAGAACTACAGGACGGTACTAAAGTAGAACTACAGGACGGTACTAAAGTAGAACTACAGGACGGTACTAAAGTAGAACTACAGGACGGTTCTAAAGTAGAACTACAGGACGGTACTAAAGTAGAACTACAGGACGGTACTAAAGTAGAACTACAGAACGGTACTAAAGTAGAACTACAGGACGGTACTAAAGTAGAACTACAGAACGGTACTAAAGTAGAACTACAGAACGGTACAAAAGTAGAACTACAGGACGGTACTAAAGTAGAACTACAGAACGGTACTAAAGTAGAACTACAGAACGGTACTAAAGTAGAACTACAGAACGGTACTAAAGTAGAACTACAGGACGGTTCTAAAGTAGAACTACAGGACGGTACTAAAGTAGAACTACAGGACGGTACTAAAGTAGAACTACAGAACGGTACTAAAGTAGAACTACAGGACGGTACTAAAGTAGAACTACAGAACGGTACTAAAGTAGAACTACAGGACGGTACTAAAGTAGAACTACAGGACGGTACAAAAGTAGAACTACAGGACGGTACTAAAGTAGAACTACAGAACGGTACTAGAGTAGAACTACAGAACGGTACAAAAGTAGAACTACAGAACGGTACTAAAGTAGAACTACAGAACGGTACTAAAGTAGAACTACAGGACGGTACTAAAGTAGAACTACAGAACGGTACTAAAGTAGAACTACAGGACGGTACTAAAGTAGAACTACAGAACGGTACTAAAGTAGAACAACAGGACGGTACTAAAGTAGAACTACAGAACGGTACTAAAGTAGAACTACAGAACGTACAAAAGTAGAACTACAGGACGGTACTAAAGTAGAACTACAGAACGGTACTAAAGTAGAACTACAGGACGGTACAAAAGTAGAACACAGGACGGTACTAAAGTAGAACTACAGGACGGTACTAAAGTAGAACTACAGGACGGTACTAAAGTAGAACTACAGAACGGTACTAAAGTAGAACTACAGAACGGTACTAAAGTAGAACTACAGACGGTCTAAAGTAGAACTACAGGACGGTACTAAAGTAGAACTACAGGACGGTACTAAAGTAGAACTACAGAACGGTACTAAAGTAGAACTACAGGACGGTACTAAAGTAGAACTACAGAACGGTACTAAAGTAGAACTACAGGACGGTACTAAAGTAGAACTACAGACGGTACAAAAGTAGAACTACAGGACGGTACTAAAGTAGAACTACAGAACGGTACTAAAGTAGAACTACAGAACGGTACTAAAGTAGAACTACAGAACGGTACTAAAGTAGAACTACAGGACGGTACTAAAGTAGAACTACAGAACGGTACTAAAGTAGAACTACAGGACGGTACTAAAGTAGAACTACAGAACGGTACTAAAGTAGAACAACAGGACGGTACTAAAGTAGAACTACAGAACGGTACTAAAGTAGAACTACAGAACGGTACAAAAGTAGAACTACAGGACGGTACTAAAGTAGAACTACAGAACGGTACTAAAGTAGAACTACAGAACGGTACTAAAGTAGAACTACAGAACGGTACAAAAGTAGAACTACAGGACGGTACTAAAGTAGAACTACAGGACGGTACTAAAGTAGAACTACAGAACGGTACTAAAGTAGAACTACAGAACGGTACTAAAGTAGAACTACAGGACGGTTCTAAAGTAGAACTACAGGACGGTTCTAAAGTAGAACTACAGGACGGTACTAAAGTAGAACTACAGAACGGTACTAAAGTAGAACAACAGGACGGTACTAAAGTAGAACTACAGAACGGTACTAAAGTAGAACTACAGGACGCTACTAAAGTAGAACTACAGGACGGTACTAAAGTAGAACTACAGAACGGTACTAAAGTAGAACTACAGGACGGTACTAAAGTAGAACAACTACAGGACGGTACTAAAGTAGAACTACAGGACGTACTAAAGTAGACTACAGAACGGTACTAAAGTAGAACTACAGAACGGTACTAAAGTAGAACTACAGACGGTACTAAAGTAGAACTACAGGACGGTACTAAAGTAGAACTACAGAATGGTACTAAAGTAGAACTACAGGACGGTACTAAAGTAGAACTACAGGACGGTACTAAAGTAGAACTACAGAACGGTACTAAAGTAGAACACAGAACGTACTAAAGTAGAACTACAGAACGGTACTAAAGTAGAACTACAGAACGGTACTAAAGTAGAACTACAGGACGGTACTAAAGTAGAACTACAGGACGGTTCTAAAGTAGAACTACAGGACGGTTCTAAAGTAGAACTACAGAACGGTACTAAAGTAGAACAACAGAACGGTACTAAAGTAGAACTACAGAACGGTACTAAAGTAGAACTACAGAACGGCACTAAAGTAGAACTACAGAACGGTACTAAAGTAGAACAACTACAGGACGGTTCTAAAGTAGAACTACAGAACGGCACTAAAGTAGAACTACAGAACAGCACATATGCACACGGCATACTAACTAATGCCCAGTTTACCATGCAGAATGACTTTGGTACGTCCTCCGAGTTGTTTCTTGCAAGACTTGATGTTAAAATAGAAAATAAAATCAGAATTATCCTAAAGGTTCACATATATTTGTATAAACAGTGCTGGCAAACAATATATCTTATGATGACAGAAATCTAAATTGCCCAACGAATACAAAAGTTCAAACATGAATAGTTAAAGAAATTGTCCGAGACTAGCGTGTAAAAGCACGTACATTTTTACACCTTTTTAAAGGCATTTGTACGCATTTATGAATGGAGCTAGTCCGCCTGGTTTACCCTTCAGGACTTAAGCTAAGCTAACTTTGCCCATTCATAAATAGCCAAGCCATGAGAAGCCTCTTGGTTTCCATTAAGTCTTCATCATTTCTAGGCAAGGCAAGTTTAGAATACAGTGCATTATTATTATCATCACGAATGAGAGGATACGATCTCGGTGTTGATGATGACCTCCAGGTCGTTGGGGTGGAAGTCTCCGCTGATGTTCATGTTGAACTTGTCAAACTTGTGAATGGCTCGTGAGTTTCGGACGTCCCAAAGCACGCCGTCGTTCAGCACCAGGTCGTCGCTAGGGTTAAAGGTTGCGCAGTTCCTCTTGTAGTTGTTGGCCAGCGAAGGGTCGTTCAGCGTCAGGGTCTTCATGCCCGTCTGGATGTCGTAGATCTGAATCGGAAAGAAATATTAACAAGGTTTTAAAAATCCCTCAGTAATATACTGTTGATATTATAGGGGAGAAAAACGTCCAAAAAAATAATCCAAATGTTCCTTGATGACATATTTTAAAAAGGCCATTGTGTGTGTATTTGATACAGATGTTGTATAATGTAATAATGAAAACAAGGGACCAGAATATAGAAGTTAATAAGGAGGTCTGTCTTAGTGATTTCTGATGCGCCCCAATCCCACGCGCTACAAACGAGAGACAGAGAAAACTGAATGAAAGACACAATGAAATGTTGAAAAATGGTGTTTAAGATGTAAAATAATAATCCAAATAACATTTTGTGGGACCTACGTGAGCGACCTGGTCCTTGGTGCCGATGACTCGGTCCTGAGAGTGTTTACTGAACTCCACGTAGTGATCGTCCACAAACGAGTTCCTGCAAACAGTGAGAAACAGTGAGTGAGTGAGTGTGTGTGTGTCTGTGTGTGTGTGTGTGTGTGAGTGTGTGTCACTGTTTTTACTTGAGGGTGAAGACACTGTCTATACTCCAGAGAGCAGATAACGGGACGCTCCAGGAGGCAGAGGTGAGCAGCAGCTTCCCGTCCTGAGAACCACAAACATACACGTTACTGTCAATATGTTGGGACCTCCTGAATGTCCTCTTCCAATATGAGAGTAACATGATAACAGCCGCTTTCATGCCGCGTACTTATTGCCACGGTACTTATAACCGCAGGGCATTCAGTACCAATCGCGTTCACACCGGAGTACTTTACTCTGAGGGACGATTACGCAAATGAGCCGCTGACGTCACCTCGTCTTCTTCTGCTTTGGGTTTACTGGCAGGCCGCAAACCACTTCACGGCGTATACTGCCGCCCGGAGTCCCCGGCCGGAAGTCCCCGGAGTTTGGGACTGGCGCCTTACGAGTAAATCGCCAGAACGCCGACACCTCCTCATCTCCACCGCTCCCATGTTTTTTTTGTGTTGCCATAAGTTAGTCTCTCTCCGTTGGTGCGCGGGGCTAATGCTAATGCTAATAATGCTACTGCCAGCAAATACAATATGGCCTCTTCAAAAAGCTTTTCAGAGTCTCACGGGCGAGGTTTGCAATTCGCCCAGCCAAGGTAGGCCTACTGGTACTTGGTACTTTTTTCTCCCCAGGTTAGTACCACTTCTAGCAGGGACTAAAATTGGGGGTAAAAGTTCCCGGTACTAAGTAGTCTTTGCGGTGTGAACGCGACATAAGCGGTACTAACGGAACTAAACGGGGAAAAGTAGCTGTGTCCATGACAGGATGTGTGAGAAGAGCATCAGGACTGTTTTAGGCAGATGATAGCTATGTGATGAACATGATGATTCAGCCTCTATGGAGAGAGACATATGTTTACAAAACCTAAAAAAAAGACAGAAACGTAGGACAATAGCGTATATTAAAAATAAGAATATTAGTTATATTTGCTTCAAGAATAACGAGGACATCCCTTAAAACCTTTGCTGGGTTTCCTAAAACTAAAGAACTATTTTAATACTAGACTTTGTGTCGTGTGTCAGGGACGCACCCTGGAGGGCTCCAGGTGTGTGATGGCGGAGGTGTGGCATGTGTAGTTGGCCTCCTCCTCCCCGGAGAACACGTTGTAGAACTTGAGGTGCCCGGAGCAGGTTCCCAGCATCAGGAAGCGCTCCCGGGCGGAGAAGGCGCAGCAGGTGAAGCCGCTCTCGTCTCCGTCGCCCTCGTGGAACACCGACATCGGGCGAAACCTGAACACAGAGCGAGAAAACGGCTTTTTAAAACCTGTATTATTATTTAGTTTGTTCAGCACCTGGTGGATCGGGACTCCCACCTGGATCTTTTGACATTTCCTTTGTATATAGATATGCCCATTATCTATTCTAACATTTGGACTCTCTACGTTGTAAATGTATTATCTTTAGTCGAGGGGTTTCTTTGTGAAACCTTTCAGTTTGTGTGTACAGACAGAGAGATCGAAATACCGCTTCCCACAATCCCGAGGAATACAAAATACAAATATATAAAATATATATACACCTCTCTGAAGAACCAGCACCTTATCGTGGTGGAGAGGTTTGCGTGCTCCGATGAACCTGGGGACAGTGTTGTCTGGAACCTTGTGTTCCCGGTAGGGTCTCCCGTGGCAAATTGGTCTCAGGCAAGGGGCCAGACTAAGAGTGGTTCAACGACCCCATGAAAAACACCATCGACAGTGAGGATACCCGGCCCGGAGGTAGCCCGAGTCCTCCTGGAGCCAGGCCCAGATGGAAGACTCGTCGGCGAGCATCTGGTGGCCGGTCACAGCCCGAAAAGGCAACGTGGGAAACCTCTCCGCTTCGCCGGCCCACCACAAAAAAAGTGCATCCCTCGCTGTTTTTGTCATGTTTGTGTCTTCTGAACAGTTGTCATTATAACCAATGGGTTTCCCTGAGTGTGCTTCCTACCTGCTGAAGATGAGGTGCCGGTCCAGCCCCCCCCGATCCACCCCCCCGTGCCTCGGGTACAGGCCCCGCCCCCCCAGCCGGGCACTGAAGTTGGGCTCGGCCATGCGGCGCTGCGTGGGCTCGGGGCAGCGGTGGGGGGGTGAAGAGGGAGAAGGGGGGGCAGGTGGTGACGGGGTTAATGCAGCGCGCATGCTGCTCCCTCAGGAACTCTGTGATGATGCTGTCCAGGGAGGGGGGGGAGGGGGGGGGCGAGGGGGGGCTGCATCTTCATGGCCGGAGTCTGAAACACAGAGAAGAAGAGAGGATATATTCTTTAGTCAAAGTCAACTTTAGAACTTATAGACAGAGAGATCGAAATACCGTACCCACAATCCCGAATACAAATATATATAACATGAATATAGGACATAAAACAAATAGATTTGCTTCTTCATGGCTGGAGTCTGAAACCAGAGTACAAGAGAGGATGTTCTGAGCAATGTTGCCGCTTATGTGCGACCGCTTTAACAGATTTAAAAGGTCTCCTATCATGCAAAATGCACTTGTATTGATGTCTTCTCAACATCGCCATGTGTCCCCGGCGTGTCCCCGGCGTGTCCCCGGTGTGTCCCCGGTGTGTCCCCGGTGTGTCCCCGGTGTGTCCCCGGTGTGTCAGGAGACTCACAAAGTGTCAGGAAATAAAACCCTCTCTCTTTTCCTCCGTACCCACATCTCTAAAAACGGGGGAACAACGGAGCTGATCCAGATTTACGGCCGAGATGACGTAATATCTGAAATGTGGGCGGGCTCTATTATTATTAAATATTAAACTGGAACTTTAGTGAGTGTTGGTGTCATTAAAAAATAAATAAATAAAAAGACACACCTACGTTGAATTAATAAACTAAATCAGGGGTCAATAAGTGTGCAAAAATATTTACATTTTATTTTCGGATCCTGAACGAGACCGCCGCCAGAGCGCGTTAGTTGAAAGCCCAGTGGCGATCTGCTCATCTCTCATCGAAAAGAATATGCTACAAAAGGGGCGGCCATCTGTGTGTTCTGGAGAATCACAGAACGGACGGTCGTCATTATAATTATGCCGTTTAAACCAATTATTGAAATTTGAAATTTGTTTAAACGGCATCATGTAAGTTACGCTGACAGGTGAAAGAGGTCCACACACTGCTTCCCCGCAGCGAGGCTCCCCCCCACGTTGACAATTCACGATCGTCGGTACACTGATCACAATTTATATGTTTTTAAATGGCACTACATTGGTTGTCGACCCCTGAGGTTCTTACCCTCATTACCTCTGCCCGCCCTACCACCTGTCCTCTGGACCCTATCCCTTCAAACCTCCTTCAGACTATCGCTCCTGATATTCTACCGTTTCTCACCCATTTCATCAACACTTCTCTAACTTCTGGTCACTTTCCAAACAGTCTCAAGGAGGCAAGAGTAGACCCTCTCCTCAAGAAACCCACTCTCAACCCGTCTGATGTTATAAACTACAGGCCTGTCTCTCTCCTCCCGTTCCTATCTAAAACACTTGAACGCGCTGTCTTTAAACAACTCTCCTGCTATCTCCATCAGAACAACCTTCTGGATCCGCACCAGTCTGGTTTCAAGGCAGGTCACTCAACAGAAACTGCTCTCATTGCTGTCACTGAGGAACTGCACACGGCTAAAGCAGCATCCCTCTCCTCTGTCATCATCCTGTTGGACCTGTCTGCTGCATTCGACACGGTGAACCATCAGATCCTCCTTCACACTCTGCAAGAACTTGGAGTTTCAGGCTCTGCACTTTCCCTCCTCACCTCATACCTCAAAGACCCCACCTACAGGGTTACATGGAGAGGGTCCGAGTCCGACCCTTGTCAATTAACTACAGGGGTCCCTCAGGGCTCTGTTCTTGGTCCTCTCCTCTTCTCCCTGTACACAAACTCGCTCGGATCAGTCATTAGCCCGCATGGTTTTTCATACCACTGCTACGCTGACGACACCCAACTAATTCTGGCCCTTCCTACATCCAGGACATGGTTAAACCGTGCACCCCAGCACGTGCACTCCGCTCTGCATCAGCCGAACGGCTCGCTGCACCCTCGCTGCGAGGGGGACCCAAGTTCCCATCAGCAGAAACACGTGGGTTTGCTATCCTGGCTCCAAGATGGTGGAATGAGCTCCCATTGACATCAGGACAGCAGAAAGCTCACACACCTTCCAGACTGAAACTCATCTCTTTCGACTCCACCTCGAGGATAGAACTACTAACAAAGCACTTATATACTAACAAAGGGCTGGCTCCTCTAAAGCCAGTTGAGTAGCACTTGAAATGTTTGGCTCTATGAAACCTGATGTACTTTATGATTCTGTTTTCTTCAAGTTTGTATTTTGTTGGTCGAACGCACTTATTGTAAGTCGCTTTGGATAAAAGCGTCAGCTAAATGTAATGTAATGTAATGGCCTCCCTGACCTGTATGAAGGCACCGTGGTCCGACTTCTGCTTCAGCGCCCTCAGTCTCCTCCCAGAGTTACAGATCGCAGGCGGGCGTTCTCGAGAAAACAGAATCCGACCCGCCGGAAGAGACGCTAGCGAGGGGGAGGAGAGGACGAGGGAGCGAATGGGAGTGGAGGAGGAGGAGGCAACAGCCAATGAGGATGCAGGAGAAGAGCCAACATGGCCGCCGCCGATACGACCTGCTGAGCAAGGCAAGGCAAGTTTATTAATACAGCACCTTTCAACACAAGGCAATTCAAAGTGCTTTACTAACATCAAAGACATTCAGAAACACATTATAACATGGAGGAAGAGGAGGAGGAGGAAGAGGAGGAGGAGACAAACAAACATGGATGTTAAGATCGACGAATAATAATAATATCTGTCTCTCCCCCCCGGGTTTCTGCCATTTTCTTTGGGGGGGTTTATCCTGCGAGGGTCTAAGAAAATGTAACGTAAATAGAATATGACTATGTACAAGAACAGAATGTGAAATGAAATGAAATTCGGTTTATTGGGGAGGGGGCGGACACAAACAAACATTAAAAACGACAAATCATAAAAGTTGACCTTGTCTGTCCGAGCGGTGACTCCTGCAGATCAGAGGAGGGGAGGAGGGGAGGTTGGCCTCCCTGACGAGGGTGTTAGCGGTGTCATGCAGCCCTTTGGCCACCAGGTGGTTCCTGATCAACACCAGCAGCTCCTTCTGGGAGAAGGTGATCCGTGATTGGGCGACCACGTTGGCCCTCTGCAGGCGAGCCAATGAGACGTCGCTCCCCATGAGGAGAGGTTTCCCCGACACGCGCTCCGTTAGCTCCGCTGCGTAGCGGCAGAAACGCACATGCTCGCTGCGTTTGTCCTGAAGCAGAGGCTCCTTCATCAGCTGGGAGGAAGAGGAGGAGGAAGAGGAGGAGGAGGGTTATCTATCTTTTGCAGCAATTATCCAATGAAGGTTTAGCGTTTCTCCTCCATGCTCAGGTGTGTAATCCTGTCCCTGAAGGTGTGTTGTTGTTGTGTTGTGTTGTTGTTGTTATTCACCTGCTGGATGTGGCTGCTGGTGAACAGCGGCAGCTTGCTGATGATCTGTCTGATGGCGGCGCTGCGGGACAATCCAACCAGAGCTTTACAGGCCAGAGCTCGGATCAGATCTGCATCTGTGATGGGCATCTTCACAGAGAGAACCGAGAGGAGCACCTGAGAGAGAGAGGAGGATAGATGTGTCTTTTTATTCAGCTTCTCACATGGAAACGGTCATAGGCAATACAATATTCTCTATAAGCCTTCTGTAGTTTACAGTGAAATCACAAATCAAAGTTACATATTTGTGCAGAGGCGCGGGAAGGTATTTTGAGTGGGGGTGCTGAGGTGCTGGACTCCAGTGAACACAATTACGGGCACTATAGGGCACGCACTACACACACACACACACACACACACACACACACACACACACACACACACACACACACACACACACACACACACACACACACACACACACACACACACACACACACACACAACACACACACACACACACACACACACACACACACACACACACACCACACACACACACACACACACACACACACACACACACACACACACACACACACACACCACACACACACACACACACACACACACACACACACACACACACACACACACACACACACACACACACACACTTTTATTTCCATGCAACTCTCTGATTGGTCTGGTGTCTTGCCTCTGTTGCATTCACTGAACACTGGAAATTGCAGTCCTGTCGTCCTCTCTAGTGTCATGATGAGGTTAACGTAAAGCACGGTTAATGTATTTTATTATTGAGGTATTATTGAGGTAGAATTGTCCGGGGCTACAGAATTGTAACCAACAATGTGGAATGTATTGGCTACATATTACACAGAGTATGCACAGCGGGAGCAGCAATAACCGTCAAATAATAATTCAGACAGGGGAGCTCCGCACCCCCTGTCCGCCGCTAGGGGGTGCTGCAGCGCCCTCAGCACCCCCCTTCCCGCGCCCATGTATTTTTGGATAATACAGAGGCCTCACTGACCTTCAAATATGCTATAACATACAGTATGAACATAAATACCAACAGGGTTACAACATGCACTTTGTGATGTCCTTCCTACATAACCATGTGTCCCCATGTGTCCCGTGTGTCCCCGGTGTGTCCCCGTGAGTCCCCGTTGTGTCAGGAGACTCACAAAGTGTCAGGAAATAAAACCCTCTCTCTCTTCCGCCGTACCCACGTCTCTAAAAACGAGGGAACAACGGAGCTGATCCAGATTTGCTGCGTCATGACGACATTACTAAAATGTGGGCGGGCTTTAAACCCACGGGCCAATCAGAAACGTTACTGTCAGAAACAATGACACGTGATCTGGAAGTAATATGGTCTGTGTTCACATTAGCATGCTAACACTCAGAGCTAACCTGTACTGGAGAGAGTGTGTGAAGAAGCAGGAAGTCAAAAGGAAGTAAAACCCGCAAGAGAAAAAGCATTTGAACTCCATGCTGTTTCAGAGATAATCCTTGATGTGGTCTGGAACATGATGGCATTTAATCACGGCAGCATTTAGCTGTGTCTCGTAGAATTCTGAGCAGGCATTAGCTCCGCCCCCTCATTTATATACATTTTTTTTAAGCTGAGGACCCAGAATCAGCACTTTAGTAACAGGGCTGAAATAGAGGGGGATGAGGGATGTCTAAAATGAGCGATGTCTAAAATGCATGACACTTCATATATATTACATTACAGGTCACTTGTTAGACACTTTTATCCAAAGCGACTTACATACTCGACACTGTGGGCAATCCCCACCGGAGCAATTTGGGGTGAAGCGTCTCAGGGACACAACGACATGCTGACTGCAGTGGGGTTTGAACCTGTGACCCCTGATCCGAAACACCAACACCCTACCTACTGCGCCACACGCCTCCTAGACATAGACATGTTTTTATATGTACGGTGCACGGTGCTTCCCCTTGGTACTGCTTTGCGCGGTGGCATTGGGATATATATTTTTTTAAATCCTCTGGAGCAGAGAGAGCAGCTGTGGATTATTGTTATTGATGAATGCACCAGCGTTTCTTCGGGTCAAAAACACTAAACTCAACTTAAAATGAAAGCGTTTAGTTTTTTTAATAAAAGAGCACATGTTCAATATGAAAAGTGACCGTAGATATAGATTATTTGCAATTTTATATATATATAAAAAATGCATTGAATTTCAGGGGGGGGCGCGGGGCTCCGTTGGCGGGGCTCCGTTGGCGGCGCCCCTCCAAGACAATGGTAGGGGAAACACTGTTTGTATACATCTGAGACCCATAATATATGCCTATAAATAGCATGATAGGAGATCTTTAAAGAAGACTGAAGTTCCTTGAGTGTTTTTTACCTTGATGCCGTTGTTGTTCTGCACCAGCTGCCACATGAGGTGCAGAACATAAGGGGGGGCCCGGGGGAAATCCCCCCCCAGGACTCAGGCTCTGATCCGGGGCACACACACAGTTTATTATCACCTGTGGGGAGATGGAGGCTAAGTTTAGGGAAAACATGGGCAATTTATATACTTGTATACATTAGATACCTGATACACTGCATTAAATACCTTATATATACTTTATTTGCCCTATAAAACACATAAGATACCTGCACTGCCCACCCTGTAAATGTCTCCGTTGACACATACATACATTTAATGGCAGTCCATCCCATAGTTAACATGCGTGCAGCAGATTAAAGGAGCGTCTCACCTGCAGAGCAGACTTCTGGATCTCTGCATCGTGGACGAACACCTCTCCCTCCGCCACGCCCAGAATGATGCTCATTCCTGCAGAACATCGTTCATTAGAATAAGAAGCAGACGTGGGAAGTAGTGGAGTACAAATACTTTGTTACTGTACTTAAGTACATTTGTCTGGTATCAGTACTTTACTCCACTACTTACGACTTTTTACTTCTTACATGTTGAACTCAAACACCTGTACTTTCTACTTCTTACATGTTGAACACAAATACCTGTACTTTCTACTTCTTACATGTTGAACACAAATACCTGTACTTTCTACTTCTCTCATGTTGAACTCAAATACCTGTACTTTCTACTTCTCACATGTTGAACTCAAATACCTGTACTTTCTACTTCTCACATGTTGAACACAAATACCTGTACTTTCTACTTCTCACATGTTGAACTCAAATACCTGTACTTTCTACTTCTCACATGTTGAACTCAAATACCTGTACTTTCTACTTCTCTCATGTTGAACTCAAATACCTGTACTTTCTACTTCTCACATGTTGAACTCAAATACCTGTACTTTCTACTTCTTACATGTTGAACTCAAATACCTGTACTTTCTACTTCTCTCATGTTGAACTCAAATACCTGTACTTTCTACTTCTCTCATGTTGAACCCAAATACCTGTACTTTCTACTTCTTACATGTTGAACTCAAATACCTGTACTTTCTACTTCTTACATGTTGAACTGAAATACCTGTACTTTCTACTTCTCTCATGTTGAACCCAAATACCTGTACTTTTACTGAAGTACACTTCAAAGCCTCTTTACTTTGACTTGAGTAAAGAAGTCAGTACTTCTACTTTTACCAGAGTATTTTTAAACACGGGTATCGGGCTGCTCAATTAATCGTATTTGAATAGAAATTACGATTTTGGCTTGCAACGATTATGAAAAAAACATAATCGATATAAAACGATTATTTATTTAATTTTAAATGTTTTAATTTCTTTATTTAAATAATTTTTTTCAGTTGAATTTTAGTTGCAGTTCAGGGTAATCAACTGTTAAAAACATAGTGTAAATTGATGTTTTCAAAGTAAATGGATAATCGTTTTTAATAATCGTGATATCAATTATTGACCCAAATAATCGAGATTATGATTTTTGCCATAATCGAGCCGCCCTACACGAGTATCTGTACTTCTACTTGAGTAAAGGATGCGAGTACTTTTCCCCACTCTGATAATAATAACATAAAGTAGATCCACAGTGAAACGTCACTGACCCACAGTGGAGACGGGGGAGCGGGTCTCGTCCAGGACCTCCACGGTCTCAGCGAGCACCAGCTGGACTTTAGGAACCACCACCAGGAGGGCCAGGATGTCCAGAGCGTAACGCACTGTGTCACTCCTACACACACACAGGTTATATTACCATCATCATCTCACACACAGGTTATATTACCATCATCATCTCACACACAGGTTATATTACCATCATCATCTCACACACAGGTTATATTACCATCATCATCTCACACACAGGTTCTATTTCGTCCCTACTGACCAGAGGCGGTGCTTTAGCACGGGATATGTCCATCGTGTGACCCACGTGACACCGGCTATATCAGCCGGTGTCGTCAGAGGATCTGTTCCTTTTCATCTTCTCGCTGCGTGAGAGTACCGTGGCTACATTTCTGTAGCCTACAGCGTTCGTTCAGTTGGAACATTTGCCAAGGATTCTCTGCAAACAGGTGGCTGCGTGCAGCTTCGAGACTCATCCAGTCGGAGCCGCGGGCGTACCCGTCCTCCAGGAGCTGTGGCCGGCTGCGCAGAGACTTCGTTCGGACAGGTCGGTGTCGGCTTGGTCGGTGATGGCAGTGTCTCCGCTCCCTCTCCCAGCCAAGTTGTCCTGATTACTATCCGTTTGCTTTTTGGGCTTGAACTTTTTTGGTGACGGTGACGTTTCTGCTCCCTCTCCCAGGAGTTGCCCTTGCTGTGCTTTTGTACTTGTTCTGACCGCGGCGTTGTGCCAAGCCATCATTAGCATTTTGAGTTTCTGGCGTTAGCTGTGTTTCTTGTTTGGCTAGTTAGCAGTAGCGGAGTTTCCCGTGCTGTTTTTTCTTGAGAAGCCAGTTTCTGGTCTTAGCTTTGTTAAAGCTTCTTTATTTTACCCAGCTAGGTGAAGGCAGTGTTCGTGCCCCCGCTCCTGGTCGACGCTGAACTGCATTGTTTATTAATCCAGCCAGGTGAAGGCAGTGCTCTCGCTCCAGCTCCCTCTGCCGGTAACGCGGGTGTAATTACATCCCTCTTTCTGTTCGGCGAGTAGCAGCACCGCTCTACTCTTTCCGTTCAGCAGGTAGCTGGTGAAGGCTGTGTTCCTGCTCCCGGCTACGCTGCATCTGGCTGCCTACAGAATGGCTCATTCATGTAGCGCCTGTATGGCTTCTCTTGAGCCCGAGGACGGCCACGACCGCTGCCCCTCTTGCCTCGGCATCTAAGGGAGGCTCTCACGGTAAGCGCCTGTATGAGCTGTAGCTGCATGCCCCGGGCGCTCAGAGTGGCTAGAATCACTGAGGTGGAACGTCTGGCAGCAGCCAACGGACACCTCTCCTTGTCACATCCTCCTCCAGATCAATTTGGACGTTCCCGGCGACTTGAGGGAGCGATGGCTATGGGTGCACCCCCCAATAGGAGGACTAGAAACAGGCTGTCCTCTAAAGTGGATCAGCTAGCTGCCGACATGGACACGATGAAGTCGCTCCTCTTGGCCCTTCAGCCAGGGCCCGGTATGCGTGCCGCCTGCCGCACCTCTGTATGAGGATGCCATGTCGCTAGCGGCTTCGGCTAACCTCTTCAATGAAGAGATGGAGGACGAGGTCCTCTGCTCAGGGTTCTCTGCAGGGCGACTCCATGGCGGACATTGTTCGTACGGCCCTGGCGCACTTGCAGATTCCGGTTCCGCAGGCCGACTTGGTTCAGGCTAGCGCCTTCTTCAGGCGTAGCCCTGCCCCTGTCCCCGTCACCGTTCCTCCTTCAGAGGAGTACCTGAGGGAGCTCCATGCATGCTGGAGAGACGCCAGGGCCCTCTGCCACGCTGGCTCCGAAGCCCGGACCTTGGCTGCCATGCAGGATCTGGCGAGGGTGGCATGACACCCATTGAGCCTGCCATCGCCTCCCTGATTCTGGCTCCTGACGAGGCTCTAAGGCCTGTAGGGCCTACGACGCAGCGGCACGCATGGGTCGTATCGGGAACTCCCATCTAATGCTGGCCGTCTCCACCTCTCTGCAGCAGGCTCCGGCCGAGCCTTCTTTGCTGGGCAACATGTTCGGCATTGCCCAAATCAACCACCAGGGGGGCACCAGGTCCGCACAGCTGCTCGGGTTTCACAGAGCCTCATGCCTTGGGCGCTCCCCCGCCTCGCCAGTCTGCGGGCAGTCTTTCTGCCAGGAGACCTGAATCAGGTCGCAGATTTCCTCTCACGGCACAAGCCTCCACCGGGGGCAGCGTCATGCCCTCTCCGTAAGCAATACATGCCTGAGGTGGAACTCCGATGGCTCGGGTGTTGCCCTCTGGCCGAATGTGGCGTTCCTGCCCCAGGTGCTTCCACGAGCCCACTCCAATCGGCCTATCCAGCTGGCGCGCTGGCAGCTCTTCGTTTGCCATGGCGGCACTAGGAAGGGTCGTGCTCTCTCCAAGCAGCGGCTGTCCCACTGGGTGGTTGATACCATCACACATGCCTATGGGGCCAGTGGCCGCCCCCCGCCATCAGGGGTGAGATGCCACTCTACAAGAAGCATCTCAACATTGTGGGCTGCCCTGAGAGGGTTGCCCCTGGAGACCATCGGCGCCGCGTGTCGTGGGCGTCTTCTGGCACATTCTCCAGGTTCTACTAGAACTGGCTTCCAGTGCTTGGATTCTTCATGACATGGTTGGTATAAGTCATCCAGTGCTACAGCACCGCCAGAGTATCCCGTCACTCAGAACTCTTGTGTGCTCGCAAGAAGATTCTGGGAACAGATCCTCTGACGACACCGGCTGATATAGCCGGTGTCGCGTGGGTCACAGGTGACTTTGTCGTTATTGGTACTCGATCTGCGAATGCGCGCGATGGACATATCCAGTGCTAAAGCAGTGCGGTCATCCGGGACTCATAGCACCGTAGTTACAGCCGTAACCATCGTTATATTTGTATGTCTCACACACTCTGGCACATCTACAGACATGTTGATTAATGTGCAATCAAGTACCTATCTATCTTAAAACAAATGAATGCACACGTTGGTAATGTTGAATATAAAACTTTTCATAACCACTGCCTTTTAACTGATGTAAATGCAGAAACTGGGTTATTCAGAGAGAGAGAGACAAAGAGAGAGAGAGACAGAGAGAGAGTGAGAGAGAGAGAAACAGAGAGAGAGAGAGAGAGAGAAACAGAGAGAGAGAGAGAGAGACAAAGAGAGAGAGAAACAGAGAGAGAGTGAGAGAGAGAGAAACAGAGAGAGAGAGAGAGAGAGAAACAGAGAGAGAGACAAAGAGAGAGAGAAACAGAGAGAGAGTGAGAGAGAGAGAGTGAGAGAGAGAAACAGAGAGAGAGTGAGAGAGAGAGAGTGAGAGAGAGTGAGGGAGAGCGAGAGAGAAATGAGAGAGAGAGCGAGAGGTAAAGAGAGAGAGAAGGAGCGAGAGAGAAATGAGAGCGAGAGGTAAAGAGAGAGAGAGACAAAGAGAGAGAGAGAGAGACAGAGAGAGAGTGAGAGAGAGACGGAGAGAGAGAGAGAGAGGTAAAGAGAGAGAGGGGTAAAGAGAGAGAGGGAGAGGGAGAAAGAGGGAGAGAGAGAGAGAGGTAAAGAGAGAGAGGGAGAGAGAGGTAAAGAGAGAGAGAGAGAGGGAGAGAGAGAGGGAGGGAGAGAGAGAGAGGGAGAGGGAGGGAGGGAGAGAGAGGGAGGTAAAGAGAGAGAGATAGAGAGAGGTAAAGAGAGGGAGATAGAGAGAGGTAAAGAGAGAGAGAGAGCCGACCTGCCGTAGTAGGTCCTCCAGTCGCAGGCGGTGGAGATGAGCTGCAGCATCAGGGGAACGCACGACATCTTGTAGAAAAGCTCCACCGGCTCCCAGTGGAGCTGCGGGGGGGGCGCTCTCGATCAGGTACTCCATCATCTCAATCACCTGCTCCCTGGTGTACGTGTACGCCTGCACACACACACACACACACACACACACACACACACACACTTTATGAAGCAGATAGCCATTTCTGTATTCTCACACCCTCGACTATATAGCGAACTGATGAAGATACATACCGTCTGTATATTCGGACATACCTTATAGAAGGGCTGCTGGGGCACGGTGCTTCCTCCGTCCGAGTTGTGCAGAGACTGCTTGACCTGCTCGGCCTTCACTGCCAGGTGAGCCTCAAAATACCTGATCGAAACATCAATCATGAAATCAACTTCAACATGTAAGGAAAGAAGGAGCTCAATGTTTTAGTGTTATGAAGTCTGAGAATCGTTTTTACAAGAACATATAAATATAGAAAGAAGGAAATACAGAAGATAATGAAATGACTTTATTTCGCTATAAAGCAGGCTGGTAGCATCTTGCCTGGTAACCGCTTTGCAGATCGTCATGTTTGATAAGCATCCTTTACAGACACAGGAAGTACTCCGTTGAAATTAGGGCTGTACCCGAATATCCGGTCGCTGGCCTACGAATCGGTTTTCAATGTCGTTATTCGGATATTTTCCCTAAATGTATGCTATGAATAAAGGCAGACATTCTTACACTATATTTATACTTTTTAATTGCACTGTTAAAATGTGGAAATATACATAATCTCCGCTTGGGCGCCTGACATCGCTTTCCAGTGTTCCCACAGAATGATTCTGTTGGTGGGGCGCCGCACAAAGAGAGAACAGCCAAAGGCCCCTTCACCTATTCGGGTGGCCCAACCCCCCCCCTCAGATAACAAAATACATGCGAGTTCACGGCTGCTGTCGACAACGTTCGAGTGAGACACCGGAGTTGAGGATCGGTTTATTCTCCCAGAAATATAATTTACAATTTAGGCCTTGAGCCGACGCCTCACTCCAAAGCGACTTCCAACGCCCGATCACTGGGACGTTCTGCCTGGAGCCTTACTCAAGGGCAAGTGGTGTCCATGCAGGATTTGGACTCGCAACCTTCCGATCATCAGCCCTCCTCACTACCCATTAGACCAGTGCTTCTCAAAGTGTGGTCCGTGAGCGCCCCCTAGTGGTCCGCGAGTATATTGGTAACATTTCACATTTGAAATAAATAAATACATTTAAGTTTTCCGCACTCTCGTGGGAATATCTCCGCAATGGAGCGAGGTTAAGTTTCGCTTTCGATTGCATGATATAGCCCAGGGCAACACCTTCGTCACACATGTTGCCACTTGTTTGTACCACTTTCAGGCGATTTGTAATCTGTTCTAGAAAAACTATGCGATTTTGGATATTTGTGGAGTTAGGTGGTCCGCGAGTGTTTTTTTAATCGTTAAGTCCTTAGTATGAAAAAGTTAGAGAAACCCTGC
This sequence comes from Champsocephalus esox, assembly GCA_036324585.1. Lineage (NCBI taxonomy): Eukaryota > Metazoa > Chordata > Actinopteri > Perciformes > Channichthyidae > Champsocephalus > Champsocephalus esox. The sequence continues at coordinate 45,117,247 of CM070495.1, forward strand.
CCTAGCCCACCTCTCTATCCATTAGCCCACCTCTCTATCCATTAGCCCACCTCTCTATCCATTAGCCCACCTCTCTATCCATTAGCCCACCTCTCTATCCATTAGCCCACCTCTCTATCCATTAGCCCACCTCTCTATCCATTAGACCACCTCTCTATCCATTAGCCCACCTCACTATCCATTAGCCCACCTCTCCATCCATTAGCCCACCTCTCCATCCATTAGCCCACCTCTCTATCCATTAGCCCACCTCTCTATCCATTAGACCACCTCTCTATCCATTAGCCCACCTCTCTATCCATTAGCCCACCTCTCTATCCATTAGCCCACCTCTCTATCCATTAGCCCACCTCTCTATCCATTAGCCCACCTCTCTATCCATTAGACCACCTCACTATCCATTAGCCCACCTCTCTATCCATTAGCCCACCTCTCTATCCATTAGCCCACCTCTCTATCCATTAGCCCACCTCTCTATCCATTAGCCCACCTCACTATCCATTAGCCCACCTCACTATCCATTAGCCCACCTCTCTATCCATTAGCCCACCTCTCTATCCATTAGACCACTTCTCTATCC
>CM070495.1:45125326-45160326 GCA_036324585.1 Champsocephalus esox
AGAGACACTACATACTGATATACACCTGACCATCAGCAGGAGAGGACTCTTTAAAGTAGAGACACTAAATACTGATATACACCTGAACATCAGCAGGAGAGGACTCTTTAAAGTAGAGACACTGCATACTGATATACACCTGAACATCAGCAGGAGAGGACTCTTTAAAGTAGAGACACTACATACTGATATACACCTGAACATCAGCAGGAGAGGACTCTTTAAAGTAGAGACACTACACACTGATATACACCTGAACATCAGCAGGAGAGGACTCTTTAAAGTAGAGACACTACATACTGATATACACCTGAACATCAGCAGGAGAGGACTCTTTAAAGTAGAGACACTACACACTGATATACACCTGAACATCAGCAGGAGAGGACTCTTTAAAGTAGAGACACTACATACTGATATACACCTGAACATCAGCAGGAGAGGACTCTTTAAAGTAGAGACACTACATACTGATATACACCTGAACATCAGCAGGAGAGGACTCTTTAAAGTAGAGACATGCTGATATACACCTGATCATCAGCAGGAGAGGACTCTTTAAAGTAGAGACATGCTGATATACACCTGAACATCAGCAGGAGAGGACTCTTTAAAGTAGAGACACTACATACTGATATACACCTGAACATCAGCAGGAGAGGACTCTTTAAAGTAGAGACACGACATACTGATAAACACCTGAACATCAGCAGGAGAGGACTCTTTAAAGTAGAGACACTACATACTGATAAACACCTGAACATCAGCAGGAGAGGACTCTTTAATTAGAGACATGCTGATATACACCTGATCATCAGCAGGAGAGGACTCTTTAAAGTAGAGACACTACATACTGATATACACGTGAACATCAGCAGGAGAGGACTCTTTAAAGTAGAGACACTACATACTGATATACACCTGACCATCAGCAGGAGAGGACTCTTTAAAGTAGAGACACTACATACTGATATACACCTGAACATCAGCAGGAGAGGACTCTTTAAAGTAGAGACACTGCATACTGATATACACCTGAACATCAGCAGGAGAGGACTCTTTAAAGTAGAGACACTACATACTGATATACACCTGAACATTAGTAGGAGAGGACTCTTTAATTAGAGACATGCTGATATACACCTGATCATCAGCAGGAGAGGACTCTTTAAAGTAGAGACACTACATACTGATATACACGTGAACATCAGCAGGAGAGGACTCTTTAAAGTAGAGACGCTACATACTGATATACACCTGAACATCAGCAGGAGAGGACTCTTTAAAGTAGAGACACTACATACTGATATACACCTGAACATTAGTAGGAGAGGACTCTTTAATTAGAGACATGCTGATATACACCTGATCATCAGCAGGAGAGGACTCTTTAAAGTAGAGACACTACATACTGATATACACGTGAACATCAGCAGGAGAGGACTCTTTAAAGTAGAGACACTACATACTGATATGCACCTGAACATCAGCTGGAGAGGACTCTTTAAAGTAGAGACACCACATACTGATATACACCTGAACATCAGCAGGAGAGAACTCTTTAAAGTAGAGACACTACATACTGATATACACCTGACCATCAGCAGGAGAGGACTCTTTAAAGTAGAGACACTACATACTGATATACACCTGAACATCAGCAGGAGAGGACTCTTTAAAGTAGAGACACTACATACTGATATACACCTGCACATCAGCAGGAGAGGACTCTTTAAAGTAGAGACACTGCATACTGATATACACCTGAACATCAGCAGGAGAGGACTCTTTAAAGTAGAGACACTACATACTGATATACACCTGAACATCAGCAGGAGAAGACTCTTTAAAGTAGAGACACTACACACTGATATACACCTGAACATCAGCAGGAGAGGACTCTTTAAAGTAGAGACACTACATACTGATATACACCTGAACATCAGCAGGAGAGGACTCTTTAAAGTAGAGACACTACACACTGATATACACCTGAACATCAGCAGGAGAGGACTCTTTAAAGTAGAGACACTACATACTGATATACACCTGAACATCAGCAGGAGAGGACTCTTTAAAGTAGAGACACGACATACTGATATACACCTGAACATCAGCAGGAGAGGACTCTTTAAAGTAGAGACACTACATACTGATATACACCTGAACATCAGCAGGAGAGGACTCTTTAAAGTAGAGACACTACATACTGATATACACCTGAACATCAGCAGGAGAGGACTCTTTAAAGTAGAGACACTACACACTGATATACACCTGAACATCAGCAGGAGAGGACTCTTTAAAGTAGAGACACTACATACTGATATACACCTGAACATCAGCAGGAGAGGACTCTTTAAAGTAGAGACACGACATACTGATATACACCTGAACAGGACAGGTCCTCTTGAAGGACTCACTTTATTCAGCATGTGTTTCCCTGCTCTCACCTCCTGGTAGTCTCCCAGTGGAGTCAGGTATTGGAGGATGAGTCTCTGCTCAGTGGCGGCGCTCAGTGGAGAGAGACGGTACTCTGATCCGATCACCATGGAGCTCATTTCAGACCAGGAGGCGCTCCTCTCCTCCTCTTCCTCCTCTCCCTCATTCATTTTCTGCTTGACTTTCCTCCCGTTGTCCTGCATCGCTCGTCTCTTCCCTAATCCTGCTCTTCCTCCTCCTCCTCCTCCTCCTCCTCCTCCTCCTCCTCCTCCTCCTCCAAGATCTGGCCTGGCTTGGTAAACAAAATCCGGCAGAAGTCGCGTTTTGTCTCCGTTCTTTTTTGCCGAGCAGAGCTTAAACTCAGCATCTTCTTCTTCCTCCTCCTCCTCCTCCTTTTTCTTCTCGCCTTCCTCCTCTTCCTCGTTTGTTTTTAAGTTCTGGTGTGTTGAGGCGCTCGAGGTTTCGACCTGAGGCAGATTCTTGGCGTCTTCGCTCTGCAGTTCGTGCAGGCGCCGGATCATGATCGGCACCTGCGGGAAACACGAGACGTCTTAATATCAACTACAAATTACCCTTTTACATTCCTACCTTCATCTCTCAAATGACGTCGCCGCGGACAGAAACCATGGCATTTCATTTTAGTTGGACTCTTATTATTAATATTATTAATGGTCTATTATAGTGTACTCAATTGTATTCAGTACATTTCATATTGGGTATTATAGAAAACGCTTTCTTTGTTTCCCTGTAAGCAGGATATCTTCTGGTCGTAAATTCGTAAAAGTAAAATCGCTGAAAACAGACAAATATACTAAGATATTCTACAAAATAATATTTAAAAACATTAAAACAAATTATATTTTTCTTTATATATCTTTTTTAAATATTAGTTTTACCAATAATAACTCGATTAAATTGTATTTAAAATCACATTTCCAAAGAAATAAATCCTTTGAATCTGCCTATTCAGTTTCTGTTTGAATGTGAAGGGTTAAATGAAAGAAGCTCCTCTCGACAGGATCTGATTGGACGTCCAGCTGTGACCTCACAGAGGGTCGCTATAGTAACTGAACGAGAGAGTAATGTCAAATGACAGTACAATTGACCAATCATATCTTCCCTCTAAATGGGTGGGCTTTATTATCGCGGACTTTATGACAAGTTCCGCCCGCTGTGAAACGTTTCTTGTTTCCATAGCAACAACAACTGCCAACAGCTTAAACTCGCCTTCAAAATAAAAGCATGCCAAATTACACTTAAGACATACAACTGCAACGAAAGTAACACACACAATGCGACATCCTTTTCAATGTCAAAGAACACAAATTGAGTGATCTGTTATTTATATAATCTATCTATTATTTATCACATCTCTGCCCCACACTCTGAGAAACGCTGGTATAAGAGGACAAACTAACGCTTATTCGGGTCTGTCGCAAGCTGTCCTTTCTTTTAATTAATGGAGACCGTTTTAACAGGGCTCGGCTAGTATTGTTGCCAATCAAGATCAAATCAGATCACAGCAACATGTCCTAATTTGGTTTCTTGACGTGTCTCTTACCAGCAGGGCGTTCTCGTCTCTGTAGCTAGCTGCTACTTCCTGGTTGCTCATGGCTCTGGCCAGCAGTCCGGTGGAGAACACGTTGAGAGGCCGCTCCGCCTCTCTGGACCAGGAGAACAGCTTCTCCACCAGACCCTCCTGAGAGGGACAGCAGATAGAGGTTTGTACCGAGTGTCCTCCTCCAACACGAGAGCAGCATGCTACAAAGGTATCAACTAGCTGTGAGCATGGAAGGATGTGAGATGACCCAGAAGAGCATCAGGACTGCTTGAGGCAGATGATAGCTGACATGATGAACATGATGACTCAGCCTCTAAAGCAGGGGGGGAACCTTTTTCCTCTCAAGGGCCATTTCAATTTTTTCAACATCCTCCGAGGGCCGTACAAATTATTGACCTCTGCTTAAAAATCACAGCCCATTCATTTGGCCTTTCTTTCATGCTGTGCAAAGAAACAGCAACCTCTCAATCCAGATATCTCGCCATGCCCGTGCACGGTGTGGCGTGACCACCAAACAGAAAGATATGGACACAAGATGTGTGCAAATGCATTTAGTTTCCTATCCATGTGGACATGATTTAAGTAGGGGAGACCTAACCTCCTCTAGGGGGTCCGGGGGCATGCTCCCCCGGGAAGATTTATTTTTTAAATGTTGAAGTTGAAAGCATCAATCTGGAGCACTTTGAGAGCAACACGAGGAGATCTATCGACATCTCTCAACACCCATTTGAAACAGAACTGGAAGCAGATTTACTTTTTCTTTATGGATATTTTACAAATCACTCTCCTTTCAAACTGTGTTCTTGTTTATTAATAACTACTTGTTTTACTGTCATATAATATTTCATACCTGTTTTTACTTTATTCTCTTATAACTATAATGGTCATATAAAGATGTGCCTTTACCTCACTGGCTGGAGAAAAAGCTTCTTATATCCGTTAGCATAGCGAGCTAACCAGATGCTAATGACAACAAAGGTATTGACTGTGTGTCAGATGAGCAGATGCCACTGGGCTTTCAGCTGGAGACGCAGACACTCAGGAACTGCAGCATGTGTACGGCTCCTTTTGAGTGACGTTCTGGTGCTCTCCGTCAGAACCGCACCCCTGTCAGATGAGACATACACCACGTGATGACACGTTAGGCTCGTGTTGTGTTCAAGGACCCTGACCGTTGCCAGGAAACACAGGCACTCGCTTGTTTCATTATTTTGCGGTCTAGATTTCTTTCATTTTTTTCTTTTTTGCGTGTGTTTATAAATTACCTCGAGGGCCGTAGCAAATGGTATACGGCCCGGGGGCCGGAGGTTCCCCACCCCTGCTCTATGGAGAGAGACATCAAGCATGCTCCTTTCTGACGTGGAGCTAATCTGAAGTAAACATTGAATACTGCTTTCTATTCCTCCATCTTGTGACTGTGTGACTCCCTCTCTTGATATCAGCATGTGAAGGACACTGCTCAGGAACTAGTCTCTGTATGTGATGACTCCCTCTCTTGGATATCAGCATGTGAAGGACACTGCTCAGGAACTAGTCTCTGTATGTGATGACACCCTCTCTTGGATATCAGCATGTGAAGGACACTGCTCAGGAACTAGTCTCTGTATGTGATGACTCCCTCTCTGGATATCAGCATGTGAAGGACACTGCTCAGGAACTAATCTCTGTATGTGATGACTCCCTCTCTTGGATATCAGCATGTGAAGGACACTGCTCAGGAACTAGTCTCTGTATGTGATGACTCCCTCTCTGGATATCAGCATGTGAAGGACACTGCTCAGGAACTAGTCTCTGTATGTGATGACTCCCTCTCTTGGATGTCAGCATGTGAAGGACACTGCTCAGGAACTAGTCTCTGTATGTGATGACTCCCTCTCTTGATATCAGCATGTGAAGGACACTGCTCAGGAACTAGTCTCTGTATGTGATGACTCCCTCTCTTGATATCAGCATGTGAAGGACACTGCTCAGGAACTAGTCTCTGTATGTGATGACTCCCTCTCTTGATACCAGCATGTGAAGGACACTGCTCAGGAACTAGTCTCTGTATGTGATGACTCCCTCTCTTGATACCAGCATGTGAAGGACACTGCTCAGGAACTAGTCTCTGTATGTGATGACTCCCTCTCTTGATACCAGCATGTGAAGGACACTGCTCAGGAACTAGTCTCTGTATGTGATGACTCCCTCTCTTGATACCAGCATGTGAAGGACACTGCTCAGGAACTAGTCTCTGTATGTGATGACTCCCTCTCTTGGATGTCAGCATGTGAAGGACACTGCTCAGGAACTAGTCTCTGTATGTGATGACTCCCTCTCTTGATATCAGCATGTGAAGGACACTGCTCAGGAACTAGTCTCTGTATGTGATGACTCCCTCTCTTGATATCAGCATGTGAAGGACACTGCTCAGGAACTAGTCTCTGTATGTGATGACTCTCTCTCTTGATATCAGCATGTGAAGGACACTGCTCAGGAACTAATCTCTGTATGTGATGACTCCCTCTCTTGGATATCAGCATGTGAAGGACACTGCTCAGGAACTAGCCTCTGTATGTGATGACTCCCTCTCTGGATATCAGCATGTGAAGGACACTGCTCAGGAACTAGTCTCTGTATGTGATGACTCCCTCTCTGGATATCAGCATGTGAAGGACACTGCTCAGGAACTAGTCTCTGTATGTGATGACTCCCTCTCTGGATATCAGCATGTGAAGGACACTGCTCAGGGACTAGTCTCTGTATGTGATGACTCCTTCCATGTGAAGGACACTGCTCAGGGACTAGTCTCTGTATGTGATGACTCCTTCCCTCCGGAGAGGATCACAGACACACGGATCCTGAGGCTGGAGCTCGAGCCGGGGACCAGGGAGAGTTTCCTAACAGCGTGTGCAAATGAAAAAGCTTGGTACCTTCTCCTGGAAGACAGCCGCGGTCTCCAGGCCCGGCATGATGTTCTGCAGCAGTCTGCAGGCGGCCGTATTCAGATCCAGCTCTCTGCTCGTCATGATGTAGTTATCCAGCAGCTGAGGGACATTAAAGACCTTTCAATACCTGTCAACAAGGACACTTTCACGTTGCTATGGAGGAGAATTAGGAGCATGTGAGAAAGAAGTGTTGGGATGCGAACAGTTTACAAAACTATGTATATAAATAAGCAGATTGTAAGATGACGAACAGATGAATGTTCTGGACGCTCTTCCCGGAGCGCAGGTGTTCAGCAGTCTGACGGCCTGCGGGCTGAACCCGTCTCCGGTGCTTTGTGTCCTGGATCTGCTTCCGAGCGCACGGGATATAAAAAACGGATTTGCTTTGCAGTCCTTACCGCGTTAGTGAAGTCATCGTTATTGAAGAGCATCTTGAGGAGTTGTCCCAGCATGCACTCTGGGTCTGCCCGTCCTGAACACATTAACATCAGCTGTTATATTCACAGAAAGAAAAGCCAGTCTGGCTGAAACAAAGACGGCACGTCGCGAGAGGGGTAAGAACCTGGATGTCGGTCGTCGAACGGGTCGGGGTCTGCTTTGTGATATTCTGCCGTCTCCCCTTCGATCAGCTCAGAGATCCTGAGGAACACAGAGGCAGCACCTTTCAGCACAAGGCAAGTCAGAGCGCTCTGCAAACATGACAGACATTAAGAAAATGGCCTTTAAAAGCAAAGATCATAAAAGAAACATTAAAAGAAATAATGAGGGCCGGGACTTTAACGCGTTAATTAAGATTAATTAATTACACAAAAATTAACGCACTTTAATCGCACTTATTTTTGCACAGCGGAACGTTTCTCACTGGATGAGTTTCAGGCGTACCGATTATACTGGAGCACCAACTAACGTTCATGACTTCAGCATGGGACTTCAAACAACAACAAACCACGGTGATCAATAGTCAAACATGAACGAACCAGCTGATGAGACCGCTTTGGTCGGCCCGTGGATGGGACACTTTGTTTTAAAAACTGACGGATGGAAGCGTCGACAAGAGCCGCAGCACATCAAGCCTAAAGTATCACCTAAAGGCAAAGCGTGTAGCAGCTAGCGTGTAGCAGCTGGCGTGTAGCAGCTGGCGTGTAGCAGCTGGCGTGTAGCAGCTAGCGTGTAGCAGCTAGCGTGTAGCAGCTAGCGTGTAGCAGCTGGCGTGTAGCAGCTGGCGTGTAGCAGCTAGCGTGTAGCAGCTAGCGTGTAGCAGCTAGCGTGTAGCAGCTAGCGTGTAGCAGCTGGCGTGTAGCAGCTGGCGTGTAGCAGCTAGCGTGTAGCAGCTAGCGTGTAGCAGCTAGCGTGTAGCAGCTAGCGTGTAGCAGCTGGCGTGTAGCAGCTGGCGTGTAGCAGCTGGCGTGTAGCAGCTAGCGTGTAGCAGCTAGCGTGTAGCAGCTAGCATATAGCAGCTGGCGTGTAGCAGCTGGCGTGTAGCAGCTGGCGTGTAGCAGCTAGCGTGTAGCAGCTAGCGTGTAGCAGCTAGCGTGTAGCAGCTGGCGTGTAGCAGCTGGCGTGTAGCAGCTAGCGTGTAGCAGCTAGCGTGTAGCAGCTAGCGTGTAGCAGCTAGCGTGTAGCAGCTGGCGTGTAGCAGCTGGCGTGTAGCAGCTGGCGTGTAGCAGCTAGCGTGTAGCAGCTAGCGTGTAGCAGCTAGCGTGTAGCAGCTAGCGTGTAGCAGCTAGCGTGTAGCAGCTAGCGTGTAGCAGCTAGCGTGTAGCAGCTAGCGTGTAGCAGCTAGCGTGTAGCAGCTAGCGTGTAGCAGCTAGCGTGTAGCAGCTAGCGTGTAGCAGCTAGCGTGTATCAGTTAGCGTGTAGCAGCTGGCGTGTAGCAGCTGGCGTGTAGCGGCTGGCGTGTAGCGGCTGGCGTGTAGCGGCTGGCGTGTAGCGGCTGGCGTGTAGCGGCTGGCGTGTAGCAGCTAGCGTGTAGCAGCTAGCGTGTAGCAGCTAGCGTGTAGCAGCTAGCGTGGACGTTAGCCCGACTCCGAGTGCAAGGAACCACACCCTGACCCAACCCACACTCAACCAGACGACTGGTTTCAGGGCCAGGATAAGTCAGTCCACGTCTGAGAGAGTACCCAGCTCCCTGGCAAAGGGAAACAATACGACGACTTCAGCACAAACTTTCCATTCTTGTGGACAAAGTGGACAAAACGTGGGCTTCTTGTTGTTGTTGTTGTTGTTGTTGTTGTTCAGGAGGTTGATCCCCGCCCCGACGTAAGCACGACGTATGCGGTTCTCGATTCTCTTCTTGAAAACCCGGTGCTCATCAGGCTCTAGCTCCGAACCGGCCCTGGACCCGGTTGGTGTGAACGGGGCGTTCGAGGTCTCACCTGGTGAGGATGGACACCAGCGTCTCCGTGGTACCTCTCTGAGACTCCTCCCACTCGCTCAGCAGGGACGTGAGGTCGGCTTTAGCGTCCACAGAGATCGCTGATGACATCACAGGAGGAGGAGGAGGAGGAGCAGGAGGAGGGGGAGGACGAGGAGGAGGGTGAGAAGGAGGAGGAGGGGGAGGGGCTTCACCTCGGAAGCCCATCGCTTCCTGGAGGAGGAGGAAGAGGAGGAAACAATCAGTGGGGTCGCAAAGGAACTAGATCTGAGGTCAAAGTTCAAAAGACAGATAGAAATGTATGAATAGCTTTGAGTTGTTTGAGTCCAAAGCCTAACATTACCTTCACAAATATACACATTAACAACAAGACCCGGACTCTTTAAAATGACCCTCATGAGGACCCTTCCTCTCCTTTACTCACCCGAAGGTCTGCCAGGGTTACGGGTTGAGGCCTCATATCTCAGACTCTCAGAGACCATCAAGAGATGGTATTCGACCCCACAACAGGTGTCCTCTGCTGGGGGACAGCTGCTCAGAAACACCCTCCACTCACCAGAGGAGGCGGGAAAGTACTCAGACTTAAGTACAAGTACAAGAGTGGAGAAAAAGTTCATGTTACTCAGGTTAAAGTACAACGTCAGCATCAAAATGTAGTTAAAGTAACACAAGTAGAAGTACTCAGATCTTGAGTAAAAGTAGAAGTACTCAGATCTTGAGTAAAAGTAGAAGTACTCAGATCTTGAGTAAAAGTAGAAGTACTCAGATCTTGAGTAAAAGTAGAAGTACTCAGATCTTGTACTTGAGTAAAAGTAGAAGTACTCAGGTCTTGTACTTGAGTAAAAGTAGAAGTACTCAGATCTTGTACTTGAGTAAAAGTAGAAGTACTCAGATCTTGTACTTGAGTAAAAGTAGAAGTACCAGAGTGTAGGAATACTCTGTCATAGTAAAAGTATTCAAAATGTCCCTCAAGTGAAAGTAGAAAGTATTCTCATCTAAATATAGTAAAGACAGTGAAAGTAGTCGTTGTGCAGATTGGTCCATTTCAGAATAATATATATATGTTTTATAATGATTGATCATGAAAGTGTTCTCAGAGCTGGTGGAGGAGCAGCTAGTCTGAAGTACTTTGTAGACTGCAGGGTAGCTGGTGGAGGAGCAGCTAGTCTGAAGTACTTTGTAGACTGCAGGGTAGCTGGTGGAGGTGCAGCTAGTCTGAAGTACTTTGTAGACTGCAGGGTAGCTGGTGGAGGAGCAGCTAGTCTGAAGTACTTTGTAGACTGCAGGGTAGCTGGTGGAGGAGCAGCTAGTCTGAAGTACTTTGTAGACTGCAGGGTAGCTGGTGAAGGTGCAGCTAGTCTGAAGTACTTTGTAGACTGCAGGGTAGCTGGTGAAGGTGCAGCTAGTCTGAAGTACTTTGTAGACTGCAGGGTAGCTGGTGGAGGTGCAGCTAGTCTGAAGTACTTTGTAGACTGCAGGGTAGCTGGTGAAGGAGCAGCTAGTCTGAAGTACTTTGTAGACTGCAGGGTAGCTGGTGAAGGAGCAGCTAGTCTGAAGTACTTTGTAGACTGCAGGGTAGCTGGTGGAGGTGCAGCTAGTCTGAAGTACTTTGTAGACTGCAGGGTAGCTGGTGAAGGTGCAGCTAGTCTGAAGTACTTTGTAGACTGCAGGGTAGCTGGTGGAGGTGCAGCTAGTCTGAAGTACTTTGTAGACTGCAGGGTAGCTGGTGGAGGTGCAGCTAGTCTGAAGTACTTTGTAGACTGCAGGGTAGCTGGTGGAGGTGCAGCTAGTCTGAAGTACTTTGTAGACTGCAGGGTAGCTGGTGGAGGTGCAGCTAGTCTGAAGTACTTTGTAGACTGCAGGGTAGCTGGTGGAGGAGCAGCTAGTCTGAAGTACTTTGTAGACTGCAGGGTAGCTGGTGGAGGAGCAGCTAGTCTGAAGTACTTTGTAGACTGCAGGGTAGCTGGTGAAGGTGCAGCTAGTCTGAAGTACTTTGTAGACTGCAGGGTAGCTGGTGGAGGAGCAGCTAGTCTGAAGTACTTTGTAGACTGCAGGGTAGCTGGTGGAGGAGCAGCTAGTCTGAAGTACTTTGTAGACTGCAGGGTAGCTGGTGAAGGAGCAGCTAGTCTGAAGTACTTTGTAGACTGCAGGGTAGCTGGTGAAGGAGCAGCTAGTCTGAAGTACTTTGTAGACTGCAGGGTAGCTGGTGGAGGTGCAGCTAGTCTGAAGTACTTTGTAGACTGCAGGGTAGCTGGTGAAGGTGCAGCTAGTCTGAAGTACTTTGTAGACTGCAGGGTAGCTGGTGGAGGTGCAGCTAGTCTGAAGTACTTTGTAGACTGCAGGGTAGCTGGTGGAGGTGCAGCTAGTCTGAAGTACTTTGTAGACTGCAGGGTAGCTGGTGGAGGTGCAGCTAGTCTGAAGTACTTTGTAGACTGCAGGGTAGCTGGTGGAGGTGCAGCTAGTCTGAAGTACTTTGTAGACTGCAGGGTAGCTGGTGAAGGAGCAGCTAGTCTGAAGTACTTTGTAGACTGCAGGGTAGCTGGTGGAGGTGCAGCTAGTCTGAAGTACTTTGTAGACTGCAGGGTAGCTGGTGGAGGTGCAGCTAGTCTGAAGTACTTTGTAGACTGCAGGGTAGCTGGTGGAGGTGCAGCTAGTCTGAAGTACTTTGTAGACTGCAGGGTAGCTGGTGGAGGAGCAGCTAGTCTGAAGTACTTTGTAGACTGCAGGGTAGCTGGTGAAGGTGCAGCTAGTCTGAAGTACTTTGTAGACTGCAGGGTAGCTGGTGGAGGTGCAGCTAGTCTGAAGTACTTTGTAGACTGCAGGGTAGCTGGTGGAGGTGCAGCTAGTCTGAAGTACTTTGTAGACTGCAGGGTAGCTGGTGGAGGTGCAGCTAGTCTGAAGTACTTTGTAGACTGCAGGGTAGCTGGTGGAGGTGCAGCTAGTCTGAAGTACTTTGTAGACTGCAGGGTAGCTGGTGGAGGTGCAGCTAGTCTGAAGTACTTTGTAGACTGCAGGGTAGCTGGTGGAGGTGCAGCTAGTCTGAAGTACTTTGTAGACTGCAGGGTAGCTGGTGAAGGAGCAGCTAGTCTGAAGTACTTTGTAGACTGCAGGGTAGCTGGTGGAGGTGCAGCTAGTCTGAAGTACTTTGTAGACTGCAGGGTAGCTGGTGGAGGTGCAGCTAGTCTGAAGTACTTTGTAGACTGCAGGGTAGCTGGTGAAGGTGCAGCTAGTCTGAAGTACTTTGTAGACTGCAGGGTAGCTGGTGGAGGAGCAGCTAGTCTGAAGTACTTTGTAGACTGCAGGGTAGCTGGTGGAGGTGCAGCTAGTCTGAAGTACTTTGTAGACTGCAGGGTAGCTGGTGGAGGGGCAGCTAGTCTGAAGTACTTTGTAGACTGCAGGGTAGCTGGTGAAGGTGCAGCTAGTCTGAAGTACTTTGTAGACTGCAGGGTAGCTGGTGGAGGTGCAGCTAGTCTGAAGTACTTTGTAGACTGCAGGGTAGCTGGTGAAGGTGCAGCTAGTCTGAAGTACTTTGTAGACTGCAGGGTAGCTGGTGGAGGAGCAGCTAGTCTGAAGTACTTTGTAGACTGCAGGGTAGCTGGTGGAGGTGCAGCTAGTCTGAAGTACTTTGTAGACTGCAGGGTAGCTGGTGGAGGTGCAGCTAGTCTGAAGTACTTTGTAGACTGCAGGGTAGCTGGTGAAGGTGCAGCTAGTCTGAAGTACTTTGCAGACTGCAGGGCAGCTGGTGGAGGTGCAGCTAGTCTGAAGTACTTTGTAGACTGCAGGGTAGCTGGTGGAGGTGCAGCTAGTCTGAAGTACTTTGTAGACTGCAGGGTAGCTGGTGGAGGTGCAGCTAGTCTGAAGTACTTTGTAGACTGCAGGGTAGCTGGTGAAGGAGCAGCTAGTCTGAAGTACTGTGTAGACTGCAGGGTAGCTGGAGGAGGTGCAGCTAGTCTGAAGTACTTTGTAGGCTGCAGGGCAGCTGGTGGAGGTGCAGCTAGTCTGAAGTACTTTGTAGACTGCAGGGTAGCTGGTGGAGGTGCAGCTAGTCTGAAGTACTTTGTAGACTGCAGGGTAGCTGGTGGATTCACTCCAGGTGGAACTAAAGTCTGATTCAACACTTGGTTAGATTTCACATCCTTCATCCAGAGAAGTAACTGAAGGGATTACATACTTGTAGTGGAGTCAAAGTACCTCAGAAGTGTACTTGAGTACTTGTTGTGAAGTTGTCTCCTTGTTGCTCACGCGCTAACTCTATGACAGGTATCAGACTCAGTTGAGTGTCCACAGCTTCCTGACCTCACGTGCACATTATATCTGACCCTCTCTGTGTGTGTGTGTGTGTGTGTGTGTGTTATTTCGAGTCATGTGTTTAGTTGTCTCTTCGCTGTACATATAAAACACTTCTTCACTAAAGAACGGGGTTATTTGTGGGTGTCCTTTTTAACTATACGTGTATTCTGACTGAGTGTGTGTGTGTGTGTGTGTGTGTGTGTGTTCGTTCGTATGTTCATGTGTTCAGATGACAGCATGCCTCATGTCAGCTAGCAGCACGTGACTCACCTGAATCGACCTTTCTCTCCTCCTCTCAACGGGTGAGATGCTCCAGGTGTTCGTCGGGAAGTCTCGAGGGAACCCACGCGGACATCTGACGTTTAGTAAAAATAAAAAAGTACGGTCACGTTTATTTTCAAAACTTCTCCTCGGCGGGCGGCTTCGTGTTACGTCACAGAACGGAGTCGCAAGTGATGACGTAGGCGGGAGAACTTGCTCATGGGAGTTGTAGTTCGCTATTTCCACATCGTGTCGTTTGTGGAACGAATGATTGCGCATTGAATAAGTGAAACCCTTGTAATACAAATGGTTAGATAATGGTTGTATTTCTTCTTATCTACCGCAAGGCATCATATTATTACAAAAGCGATTTGTTTGTGTACATCTTTCAAAGAAATTAACTTACATTTAAACTTTTTCAGAAAATCCATCGATGTTTTTCAGCCATTGTTTCCCTTTAATATATATTTTTAGAATTGTTAAGCCCTTTTAATATGTTCTAGATTTGTTCCATACATGTATTACTATTCTTTCGTGGATTTCTCTGTGTGTAAGGCGTTGATATTCATGCTAGTGTAACCTACAGCAGTGCATCGTATTATAAACAAACTGAACATTCCTCACATGTTTTACTTACATTTACATTATTCACCTCTTATAATTCACACATTACTGCTGTTTCAGGCGTTATATAGTGCACCTCCTTTAATTAATGTTAGCTAATGTAATCTACAACAATGCATTCATTTATCAATTCATTTTTGTCAATATTTAACATATTACTTCGACGACAAATAGAAAAAAAAATACACTTTTGTGACATTTCTCTGGTAATTTTCCAGACATTAATTTCATATTTCCTTGGTTCACTTTACTGCTTTAAGGCTTTGCGTCCACACAGCGGCGTGCGTTGACGCTTGGAGGTGGGCGTGTCTGAAGCTTGGGGATTTTTTGCGAGCAACGCGACCAACAACCAATCACAGGAATCTCCCGCCCCCGACATACAAAGCAATAGCGATGTTAAAACGAAGTAAACTGGATATAAACTCCCCAAACGGGCGAAAACCCACCAGTTCCGCCCCCTGCCTCTGCCTCCTCCCTCCATGCCTCGCTCCTCCGGTTTGTATCCCGGTGGATGAACAGAGGCCGATCATTCAGCACCGGGTGATTCACGACCGCTGTCATTCATTTTCCCTCCATTTGTTTGAACATGAGGAAATGACCTGCGTAGCCTCTCCCAGCATACACGCGGTTTGATTGGCTAGCGGTTGTACTGGTAGATTTGCATACACGGGATTTCGATGCCTCCGTCGAGGCGCCAAAAGTTGAACATTGCTCAACTTTTGAAGCCAGCAACGCTCCACGTCGCTTCCCACAATGCAGTTCGGCTAAAAGTGACATTCAAAGTGAACGGCAGAAGGAAGCTTCAGCGCACGGACGGGCCTAGATATTGGCTCGTCTAATCTGCAGCAATGCACCACGTACCTCTTAAAGTCATGAGTTTCTCAGCGTTGGGGTGATGCATCCTGCAGGCTGATTTATCTAGCTCAGGAAGGAGGAACAATCAAAAACAAACACACACACCTAAAAATAAAGGAATGACACTCAACACAAATCCCAACAAGTGCGAACAGTTTATTGAACCTCTGGGACAAAAAAACGCATCCTGCCGTCACAAAAATAGTCAGTGTTATTGTTTGTCATCACGTTGCTTTGGCACGCACCCGTTTGAGCGTTCAGCAGTCATGTCAGAGGCAACGTAAAGCCGCCTAACAGGGTTTCACACGTCTCGTTTAAAAAGCGGTGCCTTCGGGAAGTCTGGAAACGTGAAGGGAAATGTCAGGAGCGCCAAAAGAACCAAAGCAGACGATGGCTCTGAAAGCAGCTCACACGTTGAGAGGAAAGACGAGGAGACGCGCTCATGGCTCACCTGGTTCTTTTGCCTCGAGACGTGAAGATGACGAGGGTCTTAGACCTTCGCTCTGGACTTCAGCTGTTAGGGTCAAACATATTGTTCAAGCACAACTGTGCAGCCAGTGTGTGTGTGTGTGAGAGAGATCTGCCGTTTTAACTCGATCTGACCGAAGACATGAATATTTGTAATGATTGTTGGACAAACAAGACGTTTGGTGACTTCTGACGTCGAAATGATTATTAAAAAAGGGAAAAGGGTAACAGTTATCTGCAGCCACATCAAAACAATCAAAACTGATCTTTGTTCTGCTCCCGTTCCAGGTTTGTGTGTGTGTGTGTGTGTGTGTGTGTGTGGTCTGTCTGTTAATGTGTGTGTGTGTGTCAGTGTGTGTGTGTGTGTGTGGTCTGTCTGTCTGTTAATGTGTGTGTGTCAGTGTGTGTGTGTCAGTGTGTGTGTGTGTGTGGTCTGTCTGTCTGTTAATGTGTGTGTGTCTGTCTGTGCGTGTGTGTGTGTGTGTGCGTGTGTGTGCGTCAGTGTGTGTGTGTGCGTGTGTGTGTGTGTGTCAGTGTGTGTGCGTGTGTGTGTGTCAGTGTGTGCGTGTGTGTGTGTGCGTCAGTGTGTGTGTGTGTGCGCGTGTGTGTGTCAGTGTGTGTGTGTGTGTCAGTGTGTGCGTGTGTGTGTGTGTGCGTCAGTGTGTGTGTGCGTGTGTGTGTGTGTGTGTGTCAGTGTGTGCGTGTGTGTGTGTGTGCGTGTGTGCGCGTGTGCGTGTGTGTCAGTGTGTGTGTGTGTGTCAGTGTGTGTGTGTGTGTCAGTGTGTGTGTGTCAGTGTGTGTGTGCGTCAGTGTGTGTGTGCGTCAGTGTGTGTGTGTGTGCGTGTGTGTGTGTGTCAGTGTGTGCGTCAGTGTGTGTGTGTGTGTGTACGCGTGTGCGTGTGTGTGCCAGTGTGTGTGTCAGTGTGTGTGTGTGTGTCAGTGTGTGTGTGTCAGTGTGTCTTCAGCCTGTCCTGCAGCAGGGTGAGCAGCAGGGCGTACAGGGCGCCCCCGGTGAGGATGAGGAAGGAGCTGCAGACGGGGCTGAAGGACAGAACGGCTCCCAGGCCGTAGATCAGCAGGAGAACCAACAGGGTCCTGAAGCTGGCGAGCCGACGCAGGCTCAGCCTCGGACGCCTCGGACTCTCTGACCATCGCCGCGACAACAAGCTATGATTCAGCCTGGGGGCGGAGTCACCGTCGGACAGGAAGTGACGACACAGGCGACCCGGGAAGTCCGGACGGGAGCAAACGGCGTCCATGTGAGCTCCGAACTGAGGGAGGAAGACAACGAAAGTCCTTTAAGTTGTTTCTTACACCACAACATTTCAGAAATAGAAATTGAGGCGTCGTCAACAGCTTCTTCGTAGTTCATATTTTGGAGAAACCTCTCGTTTGTTTCTCAGTCTTTAAAGTTCCAGTTGAACATGCGCCCGCTCACCCGGTGGTTGATGAGGCTGGAGACCCTGTAGAGGAGGCGGACCAACAGGGCGCTCTCGTAGCTCCTGATTGGCTGCAGCTCCGGGTCGCCCTGGTACTGGATGTCAAACCTGCGCTGGCCACTGATGATCTACACACACACACACACACACACACACACACACACACACACACACACACACACACACACACACACACACACACACACACACACACACACACACACACACACACACACACACACACACACACACACACACACACACACACACACACACACACACACACACACACCACACACACACACACACACACACACACACACACACACACACACCATTTTAAGCCATGGTTATATATCGTCTTCATTTTAAATGTCGCGCTTCCTTCCTTTGTTCCATCACGCCGCTCGACACCGTGTCTTTTCACTCTGATTGGCTGTTCAGCTGGCGAATCAGAGCATGAGATGAGAAGCGAAACGGAAGTGAGAGACGTAAACTATTGAGAAGGCAATGCGAGGTTCCGCCCCGCGAGCTCCTCGCTGTGGAGGGAACATGGAACGCACACTCTGTTGTTTGTTTACATCACGCAGTCTGTTCTTCCGGTTGTTGCCTCTTTTGAATGACGAATACACACTACCGTCTCTAGGTGTCTCTCACCTGTCTGTCTCTCACCTGTCTGTCTCTCACCTGTCCGTCTCTCACCTGTCTGTCTCTCTACCTGTATGTCTCTGTATCTGTCTGTCTCTCTACCTGTATGTCTCTGTATCTGTCTTTCAGCTGTCTGTCTCACCTGTCCGTTTCTCACCTGTCCGTCTCTCACCTGTCCGTCTCTCTACCTGTATGTCTCTGTATCTGTCTTTCAGCTGTCTGTCTCACCTGTCTGTCTCTCTACCTGTGTGCCCCGACCTGTCTCTCTACCTGTCCGTCTCTCACCTATCTCTACCTGTCCGTCTCTCACCTATCTCTACCTGTCCGTCTCTCACCTGTCTCTACCTGTCCATCTCTCACCTATCTCTACCTGTCCGTCTCTCACCTATCTCTACCTGTCCGTCTCTCACCTGTCTCTCTACCTGTCCGTTTCTCACCTGTCTGTCACAATCTGTCACAACCTGTCTCTCACCTGTCCGTCTCTCACCTGTCTCTCTCTCACCTGTCTTTCAGCTGTCTCTCTCTCACCTGTCTGTCTCTCTACCTGTGTGCCCCTACCTGTCCGTCTCTCACCTATCTCTCTACCTGTCCGTTTCTCACCTGTCCGTTTCTCACCTACCTGTCTGTCTCTCACCTGTCTGTCTCTCTACCTGTGTGCCCCTACCTGTCTGTCTCTCACCTATCTCTCTACCTGTCCGTTTCTCACCTGTCCGTTTCTCACCTACCTGTCTCTCTACCTGTCTGTCTCTCACCTGTCTCTACCTGTCCGTCCCTCACCTATCTCTACCTGTCCGTCCCTCACCTGTCTCTACCTGTCCGTCTCTCACCTATCTCTACCTGTCCGTCTCTCACCTGTCTCTACCTGTCCATCTCTCACCTATCTCTACCTGTCCGTCTCTCACCTATCTCTACCTGTCCGTCTCTCACCTGTCTCTCTACCTGTCCGTTTCTCACCTGTCTGTCACAATCTGTCACAACCTGTCTCTCACCTGTCCGTCTCTCACCTGTCTCTCTCTCACCTGTCTTTCAGCTGTCTCTCTCTCACCTGTCTGTCTCTCTACCTGTGTGCCCCTACCTGTCCGTCTCTCACCTATCTCTCTACCTGTCCGTTTCTCACCTGTCCGTTTCTCACCTACCTGTCTGTCTCTCACCTGTCTGTCTCTCTACCTGTGTGCCCCTACCTGTCTGTCTCTCACCTATCTCTCTACCTGTCCGTTTCTCACCTGTCCGTTTCTCACCTACCTGTCTCTCTACCTGTCTGTCTCTCACCTGTCTCTACCTGTCCGTCCCTCACCTATCTCTACCTGTCCGTCCCTCACCTGTCTCTACCTGTCCGTCTCTCACCTGTCTCTACCTGTCTGTCACTATCTGTCTCTCACCTGTCTCTCTACCTGTGTGCCCCTACCTGTCTGTCTCACCTGTCTCTCTACCTGTCTGTCACAACCTGTCTCTCACCTGTCTGTCTCTCACCTTTCTGTCTCTCACCTGTCTCTCTCTCACCTGTCTCTCTACCTGTCCGTGTCTCACCTGTCTCTCACCTGTCTCTCACCTGTCTGTCTCTCTCTCACCTGTCTGTCTCTCTACTGTCTCTCACCTGTCCGTCTCTCACCTGTCTGTCTCTCACTCACCTGTCTGTCTCTCTACTGTCTCTCACCTGTCCGTCTCTCACCTGTCCGTCTCTCACCTGTCTCTCTCACCTAAAAACGTCCAAAGAAATGATAAAAGGGGAAGGAAAGATGTGCTTTTCTTCTCTATATCTAAGTGAACTCACTTCTGATTCTGATGGTTTAACACACACGCCATCTTCAAATCACGTCTCAAACGCCGATCACATCCTCTGCGTTTCTGTTTCCATCGATTGATTATGATGTCGTGTTTCTCGACTTGTGTTCTGTGTACGGCGAGCTTTGAAAGGTGCCTTTATGAATCAAATGTGTTATTATGAATACCTGTTTGCGGCCCAGGTCGGTCAGAATGAGTCCGTTCTCTCCCTGGATGCAGTCCGGCAGCTGTTTGCAGTTCCCCTCGTCCTGACAGGAGCCCAGAGTGGAGATGAGCTGAGTCAGCTGACCCTGGTTCAGCTGCAAGAGAAGAACAAACCATGAACCAGCAGTCAACGGCAACGGCAACAGCACCAGGGCCCTTTCTCAATACTCAAATCCCCCTCCTCGACTCCTCGACTCCTCGGTCCTCCGGTAGTGACCCGGAAATGGATTTCAGCGCGCCATGTTGAAGGACATCTCATCTCTCTAAATGCACTTCGAGGACCGAGGAGGCTCTCTGGAGGAGCTCTAACCGAGGAGACACTGATGGGTCCTCCGCGGCTCCTTCGTGGATGCAGAGATGTTTCAAAGTGTCGTGTGCCTCCTGTCATCATTAATGGACGTCTCTTTAAAACGACCGCTCAGAGGAGAGGAGTTCTCATTTCTCTAACCGCCTGCTGCTTCCCCTCCTCTCTCCTCGGCTCCCCTCCTCTCTCCTCGGTTCCCCTCCTCTCTCCTCGGTTCCCCTCCTCTCTCCTCGGTTCCCCCCCCCTCTCTCCTCGGCTACTCTCCTCTCTCCTCGGCTCCCCTCCTCTCTCTCCTCGGCTCCCCTCCTCTCTCCTCGGCTCCCCTCCTCTCTCCTCGGTTCCCCTCCTCTCTCCTCTCTCCCCCTCCTCTCTCCTCGGCTCCCCTCCTCTCTCCTCGGCTCCCCTCCTCTCTCTCCTCGGCTCCCCTCCTCTCTCCTCGGCTCCCCTCCTCTCTCCTCGGTTCCCCTCCTCTCTCCTCTCTCCCCCTCCTCTCTCCTCGGCTCCCCTCCTCTCTCCTCGGCTCCCCTCCTCTCTCCTCGGTTCCCCCCCTCTCTCCTCGGCTACTCTCCTCGGCTCCCCTCCTCTCTCTCCTCGGTTCCCCTCCTCTCTCCTCGGTTCCCCTTCTCTCTCCTCGGTTCCCCTCCTCTCTCCTCGGCTCCCCTCCTCTCTCCTCGGCTACTCTCCTCTCTCCTCGGTTCCCCTCCTCTCTCCTCGGCTCCCCTCCTCTCTCCTCGGCTCCCCTCCTCTCTCCTCGGTTCCCCTCCTCTCTCCTCGGTTCCCCCCCTCTCTCCTCGGTTCCCCCCCTCTCTCCTCGGTTCCCCTCCTCTCTCCTCGGCTCCCCTCCTCTCTCCTCGGCTCCTCGGCTCGCATCTCCTGTGGGCGGGACTAAGTCTCACGGATAGGAGTCGAGGAGGGGAGTTAGAGAAATGAGAAAGGGACCATGAATCCACGTCATCAAGTAATGTCATAAAGTAGATCTGGGTTCCCTTTACCAGTCGATTATCTACTACAGTGGTTCTCAAAGTGTTTAAACATGACTAGCATAGGAGCAACAGAGACACCTATGAAGGAAATGCTTGTAGTTGTCTTTGTATCGTTGATGTAATGTCTGAACGAGGCGATATAGAGAAGTGAAGCTGTCATTAGTAGACTGAGTGGTGAGCAGGCCTTTTGTTTCTGGGTGCTTGGGGAGTGGAGGAGTGTTTCTATTGGTTAAGTGGGCCTAGGTATGAACACTTTGAGAAACACTGGTCTAATACAAAACAAAACTCCACTGATCAATGTCTGACCTTGAAGATTTGACACAGGTGCTCCAGCGCTCGGTCCAGGAACTCGTGGGTTTTCTTCAAACACTCGCCGCTCTCCTCGGGCTCGGCGCCGGAGAACGTGTTGTTCAGGTCCGAGGATCCCATCCCGAACCACGAGAGGAAGGAGTTGCTGGCCGCCACCTCGTTGGAGTGATCAGAAATCCTCTTGGCCGTCTGTCGGGCCTGGGCGATGATTTGGATCAACTTCATGACCTGCAAGATGGACGAAAAGGATTTAGACGCTCAAGTAGGGCTAAACATAGTCATTTTTCTTTGTTGGACCCTGAAGGCAGCATCTCCCTGGTCCAATGGGATTTCTCCATGTGAATTTGGATTATTGTCAAACAAACGTTTATGTTTACATGTTATTAATCATCCACATATTAACACCAGTTCATGATTTGTGAAGTAAAAAGCTAATGTTGGGCTATAGAGGAACTACAGCACGGTCACATGACTTCACGTCACCACCGCTAAGCTAAAGGAGGCTAATGTTGGGCTATAAAGGAACTACAGAACGGTCACATGACTTCACGTCACCACCGCTAAGCTAAAGGTGGCTAATGTTGGGCTATAAAGGCACTACAGCACGGTCACATGACTTCACGTCACCACCGCTAAGCTAAAGGAGGCTAATGTTGGGCTATAAAGGAACTACAGCACGGTCACATGACTTCACGTCACCACCGCTAAGCTAAAGGAGGCTAATGTTGGGCTATAAAGGAACTACAGCACGGTCACATGACTTCACGTCACCACCGCTAAGCTAAAGGAGGCTAATGTTGGGCTATAAAGGAACTACAGCACGGTCACATGACTTCACGTCACCAGCGCTAAGCTAAAGCAGGCTAACGTTGGGCTATAAATGAACTACAGCACGGTCACATGACTTCACGCCACCACCGCTAAGCTAAAGGAGGCTAATGTTGGGCTATAAAGGAACTACAGCACGGTCACATGACTTCACGTCACCACCGCTAAGCTAAAGGAGGCTAATGTTGGGCTATAAAGGAACTACAGCACGGTCACATGACTTCACGTCACCAGCGCTAAGCTAAAGCAGGCTAACGTTGGGCTATAAATGAACTACAGCACGGTCACATGACTTCACGCCACCACCGCTAAGCTAAAGGAGGCTGATGTTGGGCTATAAAGGAACTACAGCACGGTCACATGACTTCACGTCACCAGCGCTAAGCTAAAGCAGGCTAACGTTGGGCAATAAAGGAACTACAGCACGGTCACATGACTTCACGTCACCAGCGCTAAGCTAAAGCAGGCTAACGTTGGGCAATAAAGGAACTACAGCACGGTCTGAACTGAACGTACCGCTCCTCTGAGCTCGTTTCCGAACATCTGCTTGTACTGGCAGTCTTGTCCCTCCAGAGCGTAGACGTGACTCTTCACCCTGAACACCATGTCTGTCACCACGCGTTGCCGTGACGAAAGGAAGCTGCTTCCCTGATTGGGCGGCAGGTATCCTCTCGGCTGCCGGTGATGAAGGACGTGCTCCGGCTCCAGGAACAGCTGCTCTCCTGGGGACACACGGTGGGGTTGTTTAGAGCATTTATTAAACAAATATAACACAAATAAACTCTTTTAGACGTATAAACTGATATCTGTGACATCACGTCTTTATCATCTGCTTGCAACTTACAAATTATTTATCTAATAGATCATATTCCAATTACTTGTATACTCTGATTGCACTATTTCTATTCTATTTTTTATATTGTTTAATCGGTGTTATCGGAGCCCGTGACCTCAGATGTTCACCAACAGATCTACACTGTAGCCATGACAACAAAAGCCTTATCTCCCAATGTTGGAGTTTCCGCGCTCACCTTTCTGGATCATGTCGGCGAGGTTTGGCTGAGCGAACACTTTGGAGACTCTGAAAACCATCAGAGCGTTTTTGGCGTTGACCAGGTCGGTCCTGACGGTTCTGTTCAGCAGAACCTGGAAGAGCTTGGTGTACATGAGGAGGTTCTCCTGCACGAAGGACTCCCTTCAACGAGAACATCAGCAGCGTCAGTACCACGACAAGTATCCTGCTGCACACTTCATCCTGTCTTCACGTCTCTTCTACATCAACATGTGTCCCCTCTTCTTCATGTCTCTTCTACATCAACATGTGTCCCCTCTTCTCCGTGTCTCTTCTACATCAACATGTGTCCCCTCTTCTTCATGTCTATTCTACATCAACATGTGTCCCCTCTTCTTCATGTCTCTTCTACATCAACATGTGTCCCCTCTTCTTCATGTCTCTTCTACATCAACATGTGTCCCCTCTTCTTCATGTCTATTCTACATCAACATGTGTCCCCTCTTCTTCATGTCTCTTCTACATCAACATGTGTCCCCTCTTCTTCATGTCTCTTCTACATCAACATGTGTCCCCTCTTCTTCATGTCTCTTCTACATCAACATGTGTCCCCTCTTCTTCGTGTCTATTCTACATCAACATGTGTCCCCTCTTCTTCATGTCTATTCTACATCAACATGTGTCCCCTCTTCTTCATGTCTCTTCTACATCAACATGTGTCCCCTCTTCTTCATGTCTCTTCTACATCAACATGTGTCCCCTCTTCTTCATGTCTATTCTACATCAACATGTGTCCCCTCTTCTTCATGTCTCTTCTACATCAACATGTGTCCCCTCTTCTTCATGTCTCTTCTACATCAACATGTGTCCCCTCTTCTTCATGTCTCTTCTACATCAACATGTGTCCCCTCTTCTTCATGTCTCTTCTACATCAACATGTGTCCCCTCTTCTTCATGTCTCTTCTACATCAACATGTGTCCCCTCTTCTTCATGTCTCTTCTACATCAACATGTGTCCCCTCTTCTTCATGTCTCTTCTACATCAACATGTGTCCCCTCTTCTTCATGTCTCTTCTACATCAACATGTGTCCCCTCTTCTTCATGTCTCTTCTACATCAACATGTGTCCCCTCTTCTTCATGTCTCTTCTACATCAACATGTGTCCCCTCTTCTTCATGTCTCTTCTACATCAACATGTGTCCCCTCTTCTTCATGTCTCTTCTACATCAACATGTGTCCCCTCTTCTTCGTGTCTCTTCTACATCAACATGTGTCCCCTCTTCTTCATGTCTCTTCTACATCAACATGTGTCCCCTCTTCTTCATGTCTCTTCTACATCAACATGTGTCCCCTCTTCTTCATGTCTCTTCTACATCAACATGTGTCCCCTCTTCTTCATGTCTATTCTACATCAACATGTGTCCCCTCTTCTCCATGTCTCTTCTACATCAACATGTGTCCCCTCTTCTTCATGTCTCTTCTACATCAACACGTGTCCCCTCTTCTTCGTGTCTCTTCTACATCAACATGTGTCCCCTCTTCTTCATGTCTCTTCTACATCAACATGTGTCCCCTCTTCTTCATGTCTCTTCTACATCAACATGTGTCCCCTCTTCTTCATGTCTCTTCTACATCAACATGTGTCCCCTCTTCTTCATGTCTCTTCTACATCAACATGTGTCCCCTCTTCTTCATGTCTCTTCTACATCAACATGTGTCCCCTCTTCTTCATGTCTCTTCTACATCAACATGTGTCCCCTCTTCTCCATGTCTCTTCTACATCAACATGTGTCCCCTCTTCTTCATGTCTCTTCTACATCAACATGTGTCCCCTCTTCTTCATGTCTCTTCTACATCAACATGTGTCCCCTCTTCTTCATGTCTCTTCTACATCAACATGTGTCCCCTCTTCTTCATGTCTCTTCTACATCAACATGTGTCCCCTCTTCTTCATGTCTCTTCTACATCAACATGTGTCCCCTCTTCTTCATGTCTCTTCTACATCAACATGTGTCCCCTCTTCTTCATGTCTCTTCTACATCAACATGTGTCCCCTCTTCTTCGTGTCTCTTCTACATCAACATGTGTCCCCTCTTCTCCGTGTCTCTTCTACATCAACATGTGTCCCCTCTTCTTCGTGTCTATTCTACATCAACATGTGTCCCCTCTTCTTCATGTCTCTTCTACATCAACATGTGTCCCCTCTTCTTCATGTCTCTTCTACATCAACATGTGTCCCCTCTTCTTCATGTCTCTTCTACATCAACATGTGTCCCCTCTTCTCCATGTCTCTTCTACATCAACATGTGTCCCCTCTTCTTCATGTCTATTCTACATCAACATGTGTCCCCTCTTCTTCATGTCTCTTCTACATCAACATGTGTCCCCTCTTCTTCATGTCTCTTCTACATCAACATGTGTCCCCTCTTCTTCATGTCTCTTCTACATCAACATGTGTCCCCTCTTCTCCATGTCTCTTCTACATCAACATGTGTCCCTTCTTCTCCATGTCTCTTCTACATCAACATGTGTCCCCTCTTCTCCATGTCTCTTCTACATCAACATGTGTCCCCTCTTCTCCATGTCTCTTCTACATCAACATGTGTCCCCTCTTCTTCATGTCTCTTCTACATCAACATGTGTCCCCTCTTCTCCATGTCTCTTCTACATCAACATGTGTCCCCTCTTCTTCATGTCTCTTCTACATCAACATGTGTCCCCTCTTCTCCATGTCTCTTCTACATCAACATGTGTCCCCTCTTCTTCATGTCTCTTCTACATCAACATGTGTCCCCTCTTCTTCAACATGTGTCCCCTCTTCTCCATGTCTCTTCTACATCAACATGTGTCCCCTCTTCTTCATGTCTCTTCTACATCAACATGTGTCCCCTCTTCTTCATGTCTCTTCTACATCAACATGTGTCCCTCTTCTTCGTGTCTCTTCTACATCAACATGTGTCCCCTCTTCTCCATGTCTCTTCTACATCAACATGTGTCCCCTCTTCTCCATGTCTCTTCTACATCAACATGTGTCCCCTCTTCTCCATGTCTCTTCTACATCACCATGTGTCCCCTCTTCTTCATGTCTCTTCTACATCAACATGTGATTTTGGCCACTTTGTGATGTCATAACGATGTGTTGTCTTGTGTAACCATTAGCCAATCAGCAACAAGGTAAAGTCTCTCAGAGGGGCGTGGGGAGGGGCTCCTTATTTTCATCTAAAGTCACAGACAGAGAATCAGCTCTTTGGAAACAGGGCTGAAACAGAGGGGATTGTGGGTAATGCTGCCATGATCTGTTTGGTGTTTCAGCCAATCAGAGACAGGCTCTGGATATCTCTGAGACCTGTGATATACTGATGAAGAACAGTATGATAGGGACCTTTAAGCAACTTTATTGCACTACAGAATGGATTGCATTCTGCGCTGAGGGGATAAGATGGCTCTAAAATCCCTCATGCTCTCACACGGCTGATATTTAGGGAAAGAATAAGGACCTCTTTATGTCTTTCGAAGCCCCTCAGACTCACCATTTCTCTGGGACCGTTCTGTTCTGGTCGGCCTGAGGGTTGATCTTCTCTCCGGTGTATCTCCACGGCTGGATGTAGCTGAGCCACGTCTCCAACACCTGAACACACACATAAATGATTCTTAAAAGTCAGAAGGAAGTTAAATATTGTAAATCTGAGCATGAAGGCGCTCTGTGCGCGACGTACCGCTCTGAAGGAGGCGTCCAGAGGCCAGTGGCCGAAGCAGTGCTGCAGGAACAGGTAGAGCTTCTGCTGCACGAAGCGCTGCACCACCACTCTGGGGAGGAACATCCAGGGCTCGGTAACAACACGAATACACACACACACACACACACACACATCCTCCAAGGTTCCTGCAGCATTCACAGAGTGCCTTCCAACCACGTTCACCATACGAATAGCTAACATGTCCAGACGTGCAAAGCCTCAATCATCACGTCTGTATCGTTGTGAAAAATAAACGTGATGAACATTTTGTAATGCCTAGTTGCTGGAGACCACGAACCGATACTTCTGTGACAGGGAAACATCAGACTATACTGGAATTCAAGCACGGACACATAGCTTGAAAGTACGTGTTGGGCACGGGGTATTGAGTGGCAACAATCACCACAGGATGCATCTTTTCAACTTTGAAGACATCGAACAAACCCATTTCACACGGCCCGGCAAAACAAGGCCACATGCACAATTAAAAACAGGACTACGAATATATCGGGAGCAGCGCTGTCCGGAGTGTGAGGGGAAATACTTGTCCTAGACACGTCTCTTCTTCATCAACATGTGTCCCCTCTTCTCCATGTCTCTTCTACATCAACATGTGTCCCCTCTTCCTCATGTCTCTTCTACATCAACATGTGTCCCCTCTTCTTCATGTCTCTTCTACATCAACATGTGTCCCCTCTTCCTCATGTCTCTTCTACATCAACATGTGTCCCCTCTTCTCTGTGTCTCTTCTACATCAACATGTGTCCCCTCTTCTCTGTGTCTCTTCTACATCAACATGTGTCCCCTCTTCTCCATGTCTCTTCTACATCAACATGTGTCCCCTCTTCTCCATGTCTCTTCTACATCAACATGTGTCCCCTCTTCCTCATGTCTCTTCTACATCAACATGTGTCCCCTCTTCCTCATGTCTCTTCTACATCAACACGTGTCCCCTCTTCTTCATGTCTCTTCTACATCAACACGTGTCCCCTCTTCTCCATGTCTCTTCTACATCAACATGTGTCCCCTCTTCTTCATGTCTCTTCTACATCAACATGTGTCCCCTCTTCTCCATGTCTCTTCTACATCAACATGTGTCCCCTCTTCTTCACGTCTCTTCTACATCAACATGTGTCCCCTCTTCTCCATGTCTCTTCTACATCAACATGTGTCCCCTCTTCCTCATGTCTCTTCTACATCAACATGTGTCCCCTCTTCCTCATGTCTCTTCTACATCAACACGTGTCCCCTCTTCTTCATGTCTCTTCTACATCAACACGTGTCCCCTCTTCTCCATGTCTCTTCTACATCAACACGTGTCCCCTCTTCTTCACGTCTCTTCTACATCAACATGTGTCCCCTCTTCTCCATGTCTCTTCTACATCAACATGTGTCCCCTCTTCTCCATGTCTCTTCTACATCAACATGTGTCCCCTCTTCTCCATGTCTCTTCTACATCAACATGTGTCCCCTCTTCTCCATGTCTCTTCTACATCAACATGTGTCCCCTCTTCTCCATGTCTCTTCTACATCACCATGTGTCCCCTCTTCTTCATGTCTCTTCTACATCAACATGTGTCCCCTCTTCTTCACGTCTCTTCTACATCAACATGTGTCCCCTCTTCTCCATGTCTCTTCTACATCAACATGTGTCCCCTCTTCTCCATGTCTCTTCTACATCAACATGTGTCCCCTCTTCTCCATGTCTCCTCTACATCAACATGTGTCCCCTCTTCTGCATGTCTCTTCTACATCAACATGTGTCCCCTCTTCTCCATGTCTCTTCTACATCAACATGTGTCCCCTCTTCTTCATGTCTCTTCTACATCAACATGTGTCCCCTCTTCTTCACGTCTCTTCTACATCAACATGTGTCCCCTCTTCTTCATGTCTCTTCTACATCAACATGTGTCCCCTCTTCTCCATGTCTCCTCTACATCAACATGTGTCCCCTCTTCTGCATGTCTCTTCTACATCAACATGTGTCCCCTCTTCTGCATGTCTCTTCTACATCAACATGTGTCCCCTCTTCTTCATGTCTCTTCTACATCAACACGTGTCCCCTCTTCTCCATGTCTCTTCTACATCAACACGTGTCCCCTCTTCTCCATGTCTCTTCTACATCAACATGTGTCCCCTCTTCTTCACGTCTCTTCTACATCAACATGTGTCCCCTCTTCTCCATGTCTCTTCTACATCAACATGTGTCCCCTCTTCTCCATGTCTCTTCTACATCAACATGTGTCCCCTCTTCTCCATGTCTCCTCTACATCAACACGTGTCCCCTCTTCTGCATGTCTCTTCTACATCAACATGTGTCCCCTCTTCTTCATGTCTCTTCTACATCAACACGTGTCCCCTCTTCTCCATGTCTCTTCTACATCAACACGTGTCCCCTCTTCTCCATGTCTCTTCTACATCAACATGTGTCCCCTCTTCTCCATGTCTCTTCTACATCAACACGTGTCCCCTCTTCTCCATGTCTCTTCTACATCAACATGTGTCCCCTCTTCTTCACGTCTCTTCTACATCAACATGTGTCCCCTCTTCTCCATGTCTCTTCTACATCAACATGTGTCCCCTCTTCTCCATGTCTCTTCTACATCAACATGTGTCCCCTCTTCTCCATGTCTCCTCTACATCAACATGTGTCCCCTCTTCTGCATGTCTCTTCTACATCAACATGTGTCCCCTCTTCTCCATGTCTCTTCTACATCAACATGTGTCCCCTCTTCTTCATGTCTCTTCTACATCAACATGTGTCCCCTCTTCTTCACGTCTCTTCTACATCAACATGTGTCCCCTCTTCTTCATGTCTCTTCTACATCAACATGTGTCCCCTCTTCTCCATGTCTCCTCTACATCAACATGTGTCCCCTCTTCTGCATGTCTCTTCTACATCAACATGTGTCCCCTCTTCTGCATGTCTCTTCTACATCAACATGTGTCCCCTCTTCTTCATGTCTCTTCTACATCAACACGTGTCCCCTCTTCTCCATGTCTCTTCTACATCAACACGTGTCCCCTCTTCTCCATGTCTCTTCTACATCAACATGTGTCCCCTCTTCTTCACGTCTCTTCTACATCAACATGTGTCCCCTCTTCTCCATGTCTCTTCTACATCAACATGTGTCCCCTCTTCTCCATGTCTCTTCTACATCAACATGTGTCCCCTCTTCTCCATGTCTCCTCTACATCAACATGTGTCCCCTCTTCTCCATGTCTCTTCTACATCAACATGTGTCCCCTCTTCTTCATGTCTCTTCTACATCAACACGTGTCCCCTCTTCTCCATGTCTCTTCTACATCAACACGTGTCCCCTCTTCTGCATGTCTCTTCTACATCAACATGTGTCCCCTCTTCTTCATGTCTCTTCTACATCAACACGTGTCCCCTCTTCTTCACGTCTCTTCTACCACATGTTGATGACTCAACACGTGTCATCAACATGTCACCATGCGTTCGGGAAGTTTGAATTGTTCCGGAAAGGTAAACATTATTTTCCCCAAAGCGTCCACCCTGCTTCGGGGGAATTATCCTGTCCGCACGTTACGACTGAAAGCACAGTTTTCAGACCAGTCAAAGTCCGGCTAACGGAGACAATGATCAAGAGGTCTTTAAATCCAATTTGAGAAATCGTGGGCGCCACTTTCTTAGATGAAGTGGCGGGGACCCTCAGTTCAGAAAAACACGACTGCATTCAGACGAGCCCCTCCAAACAACACGGTATACATGTAAACTAGAGCAGTAACTGTGCTACGCTGCTGCAAGCTACTCTCTATTCAGTCATTACTAATGTCAAACGTGAGACCAGTCCTCTCTCGTGCGAGTAAAGCTTTCTTTGTGCACGCTATTTCAGAACATGTTTAACAAATGATCCTAATGCGAAGTTGGCCATTTCGCAAAGAGGTGGAGACATGGATACATGAGAGAGAAATACAGCTTTGCAGTCCGACAGATATCAGCATTTCTTATTGTTCTGACCTCTTGAACTCCTCCAGGGGGCTGGCGTGAGTGTGTGTGTGTGAGTGCGTCGGGGGGGAAGAGGTCAGCTGATCCGGCTTCAGGCTGTTTGAGAAGGCGTGGAGGTTTTTCACAAGCAGACGAACCACCAACACGTGTTCCTCCGTGGGGCTGAACGGCTCCTGGAGAGAGACAAACAGTCACTAAGAGCGTCATAAACACACACACACACAGTCCAGCCAATCAGCTCCCAGGTACACCAGCAGCCAATCAGAACGCAGCCCAGTCCCAAAACAGGTAAACTATCAACCAAAGGCTCAGCATGGTTTAATTCTTCTATTAGAGGACAGAGGTCTCACAGATCATAGGTGATACAACATTACCATCATTAATTACTTCACCACGTTGAGGTCGTGAAACGGTTTCAGGTTGTCAATGCTCTACAAAAATAAAGTAAATCCGGTATACAATTTACTCCTTTGATACTAGCTGTGGATACACAGAATTATATTATCTGAAATGACAGAATTAAAGGTGGGACCTCCGTGCTCCATTAGCTGCTAAAACAAAGCTGCTTTCTTTTTTTTTAAATGATGCAAACGAAACTCAAACCCTGCCTGAAGGACGGTCCATTACAGATATTTAAAGGAATGTCCAGTCGATAATTAAATCATGTAATGACTGGCATGTTAAATTAATGATTGTTCAGAGTGTAGTAGTGCCTTTGCTCTTCTGAGATAATTATACAGATAACATCAAACCACTTCAACATGCACGAAGCAACGACGCACGCCAGTGTAAAAAGCATGCCTTCAAAAAAACAGAACCACGTACAAACCAGAAAAAATTTAATACTCAAAAAGCTGCATTACAGGATTACTTTTCCCCGTCAAGGATACTTCTCTGCAGAGATTCATCGTCATCAAAAGAGCCTGTAATGAATAGGGAACTAATGCCATTTAATAAAAGGTGGTTGTCTTTATCAATTGGGTTTGTTTTTGAAAATATGTAATGCATCAGGCATTAGCATCTCCCTGGTTCCCTCCACAAAAAGCTAATGGGTTTTCTCCACGGGTATAAGGAACTACAGCACGGTCACATGACTTCACGTCACCACCGCTAAGCTAAAGGTGGCTAATGTTGGGCTATAAAGGAACTACAGCACGGTCACATGACTTCACGTCACCACCGCTAAGCTAAAGGAGGCTAATGTTGGGCTATAAAGGAACTACAGCACGGTCACATGACTTCACGTCACCACCGCTAAGCTAAAGGAGGCTAATGTTGGGCTATAAAGGAACTACAGCACGGTCACATGACTTCACGTCACCACCGCTAAGCTAAAGGAGGCTAATGTTGGGCTATAAAGGAACTACAGCACGGTCACATGACTTCACGTCACCACCGCTAAGCTAAAGGAGGCTAATGTTGGGCTATAAAGGAACTACAGCACGGTCACATGACTTCACGTCACCACCGCTAAGCTAAAGGAGGCTAATGTTGGGCTATAAAGGAACTACAGCACGGTCACATGACTTCACGTCACCACCGCTAAGCTAAAGGAGGCTAATGTTGGGCTATAAAGGAACTACAGCACGGTCACATGACTTCACGTCACCACCGCTAAGCTAAAGAGGCTAATGTTGGGCTATAAAGGAACTACAGCACGGTCACATGACTTCACGTCACCACCGCTAAGCTAAAGGAGGCTAATGTTGGGCTATAAAGGAACTACAGCACGGTCACATGACTTCACGTCACCACCGCTAAGCTAAAGGAGGCTAATGTTGGGCTATAAAGGAACTACAGCACGGTCACATGACTTCACGTCACCACCGCTAAGCTAAAGGAGGCTAATGTTGGGCTATAAAGGAACTACAGCACGGTCACATGACTTCACGTCACCACCGCTAAGCTAAAGGCGGCTAATGTTGGGCTATAAAGGAACTACAGCACGGTCACATGACTTCACGTCACCACCGCTAAGCTAAAGCAGGCTAATGTTGGGCTATAAAGGAACTACAGCACGGTCACATGACTTCACGTCACCACCGCTAAGCTAAAGGAGGCTAATGTTGGGCTATAAAGGAACTACAGCACGGTCACATGACTTCACGTCACCACCGCTAAGCTAAAGGAGGCTAATGCTGGGCTATAAAGGAACTACAGCACGGTCACATGACTTCACGTCACCACCGCTAAGCTAAAGGCGGCTAATGTTGGGCTATAAAGGAACTACAGCACGGTCACATGACTTCACGTCACCACCGCTAAGCTAAAGGTGGCTAATGTTGGGCTATAAAGGAACTACAGCACGGTCACATGACTTCACGTCACCACCGCTAAGCTAAAGGAGGCTAATGTTGGGCTATAAAGGAACTACAGCACGGTCACATGACTTCACGTCACCACCGCTAAGCTAAAGAGGCTAATGTTGGGCTATAAAGGAACTACAGCACGGTCACATGACTTCATGTCACCACCGCTAAGCTAAAGGTGGCTAATGTTGGGCTATAAAGGAACTACAGCACGGTCACATGACTTCACGTCACCACCGCTAAGCTAAAGGAGGCTAATGTTGGGCTATAAAGGAACTACAGCACGGTCACATGACTTCACGTCACCACCGCTAAGCTAAAGGAGGCTAACGTTGGGCGTGATGACGTTTAGTCGTCTCATTTAGACACGTGTTAGCAATCCACCACCACCGGGGATTTACTGACGTATTTTATGTCGTAGAATAAAAATCTCTTTACCATCTGATAACCACAGACTTAACCAAAAAACATTGACTTCCAGAAGAGCTAACCACGAGTGCTAACCTGCTATTTTCTAGGTGTTAGGAATCATTCCTGCACCCCTCTTTATGAGAGAAGTATCCTTGACGTTGACCCTGACTGACCTTTACCTCCAGGAGACCCCAGAGGGTCAGGGGTGAATGAAAAGGTAATAGTACTTGGTAGGTGTTGAGGGTCCCAGAGCCTGGTGGGGTGAAGGGTTGGCTCGGCATGCTGGACATACTGAGGCGGTACTGAAGCAACGCCAACTTCTCCCCCGTTACCACCAGGGGGGAGAGGAGGAGGAGGAGGAGGAGGAGGAGGAGGAGGAGGAGGAGGAGGAGGAGGAGGAGGAGGAGGAGGAGAAGAAGGAACAGACAAGATGGCGGGAGGAAGGTACACATGAGAACAGTGGAAAAAAGAAACAGCGAAAACAGAGTCAGCGGGACAACAATATTGTCCGAGAGGAAACAAACAGGAGGAGGACAGACAAGATGGAGGAAGGTAAACATGAGCACAGAGAATAAGGAACAGTGAGAACAGAGAAGGACACATTGTGCGAGAGGAAGCAGGAGGGAGACAAATAGACAAACAGATCACGTGATGACTGAGGGAACACTTTCACAGGGAGGGGAATCTTTTCGCTCCATGAACAACTGGTGTGTTTGTCAACAAGAATGCTTTGAGTTGTGATGTAAACATGGGTCCAGGCGAAGCAACAGGAAGTGTGTGGCTGTGCATTTCAATAAGTAAATGAAATACAAATAATTGAAAAAATACTCATATGTACAATCTAAAAGTAATTCCCATTCCTGTTGTTTACATTAAAAACAGAGTAAACTCAAAACTGCAAGACTTGACCAACCAATCAATCAACCAATCATATAACTTAATGCATATTAAACTAATTACATGATATACTACATCAGGGGTTTCTCTGGAAATATATAGTATAGATCAGTGTTTCTCAAACTTTTTCATACCAAGGACCACTTAACACTCGCGGACCACCTAACTCCACAAATATCCAAAAATCACATCGTTTTTCTAGAACAGATTACAAATCGCCTGCAAATGGTACAAACGAGTGGCAACATGTGTGACGAAGGTGTTGCGCTGGGCTATATCATGCAATCGAAAGTGAAACTTAACCTCGCTCCATTGCGGAGATATTCCCGCGAGAGTGCGGAAAACTTTTATTTATTTAAAA
>CM070495.1:45165326-45166446 GCA_036324585.1 Champsocephalus esox
GAGAGACAGAGAGAGACAGAGAGGGAGAGGGAGAGAGACAGACAAAGAGAGACAGACAAAGAGAGAGAGAGACAGACAGACAAAGAGAGAGAGAGAGACAGACAGACAAAGAGAGAGAGAGGGAGAGAGAGAAAGAGACAGACAGACAAGAGAGAGAGACAGACAGACAAAAAGAGAGAGACAGACAAAGAGAGAGAGAGAGATAGAGAGAGACAGAGACAGACAAAGAGAGAGAGGGAGAGAGACAGAGACAAGAGAGAGAGAGAGAGAGAGAGAGACAGACAGACAAAAAGAGAGAGACAGACAAAGAGAGAGACAAAGACAGATAGAGAGAGAGATAGAGAGAGACAGAGAGAGGGAGAGACAGACAAAGAGAGAGAGGGAGAGAGACAGAGACAAGAGAGAGAGAGAGAGACAGACAGACAAAAAGAGAGAGACAGACAAAGAGAGAGACAAAGACAGATAGAGAGAGAGAGAGAGAGAGAGACAGAGAGAGGGAGAGACAGACAAAGAGAGAGACAGGGAGAGAGAGACAAAGACAGAGACAGGGAGAGAGAGACAGACAAAGAGAGAGAGAGACAGACAGATGGACAAAGAGAGAGAGATAAAGAGAGAGACAAAGAGAGAGAGAGACAGACATCCCTGTATGTCTCCAAAGTGAGTACCTGGGTGAGGGAGCAGTGACGGAGCCTCTGGAGTCGGAGAAAGGCGAGGGGGGGGACGCTGCCTTCGCTGGGCAGGAAGTACTTCAGGTACATGTCCACCAGCACAAAGTAGGCGCTGTCAGTGGAGCTGCCCTGCTGCTGGGGGGGGGGCTGCAGACGGGAAGAGAGCTGATCAGCTGTGAGGAACAATGGTTGTGGTCAAATTGTCACTTAAGGTTCCTAACGGAGTGAAAAGACCCGGAAGTCCCTCAGTGGCAGCCGTGATAAGAGCCGGGGGTCGGCAACAGGCGGACCGCGGTCCGGATCCGGACCCAGACCTATACGGACCCGGACCTATAATCAATACATTAATAGGGGATTTCAATTTTGACGGGGCGATTCTATTTTAACCGCCGCCGACAGGGGGCGAAAGAGACGAGTGAGAGATACAGGGAGAGAAACACGGAAGAAGAGAC
>CM070495.1:45166946-45199446 GCA_036324585.1 Champsocephalus esox
AGAGAGAGATACAGGGAGAGAAACAAGAGATAGAGGAGAGAGAGATACAGAGAGAGAAACCGGAAGAAGAGACAAGAGAGAGATACAGGGAGAGAAACACAGAAGAAGAGAGGAGAGAGATACAGGAGGGAAACACAGAAGAAGAGGAGAGAGAGATAAGAGAGAGAAACAGAAGAAGAGAGGAGAGAGAGATACAGGGAGAGAAAACAGAGAAGAGAGGAGAGAGAGATACAGGAGAGAAACACAGAAGAGAGGAGAGAGATACAGGGAGAGAAACACAGAAGAAGAGGAGAGAGAGATACAGAGAGAGAACACAGAAGAAGAGAGGAGAGAGAGATACAGGGAGAGAAACACAGAAGAAGAGAGGAGAGAGATAAACACAGAAGAAGAGAGGAGAGAGATACAGGGAGAGAAACACAGAAGAAGAGAGAGAGAGAGATACAGGGAGAGAAACAAAGAAGAATAGAGGAGAGAGAGATACAGAGAGAGAAACACGGAAGAAGAGAGAAGAGAGAGATACAGGGAGAGAAGACACAGAAGAAGAGAGGAGAGAAAGATACAGGGAGAGAAAACAGAAGAAGAGAGGAGAGAGAGATACAGGGAGAGAAACACAGAAGAAGAGAGGACAGAGAGATACAGAGAGAGAAACACAGAAGAGAGGAGAGAGAGATACAGAGAGAAACACAGAAGAAGAGGAGAGAGAGATACAGAGAGAGAAACACAGAAGAAGAGAGGAGAGAGAGATACAGGGAGATAAACACAGAAGAAGAGAGGAGAGAGAGATACAGGAGAGAGAAACACAGAAGAAGAGAGGAGAGAGATACAGAGAGAGAAACAGAGAAGAGAGAGAGAGAGATACAGGGAGAGAAACACAGAAGAGAGGAGAGAGAGAAAAGAGAGAGAAACACAGAAGAAGAGAGGAGAGAGAGATACAGGGAGAGAAACACAGAAGAAGAGAGGAGAGAGATACAGGAGAGAAACACAGAAGAAGAGAGGAGAGAGAGACAGGAGAGAGAAAGACAGAAGAGAGGAGAGAGAGATAGGAGAGAAAGAAGAGAAGAGAGGAGAGAGAAGAGGAGAGAGAAAGAGAGAAGAGAGGAGAGAGAGATACAGGAGAGAGAAAGATAGAAGAAGAGAGGAGAGAGAGATACAGAGAGAGAAACAGAGAGAAGAGAGAGAGAGAGAGATACAGAGAGAGAAACACAGAAGAAGAGGAGATATAGAGACAGGAGAGAGAAAACAGAAGAAAGAGAGAGAGAGAGAACAGAGAGAGAAAACAGAAGAAGAGAGGAGAGAGAGATACAGAGAGAGAAAGAAGAGAGAAGAGAGGAGAGAGAGAGAGACAGGGAGAGAGAAACAGAGAAGAAGAGAGGAGAGAGATACAGGAGAGAAGACAAGAAGAGAGGAGAGACAGATACAGAGAGAGAGAACAGAGAAGAAGAGAGGAGAGAGAGATACAGAGAGAAACACAGAAGAAGAGAGAGAGAGAGATACAGAGAGAGAAAACAGAAGAAGAGAGGAGAGAGAGATACAGGAGAGAAAGAAGAAGAAGAGAGGAGAGAGAGATACAGGGAGAGAAACACAGAAGAAGAGAGAGAGAGATACAGAGAGAGAAAACAGAAGAAGAGAGGAGAGAGAGATACAGGAGAGAAACACAGAAGAGAGAGGAGAGAGATAAACACAGAAGAAGAGAGGAGAGAGATACAGGGAGAGAAACACAGAAGAAGAGACGAGAGAGAGATACAGGGAGAGAAACAAAGAGAAGAGAGGAGAGAGAGATACAGAGAGAGAAACAGGAAGAAGAGACAAGAGAGAGATACAGGGAGAGAAAGACAGAAGAAGAGAGGAGAGAGATACAGGGAGGGAAACACAGAAGAAGAGGAGAGAGAGATACAGAGAGAGAAACACAGAGAAGAGAGGAGAGAGAGATACAGGAGAGAAGACAGAAGAAGAGAGGAGAGAGAGATACAGGAGAGAGAAACACAGAAGAGAGGAGAGAGAGATACAGGGAGAGAAACACAGAAGAAGAGGAGAGAGAGAACAGAGAGAGAAAACAGAAGAAGAGAGGAGAGAGAGATACAGGGAGAGAAAGACAGAAGAAGAGAGGAGAGAGATAAGACAGAGAAGAAGAGAGGAGAGAGATACAGGAGAGAGAAACACAGAAGAAGAGAGAGAGAGAGATACAGGGAGAGAAGAAAAGAAGAATAGAGGAGAGAGAGATACAGAGAGAGAAAACGGAAGAAGAGAAGAGAGAGAGATACAGGGAGAGAAACACAGAAGAAGAGAGGAGAGAAGATACAGAGAGAGAAACACAGAAGAAGAGAGGAGAGAGAGATAAGGGAGATAAAGACAGAAGAAGAGAGGAAGAGAGATACAGAGAGAGAAAGACAGAAGAGAGGAGAGAGAGATACAGAGAGAAACACAGAAGAAGAGGAGAGAGAGATACAGAGAGAGAAACACAGAAGAAGAGAGGAGAGAGAGATACAGGAGAGATAAACACAGAAGAAGAGAGGAGAGAGAGATACAGGGAGAGAAACACAGAAGAAGAGAGGAGAGAGATACAGAGAGAGAAACACAGAAGACGAGACGAGAGAGAGATACAGGGAGAGAAACACAGAAGAGAGGAGAGAGAGATAAAGAGAGAGAAACACAGAAGAAGAGAGGAGAGAGAGATACAGGGAGAGAAACACAGAAGAAGAGAGGAGAGAGATACAGGGAGAGAAACACAGAAGAAGAGAGGAGAGAGATACAGGGAGAGAAACACAGAAGAGAGGAGAGAGAGATACAGGGAGAGAAACACAGAAGAAGAGAGGAGAGAGATACAGGGAGAGAAACACAGAAGAGAGGAGAGAGAGATACAGGGAGAGAAACATAGAAGAAGAGAGGAGAGAGAGATACAGAGAGAGAAACACAGAAGAAGAGAGGAGAGAGAGATACAGAGAGAGAAACACAGAAGAAGAGGAGATATAGATACAGGGAGAGAAACACAGAAGAATAGAGGAGAGAGAGATACAGAGAGAGAAACACAGAAGAAGAGAGGAGAGAGAGATACAGAGAGAGAAACACAGAAGAAGAGAGGAGAGAGAGAGATACAGGGAGAGAAACACAGAAGAAGAGAGGAGAGAGAGACAGGAGAGAAACACAGAAGAGAGAGAGAGAGAGATACAGAGAGAGAAACACAGAAGAAGAGAGGAGAGAGAGATACAGAGAGAGAAACACAGAAGAAGAGAGGAGAGAGAGATACAGAGAGAGAGAAGACAGAGAAGAAGAGAGAGAGAGAGAGATACAGAGAGAGAAACACAGAAGAAGAGAGGAGAGAGAGATACAGGAGAGAGAAACACAGAAGAAGAGAGGAGAGAGATACAGGGAGAGAAACACAGAAGAGAGAGAAGAGAGAGATACAGGGAGAGAAACACAGAGAGAGAGAGAGAGATAGGGAGAGAAACACAGAAGAAGAGAGGAGAGAGAGATACAGAGAGAGAAACAGAGAAGAGAGAGAGAGATACAGAGAGAGAAACAGAAGAAGAGAGAGAGAGACAGGGAGAGAAAACAGAAGAAGAGAGGAGAGAGAGATACAGAGAGAGAAACACAGAAGAAGAGAGGAGAGAGAGAAGAGAGAGAAACACAGAAGAAGAGAGGAGAGAGAGATACAGGGAGAGAAACACAGAAGAAGAGAGGAGAGAGATACAGGGAGAGAAACACAGAAGAGAGGAGAGAGAGATACAGAGAGAGAAAACAGAAGAAGAGAGGAGAGAGAGATAAGGGAGAGAAAACAGAAGAAGAGAGGAGAGAGAGATACAGAGAGAGAAAACAGAAGAAGAGAGGAGAGAGAGATACAGAGAGAGAAACACAGAAGAAGAGAGGAGTAGAGATACAGGGAGAGAAACACAGAAGAAGAGGAGAGAGAGATACAGAGAGAGAAACACAGAAGAAGAGAGGAGAGAGAGATACAGGAGAGAGAAACAGAGAAGAGAGGAGAGAGAGATACAGAGAGAGAAACAAGAAGAAGAGAGGAGAGAGAGATACAGGGAGAGAAACACAGAAGAAGAGAGGAGAGAGATACAGGGAGAGAAACACAGAAGAGAGGAGAGAGAGATACAGAGAGAGAAACACAGAAGAAGAGAGGAGAGAGAGATACAGGGAGAGAAACACAGAAGAAGAGAGAGAGAGAGATACAGGGAGAGAAACACAGAAGAAGAGAGGAGAGAGAGAGATACAGAGCGAGAAACACAGAAGAAGAGAGGAGAGAGAGATACAGAGAGAGAAACACAGAAGAAGAGAGGAGAGAGAGATACAGGGAGATAAACACAGAAGAAGAGAGGAGAGAGAGATACAGGGAGAGAAACACAGAAGAAGAGAGGAGAGAGATACAGAGAGAGAAACAGAAGAGAGACGAGAGAGAGAGATACAGGGAGAGAAACACAGAAGAGAGAGAGAGAGAGATAAAGAGAGAGAAACACAGAAGAAGAGAGGAGAGAGAGATACAGGGAGAGAAACACAGAAGAAGAGAGGAGAGAGATACAGGGAGAGAAACACAGAAGAAGAGAGGAGAGAGATACAGGGAGAGAAACACAGAAGAGAGGAGAGAGAGATACAGGGAGAGAAACACAGAAGAAGAGAGGAGAGAGATACAGGGAGAGAAACACAGAAGAGAGGAGAGAGAGATACAGGGAGAGAAACATAGAAGAAGAGAGGAGAGAGAGATACAGAGAGAGAAACACAGAAGAAGAGAGGAGAGAGAGATACAGAGAGAGAAACACAGAAGAAGAGGAGATATAGATACAGGGAGAGAAACACAGAAGAATAGAGGAGAGAGAGATACAGAGAGAGAAACACAGAAGAAGAGAGGAGAGAGAGATACAGAGAGAGAAACACAGAAGAAGAGAGGAGAGAGAGAGATACAGGGAGAGAAACACAGAAGAAGAGAGGAGAGAGAGATACAGGGAGATAAACACAGAAGAAGAGAGGAGAGAGAGATACAGGGAGAGAAACACAGAAGAAGAGAGGAGAGAGATATACAGAGAGAGAAACACAGAAGAAGAGAGGAGAGAGAGATACAGAGAAAGAAACAAGAAGAAGAGAGGAGAGAGAGATACAGGGAGAGAAACACAGAAGAGAGGAGAGAGAGATAAAGAGAGAGAAACACAGAAGAAGAGAGGAGAGAGAGATACAGGAGAGAGAAACACAG
Source organism: Champsocephalus esox (assembly GCA_036324585.1). Taxonomy (NCBI): domain Eukaryota; kingdom Metazoa; phylum Chordata; class Actinopteri; order Perciformes; family Channichthyidae; genus Champsocephalus; species Champsocephalus esox. The sequence continues at coordinate 45,172,135 of CM070495.1, forward strand.
AAGAAGAGAGGAGAGAGATACAGGGAGAGAAAACACAGAAGACGAGACAAGAGAGAGATACAGGGAGAGAAACACAGGAGAGAGGAGAGAGAGATACAGGGAGAGAAACACAGAAGAAGAGAGGAGAGAGAGATACAGAGAGAGAAACACAGAAGAAGAGAGGAGAGAGAGATACAGAGAGAGAAACACAGAAGAAGAGAGGAGAGAGAGATACAGGGAGAGAAACACAGAAGAAGAGAGGAGAGAGAGATACAGAGAGAGAAACACAGAAGAAGAGAGGAGAGAGAGATACAGAGAGAGAAACACAGAAGAAGAGAGGAGAGAGAGAGATACAGGGAGAGAAACACAGAAGAAGAGAGGAGAGAGATACAGGGAGAGAAACACAGAAGAGAGGAGAGAAGATACAGAGAGAGAAACACAGAAGAAGAGAGGAGAGAGAGATACAGGGAGAGAAACACAGAAGAAGAGAGGAGAGAGAGATACAGAGAAGAGAAACACAGAAGAAGAGAGGAGAGAGAGATACAGAGAGAGAAACACAGAATAAGAGAGGAGATAGAGATACAGGGAGAGAAACACAGAAGAATAGAGGAGAGAGAGATACAGAGAGAGAAACACAGAAGAAGAGAGGAGAGAGAGATACAGGGAGAGAAACACAGAAGAGAGGAGAGAGAGATACAGAGAGAGAAAACAGAAGAAGAGAGGAGAGAGAGATACAGGGAGAGAAACACAGAAGAAGAGAGGAGAGAGATACAGGGACAGAAAACAGAAGAGAGGAGAGACAGATACAGAGAGAGAAACACAGAAGAAGAGAGGAGAGAGAGATACAGGGAGAGAAACACAGAAGAAGAGACGAGAGAGAGATACAGGGAGAGAAACACAGAAGAAGAGAGGAGAGAGAGAGATACAGAGCGAGAGAAACACAGAAGAAGAGAGGAGAGAGAGATACAGAGAGAGAAACACAGAAGAAGAGAGGAGAGAGAGATACAGGGAGAGAAACACAGAAGAAGAGAGGAGAGAGAGATACAGGGAGAGAAACACAGAAGAAGAGAGGAGAGAGAGATACAGAGAGAGAAACACAGAAGAGAGAGAGAGAGAGATACAGGGAGAGAAACACAGAAGAGAGGAGAGAGAGATAAGAGAGAGAAACACAGAAGAAGAGAGGAGAGAGAGATACGGGAGAGAAACACAGAAGAAGAGAGGAGAGAGAGATACAGGGAGAGAAACACAGAAGAAGAGAGGAGAGAGAGATACAGGGAGAGAAAACAGAAGAAGAGAGGAGAGAGATACAGAGAGAGAGAACACAGAAGACGAGAGAGAGAGAGATACAGGGAGAGAAAACAGAAGAGAGGAGAGAGAGATAAGAGAGAGAAACACAGAAGAAGAGAGGAGAGAGAGATACAGAGAGAGAAACACAGAAGAAAGAGAGGAGAGAGATACAGGGAGAGAAACACAGAAGAAGAGAGGAGAGAGATACAGGGAGAGAAACACAGAGAGAGAGGAGAGGAGACAGATGAAGGAGAGTACACGAGAAGAAGAGAGGAGAGAGAGTACAGAGAGCGAAAAGAAGAAGCAGAGAGAGAGAGAGAGAGAGATACAGAGAGAGAACACGAAGAAGAGAGGAGATAGAGATACAGGGAGAGAAACACAGAAGAAGAGAGGAGTGAGAGATACAGAGAGAGAAACACAGAAGAAGAGAGGAGAGACAAGATACAGAGAGAGAAACACAGAAGAAGAGAGGATGAGCGAGATACAGAGAGAAACACAGAAGAAGAGGAGAGAGAGATACAGAGAGAGAAACACAGAAGAAGAGAGGAGAGAGAGATACAGGGAGATAAACACAGAAGAAGAGAGGAGAGAGAGATACAGGGAGAGAAACACAGAAGAAGAGAGGAGAGAGAGATACAGAGAAAGAAACACAGAAGAAGAGAGGAGAGAGAGATACAGGGAGAGAAACACAGAAGAGAGAGAGAGAGAGATAAAGAGAGAGAAACACAGAAGAAGAGAGGAGAGAGAGATACAGGGAGAGAAACACAGAAGAAGAGAGGAGAGAGATACAGAGGAGAGAAACACAGAAGACGAGACAAGAGAGAGATACAGGGAGAGAAACACAGAAGAGAGGAGAGAGAGATACAGGGAGAGAAACACAGAAGAGAGAGAGGAGAGAGAGATACAGAGAGAGAAACACAGAAGAAGAGAGGAGAGAGAGATACAGAGAGAGAAACACAGAAGAAGAGAGGAGATAGAGATACAGGGAGAGAAACACAGAAGAATAGAGGAGAGAGAGATACAGAGAGAGAAACACAGAAGAAGAGAGGAGAGAGAGATACAGAGAGAGAAACACAGAAGAAGAGAGGAGAGAGAGAGATACAGGGAGAGAAACACAGAAGAAGAGAGGAGAGAGATACAGGGAGAGAAACACAGAAGAGAGGAGAGACAGATACAGAGAGAGAAACACAGAAGAAGAGAGGAGAGAGAGATACAGGGAGAGAAACACAGAAGAAGAGAGGAGAGAGAGATACAGAGAAAGAAGAAACAGAAGAAGAGAGGAGAGAGAGATACAGAGAGAGAAACACAGAATAAGAGAGGAGATAGAGATACAGGGAGAGAACACAGAAGAATAGAGGAGAGAGAGATACAGAGAGAGAAACACAGAAGAAGAGAGGAGAGAGAGATACAGGGAGAGAAACACAGAAGAGAGGAGAGAGAGATACAGAGAGAGAAACACAGAAGAAGAGAGGAGAGAGATACAGGGAGAGAAACACAGAAGAGAGGAGAGACAGATACAGAGAGGAAACACAGAAGAAGAGAGGAGAGAGAGATACAGGGAGAGAAACACAGAAGAAGAGAGGAGAGAGATACAGAGAGAAGAAACACAGAAGAAGAGAGGAGAGAGAGATACAGAGAGAGAAACACAGAAGAAGAGAGGAGATAGAGATACAGGGAGAGAAACACAGAAGAATAGAGGAGAGAGAGATACAGAGAGAGAAACACAGAAGAAGAGAGGAGAGAGAGATACAGGGAGAGAAACACAGAAGAGAGGAGAGAGAGATACAGAGAGAGAAACACAGAAGAAGAGAGGAGAGAGAGATACAGGGAGAGAAACACAGAAGAAGAGAGGAGAGAGATACAGGGAGAGAAACACAGAAGAGAGGAGAGACAGATACAGAGAGAGAAACACAGAAGAAGAGAGGAGAGAGAGATACAGGGAGAGAAACACAGAAGAAGAGACGAGAGAGAGATACAGGGAGAGAAACACAGAAGAAGAGAGGAGAGAGAGAGATACAGAGCGAGAAACACAGAAGAGAGGAGAGAGAGATACAGGGAGAGAAACACAGAAGAGAGATACAGGAGAGAGAAACACAGAAGAAGAGAGGAGAGAGAGATACCGGGAGAGAAACACAGAAGAAGAGAGGAGAGAGAGATACAGGGAGAGAACACAGAAGAAGAGAGGAGAGAGAGATACAGGGAGAGAAACACAGAAGAAGAGAGGAGAGAGAGATACAGGGAGAGAAACACAGAAGAAGAGAGGAGAGAGAGATACAGGGAGAGAAACACAGAAGAGAGAGGAGAGAGATACAGGGAGAGAAACACAGAAGAGAGGAGGAGAGATACAGAGAGAGAAACACAGAAGAAGAGAGGAGAGAGAGATACAGAGAGAGAAACACAGAAGAAGAGAGGAGAGAGATATACAGGGAGAGAAACACAGAAGAGAGAGGAGAGAGAGATACAGGGAGAGAAACACAGAAGAAGAGAGGAGAGAGAGATAACAGAGAGAGAAACACAGAAGAAGAGAGCGAGAGAGATACAGAGAGAGAAACACAGAAGAGAGGAGAGAGAGATACAGGGAGAGAAACACAGAAGAAGAGAGGAGAGAGAGATACAGGAGAGAAACACAGAAGAAGAGAGGAGAGAGATATACAGAGAGAGAAACACAGAAGAGAGGAGAGAGAGATACAGGAGAGATAAGCGGAGAAGAAGACAGGAGAGAGAGATACAGGGAGAGAAACACAGAAGAAGAGAGGAGAGAGATACAGGGAGAGAAGCGGAGAAGAAGAGAGGAAGAGAGAGATACAGGAGAGAAACACAGAAGAAGAGAGGAGAGAGAGATACAGGGAGAGAAACACAGAAAGAGAGGAGAGAGATACAGAGAGAGAAACACAGAAGAAGAGAGGAGAGAGAGATACAGGGAGAGAAACACAGAAGAAGAGAGGAGAGAGATATACAGGGAGAGAAACACAGAAGAGAGGAGAGAGAGATACAGGGAGAGAAACACAGAAGAAGAGAGGAGAGAGAGATACAGAGAGAGAAACACAGAAGAAGAGAGGAGAGAGATACAGAGAGAGAAACACAGAAGAGAGGAGAGAGAGATACAGGGAGAGAAACACAGAAGAAGAGAGGAGAGAGAGATACAGGGAGAGAAACACAGAAGAAGAGAGGAGAGAGATATACAGAGAGAGAAACACAGAAGAGAGGAGAGAGAGATACAGGGAGATAAGCGGAGAAGAAGACAGGAGAGAGATACAGGAGAAACACAGAGAAGAGAGGAGAGAGATACAAGGGAGAGAGGAAAGCAGGAGAAGAGAGATGACAGGAGAGAGAAGCGGGAGAGAGACAGAAGGAGGAGAGAGAGATACAGGGAGAGAAACACAGAAGAGAGGAGAGAGAGATACAGGGAGAGAAACACAGAAGAAGAGAGGAGAGAGAGATACAGAGAGAGAAACACAGAAGAAGAGACGAGAGAGAGAAACACAGAAGAGAGGAGAGAGAGATACAGGGAGAGAAACACAGAAGAAGAGAGGAGAGAGAGATACAGGGAGAGAAACACAGAAGAAGAGAGGAGAGAGAGATACAGAGAGAGAAACACAGAAGAAGAGGGAGAGAGATATACAGGGATAGAATCTTATCAGCACGATCGTTAGCTATCTCTTATACAGATGATTTTACCCCCTAATAGCTTATCTCTCTAAACATCTCTCTCCCCCCATACTATCTTATTCTATACCTCTACCATTTTCTCTCCCCCCCTCCTTACTCTATTCGCTCTCTTACATTCCCCTCCCTACTAATCTTCTATTCTATCATAACAATCTATCTCCTATTGCCCCCTACCGATACCCACATACTATACACTTTCTCATCTCAATCCTCTTACATTTTACCCCTTACCCCCTATGCACCATATCGCTTTGAACCCTCGTGGTACTCCTTCATTTTCCCTCGTCCCCCTGGCGCGCTCAGACGCCCCTTGATTATCCCCTTTGTTCAGACCCCCCCCCCCCCCGACCCCAGCTCGCCGCGCCCTCCCATTAAAACGAGCCACCAACCCACCCGCCCGCTACTCGAGACCAAAAATAACTCCCCCACCCCCAGCTCCCCCCCCCCATTGCCAACATTCCATAGATATAAGTCAGAAACTGAGGTCACAAAAATAAGCAGTCTGAGAGCCCATATGATCAGTCTCACAGGATCAACACATATCAAATAATTATGGTTCGCCAGCGCAGGCTAGCCGAGGCTACCAATGAGCTACCAATGAGCATAACCGAGGTAACATATAGCTACCGAGGGACTAACAAGGCGCTAAACGAGGTCTAACAAGAGAGCCTAACCTGAGTGTTAACTCAATGAGCTACCGAGGCTAACAATGAGAGTACTAACGAGGCGAACCAATCGAGCTACGAGCTAACCAATTTGAGCTACGAGGACTAACTCATATGCGCATAAACGGGCGAACCAATGAGCACCTGCCATGTGTGTGAGAATGGCCCTGACCTTTTTCAGCCAGATCTAAACTCGCAAGACAAGATCAGCTCATATTCTCGCACTGAACAGAACAAAGTGAGTGAGAGACTGCAATATAAGAGGGAAAGAAAGAGAGACTTTAAAACTGTTCAATTGTTATGATGTGTAATTACTGATAGTGTTCTATAATCGGCGAAAATTCATCAGTATTATAATCAAAAAGAGAAATATGAACGTTAGTTTTCACTGAAATGATCAAATAAAGTCAACATTTCACAGTCTTTACTGAGCTGTGTGGGGTTTGTTCAACTTTTAAAAAGATGTTTGAATGGTGGCCTGACAAGTTTATACATTTGTATTCATTATAACCCCTTGACGTTTCACCCAGAGGTCAAGGAATAGTGGATAGGAGAAGACGATAGGAGCGGATCTTTGGACTATTCCACCATGTGTCCTGCTTCATCCTAACACAGCCAGGCACTGACAGCAATTTGTTTCTTATTTATTTATTTATTAAAAAGTCTGCCAGGTTAAACATCTGCACAGCCCTCCCTTTAAAATAGAATTTGTAGTTTATTTTGTCAATTTAAATTTAAATTCGGTGTAAAAACTTGAAAGTATTCTTATATTCTTATCATCAGATCGTACCTGGCCATAAACTGGATTCCTAATCTCATAATTCTGTCTTCAATAGCCCACAACCTGGCCCAAGCTTTTGTGGACGAGCACGACTAAAGCTCACCGCTTTCAAGACGCTGTTAATTGAGAATATCGACGATGATACATTTATACTCAGAGGAATGTGTAAACTCACCTTTGGTGTGATGAGGCAGTAGGCAAAGTTAAACATGAAGAATTCAAATGGATCTGGAAACAGCGTTAAGGAATAATCCTCACAGTCAGTGCACGCTGTCAGAAAGATACGGGACATGTTTTGTAGCCGTCACATTTCAAGAACAAATACAACAGCTCAAATGTTTAGTTGATCGAGTTAATGATATGTTTTAAAGCTACATAGCCAAATTCAAACTGTGATCTAATGGTCTGATAAAACAATAGATTTAAAAACACTTATTTTGAGAGTGTGAAGGATACTGAGCGCCAGGTTCAGGGTGAGGAGTCCACTGAGGGGGAACTGCAGCTTGTTGTGGAACAGAGGGCATTCTGGGAGGACGCCCTGCTGGATGCACGCCTTCACCGGACCCTAAAGGACAACAAACACTAGTTTAGATACGTTCCATACGTGCTTTAACCCTGCTGTGTTCATTGTATATCTTCTCTTATCTTAGGAGTAGCTTTGTGGATACAGTCGTCAACAACATATAACAGTTACACATCTCCAACTATAACACATTTTTAAATATTAAAACAAATCTATCTCTATATATATATATATATATATATATGAGGGCTGTCAAGTTAACGCGTTAATAACGCAACAAAAAAATGAACGCCACTAATTATTTTAACGCATGTGTATTTTTTTTCCTCTGCCGCCCCGTATAGATAGATAGGTAGATAGATGGATAGATGATAGATAGATAGATAGATAGATAGATGGATAGATGGATGGATGGATAGATGGATAGATGGATAGATGGATAGATGGATGGATAGATGATGGATAGATGGATGGATAGATGGATAGATGGATAGATGGATAGATGATAGATGATGATGGATAGATGGATAGATGGATAGATGGATAGATGGATAGATGGATAGATGGATAGATGGATAGATGGATAGATAGATGGATAGATAGATGGATAGATAGATGGATAGATGGATAGATGGATGGATAGATGATGGATAGATGGATAGATGATGGATAGATGGATAGATGGATAGATAGATAGATAGATAGATGGATGGATGATAGATGGATAGATGGATGGATAGATGGATAGATGGATAGATGGATGATGGATAGATAGATGGATAGATGGATAGATGGATAGATGGATAGATGGATAGATGATGATAGATGGATGGATAGATGATAGATGGATGGATAGATAGATGGATAGATGGATAGATGGATAGATGGATAGATGGATGGATGGATAGATGGATAGATGGATAGATGGATGGATAGATGGATGGATGGATGGATAGATGGATAGATGGATAGATGGATAGATGGATGGATAGATGGATGGATAGATAGATGGATGGATGGATAGATGGATAGATGGATAGATGGATAGATGGATAGATGATAGATGGATGGATGGATGGATGGATAGATGGATGATGGATAGATGGATAGATGGATAGATGGATGATGATGATGGATAGATGGATAGATACTTTATTAATCCTAATTTGGGAACTAATTTTGTTACAGGAGCAGTGTGTTCCACATTAAAATACAAATACTATATACTAAAGTGTAGAGAGACAATGGATGTTGAACGTATGACTAATTGAAGCAGTTCTTCTTACCGGGAGATAGTTGACGGGTATTTCATATTTGTACTCTTCTGCTTGAAGTTTGTACACCAGCTTCATCATGGGCCCACTGAAACAGATCGAGAGGGTTTCATTCCTTCTTTCAATCAATGTGTCCCAATGGACTTCACAGTTTGAATATCAGTACGACCCCCTCTGTCCTCGGACCCTCACATCGGACAAGGAGAACCTTCCAGAGAAACCCCCACAGTTAATGGGGAGAAATGAATAAGGGTCCCTCTCCCAGGACGGACAGACTGCAAGAGATGCCGTGTGTAAATAGAAAAGATAAATACAACAGAGGAAGTCCAGATGTCTATTATAAGAAGATGAATCCACGAGGATGTCAACACTCCTCAGGGAGCCATCAGAGAACAACATCCCCCCAGCTGATCTCAGCGGGAAGGAGGTGTCCAGTACCTGGGGCTGAGGAACTCCAGAGCGATGTTGTACTCGTGGCTCCTGGCCTGCAGCAGCCTGAGGTTCCAGCCCCCGAGGATCCCGTCCAGACTGCCGAACACGGTCTCCACCAGCCAGGGGAAGATCACATGCAGCTCCTGAGGGGAAACACGCGGGTAGCATGCTCAGAGATTGGGATGTATGAACTTGGGGATGGTCCATAGTATTGAGTGAAGGCATCCAAGAAGTGACATGTTATGGAATTTAGAGCAGGATTAAGATTTGTTTTTAAAGGATATTTTAACACCCAGGGGTGCCCACACCAGCTCACGAGGTCTACCAACCAAAAATAAAATCCCAAATTGCAAGGGTTGCTGAATATCACGTTTTATTTATACACGGGATAATAGGGCTGTAAGAAACGACTAATTTGATAATCGATTAATAAAACGATTAATCGACTATTCGGGCTATTACTGTACGCCTTGCACAATTTCTCAAACGCTCTGATTTAGCTTTTAGATGTAGCTTGAGGTTGTTTTAGGCATGTGGAAACTAACAATGAAGACAGTAAAGATGAATACTTGATTCAAAAATATATATATTATTAAATTAACAAATTGTGAACAAAACTAACATTGCTTTTTATTTAAATTAAATAAATAATATTTCACATCAAAAGAAACAACAATGTTTTAACAGATGGTATTAAATAATCTGAAGACAGAACTGTGAACTGTAACAGACTAACTACCTCAGTTTCCTCTCATCATTAACGCATGTTTGTATCATGGAGTTACTCCGTGTGTTGCTGCTAGCGTACAGAACGCCTGACGTGGAAACGTTCACATAGTATGAGTGTTCACATAGCAGCGACAGCGACTTCGGCGACAGCGACTTCCCTCCGAGTAGCGAGTTGAGAAAGGTCATGTATTATTGCTTCACAAACATTATCTCGCAGTCTTAGTGTCGCCAACTCGTTTCTAACATGCAGAAAGACACAAATGCGTCTGTGGTCGGTGTATTTTTGACCTTTCCAATCCAGGCGAGATCTCTCTCCCCCGTCTGTGTGCGAGGGGGCGGGGCAGCTTACACACACGCAGCTGCTGCATGCAGCAACACACGGAGGAGATGGCGGAGAGAAGCGCTCCGAGGTGTGGTTACATGTTACCCGTCTCGATGTGGACGATGCTCGAGTGTTCAGCATGTCAGGGCGGCACCACGAGCAGTTTGTCTAAACATTTATCCAAAGCGCTCCACATGCAGACGGAGGAAGCTCCGGGCTCCACTGCCTCTCCAGCAGCTCTGCAGCCCCGTCCAGAGGAACGTCTCCCACGTCAGGCGTTCTGTACGCTAGCAGCAACACACGAGTAACTCCATGATACAAACATGCGTTAATGATGAGAGGAAACTGAGTTATCATCTGTTAAAACGTTGTTGTTTCTTTTGATGTGAAATATTATTTATTTAATTTAAATAAAAAGCAATGTTAATTTTGTTCACAATTTGTTAATTTAATAATATATGTATTTTTTAATCAAGTATTCATCTTTATTGTCTTGTTAGTTTCCACATGCCTAAAACAGCCTCAAGCTACATCTAAACGTTGATAGCTAAATCAGAGCGTTTGAGAAATTGCGCAAGGCATACAGTAATAGTCCGAATAGTCGATTCATTGTTTCATTAATCGATTATCAAATTAGTCGTTTGTTGCAGCCCTATTGTATAAATGTATCCCGTGTATAAATAAAACGTGATATTCAGCAACCCTTGCCATTTGGGATTTTACTTTTGGTTGGTAGACCTCGTGAGCTGGTCCTTTCAAAAGTAGCTCACCAGCCAAAAACGTGTGGGCACCCCTGCCCTACAGGAACATGCACTGACTGACGGACATCTGAACACCTGAAGGACCTGCCAACATCACCAGGAATCTCTGCAATGCATTCAACATGATGTTGGATTCTGTGCGGAAGTTTCTGTGCGTAAAGTTTCTCTACGAGGAAGTAGTATTGCTCGTAGAGAAAGTGATGGCGCCACAGAGCTAGCAGCTGTCTCCTCCAGCATTATTATTAAAGGTTAGGTCAGACAAACAGCTGACTGCAAGGCTGCATCGTTTATAAATCAGACGCATTCTTCCAGCCAACAGAAACTTCAAAACAACCAAACAGCTGCTCCACAGGACAAGAGACGAGATGTGTTGATCCAATGATCTGAGTACTTCTACTTTTACTCAAGTACAATATCTGAGTACTTCTACTTTTGACTCAAGAACAAGATCTGAGTACTTCTACTTTTACTCAAGTACCAGCTCTGAGTACTTCTACTTTTACTCAAGTACCAGATCTGAGTACTTCTACTTTACTCAAGTACAAGATCTGAGTACTTCTACTTTTACTCAAGTACAAGATCTGAGTACTTCTACTTTTACTCAAGTACCAGATCTGAGTACTTCTACTTTTACTCAAGTACAAGATCTGAGTACTTCTACTTTTACTCAAGTACAAGATCTGAGTACTTCTACTTTTACTCAAGTACCAGCTCTGAGTACTTCTACTTTTACTCAAGTACCAGCTCTGAGTACTTCTACTTTTACTCAAGTACCAGATCTGAGTACTTCTACTTTTACTCAAGTACAAGATCTGAGTACTTCTACTTTTACTCAAGTACCAGATCTGAGTACTTCTACTTTTACTCAAGTACCAGATCTGAGTACTTCTACTCTTACTCAAGTACAAGATCTGAGTACTTCTACTTTTACTCAGGAACAAAAGGCAATTGTTTCCATCTTTGTTGTTTAGACGGATCATGTGTATCTGATTATCACGCGCTCGTCACATGGGGTCGTTGTGTTTCAGTCCGACCCAGAGGGTGATCGTTTTTTTTATAGTTATTCAATTTATTGAACATGTCAGAAACAAAAAAATATAACAATAATATATATATATTCTCTTTTTTTAACTCAGATTAATAATTATAACAACAACAAAATAATAATAATAGTTTTCAGATAGTCTCTGTTCATGTTCAGCAGGGGCAAGAAGAAGCTTAACCAACGGTTCTGGTCCCTCCCCCTCTAACACATGTGTTTCTTATAAAACATGAGGTCATCGTCATAGCGACATGTTTGTCTTTTAGTCTTTTTTACGAAACAATCAGAAAGAAATTACTTTTTACAATTACAAGAAACAACAACAATGGGATTTCACAGGGTTCAGAACCATTCATGATCTGGCTCCTAAATCATACGTTCAGGTTCGATGGACTTCAGTGCATCGGTGCCGTTGTTCCACGGACCAACACCTCTCGATGAGATGCAGTGAAGTTTGGCATTCGTTCGTACGGGTGGTTTTTTGAAAATGCAGTTTCCTCTCAACGTGTGCATGCCTTCTCTCCGTGTGAACAGTCCCCGTGAGGTCATGGTTGATGTGCGGCTTTGAACATAGTTTGAATAGTTTTATAGGCCACCAGGTCTTGTAGTGTTAGTGTTTTTAGTTTGATGAACAATGTATTTGTTGGTTCTCTGTACGTAGTTTTATGTATAACTCGTATGGCTCCTTTTTGCAGGACGAAGATAGGATGTGTATCTGTGTTATATGTGTTCCCCCAAACTTCCACACGATACATCACGTATGGAAGTATGAAGGAGCAGCACAGCATAAACAAAGAAGCTTGGTTAATTAGGTATTTGGCTTTATTCAGAATTGCTATTGATTTGGACACGTTGGCTTTGATATAGCTTATATGTGGTTTCCAACTTCATTTATTGTCTATGATTACTCCAAGGAACTTTATTTCCGATACTCTTTCTAATTGGACGCCATTTATAGTGAGTTTCTTCTCTGTATTGGTCGATCGATTCCCAAATATTATGAGTTTGGTTTTGCTTGCGTTCAATGTTAATTTATTTTGGTCAAAACAGATCTTCATCCTGCTCAGTTCCTTCTCCATTGTGACCAATAGCTGTTCTAAATCGTCCCCACAGCAGAGTAGACTTGTGTCGTCTGCAAAAAGAATGGTTTTCATAATTTTTGATACTTCACATATATTGTTAATATACAGAATAAATAGTAATGGCCCCAAGACTGAGCCCTGAGGCACCCCACATGTAACCTGCAGTAGTTGTGATGGCTTTGTAGTTCAACGTACTGTTCCCTGTTGTGTAGGTAGCTGGATAGCCATGATAGGGCAACACCTCTAATGCCATATCTCTGTAGTTTTTTAATTAATAATTCATGGTTAACCGTTTCAAATGCTTTTTTAAGGTCCAGAAATATCCCTATTGCATATTCTTTCTTTTCTATTGCCTTAGTAATGTGTTCCATAAATTCTATAACTGCAAATGATGTAGTTCTGTTTGCTCTGAAACCATATTGTTGTTCGTAGAGTATGTTATGTTTGGTGATGAAGTCATTTAGTCTTGTATAGTAGATTTTTTCCAGTATTTTTAGAAAACTGTGAGAGCAATGAAATTGGTCTATAGTTTGACAGTACATGTTTATCTCCAGATTTATGTATTAGTATGACTTTAGCAGTTTTCATTTTATCATTAGCTCCTCGTTAAATTATCGTTTGTTTATTTGGGTTATTAAACATCGTTAAGCTCTAACTTCAGTCCGGACTGTTTACACGTGTCACGGTGCGGAGCGACCGCGGCCTGGAGGCTGGTCACTGGGAGTGTGGTCTCCACCCTGCCGGTGAAGCAGAGAGAGGGGAAGAGGGAGACGGGGGGGGGAAGAGGGAGAGGGGGGGGGTTCTCTGTACCTTGGCAGGATAATCCTCGATGACTTTCACCAGATCCTGGCACCGGTGGAGGAGAGGCTTGGTGGTCGAGTCGTTTCTCAGATTAGCCTGGAGAGACATCGGGAGACATTCATGAGCACCTTGAGAGATTACGACGTCTCATCTGGTCACACGCAGACTGACGGTCTCATCTGGGTCACGCGCAGACTGACGGTCTCATCTGGTGTCACGCGCAGACTGACGGTCTCATCTGGTGTCACACGCAGACTGACGGTCTCATCTGGGTCACGCGCAGACTGACGGTCTCATCTGGGTCACGCGCAGACTGACGGTCTCATCTGGGTCACGCGCAGACTGACGGTCTCATCTGGGTCACGCGCAGACTGACGGTCTCATCTGGGTCACACGCAGACTGACGGTCTCATCTGGGTCACACGCAGACTGACGGTCTCATCTGGGTCACACGCAGACTGACGGTCTCATCTGGGTCACACGCAGACTGACGGTCTCATCTGGGTCACACGCAGACTGACGGTCTCATCTGGGTCACACGCAGACTGACGGTCTCATCTGGGTCACACGCAGACTGACGGTCTCATCTGGGTCACACGCAGACTGACGGTCTCATCTGGGTCACACGCAGACTGACGGTCTCATCTGGGTCACACGCAGACTGACGGTCTCATCTGGGTCACACGCAGACTGACGGTCTCATCTGGGTCACACGCAGACTGGAGGTCTCATCTGGGTCACACGCAGACTGACGGTCTCATCTGGGTCACACGCAGACTGTGTGTGTGTGTGTGTGTGTAGAGAGTCTGCAGCGGTGCCGCCAAACCCCCGTCCCGTCTTGTAACACGGAGCCCGTTTCCATCAGGGCCGGTTCCAAACTAGTTGCTGCCCTCGGCGAGATTCTAACATTTATTTATGCGTATTTTTGTATCCGTCACGTTTGAAATGATATGTTTGGTTACTGTCCTCGAGTATACTTTAAATGATTTCAAACCTGTTTGTCCTAATAATCATAAAGGAGTGCCGGAAATATGCGTTTACATAAATTGCATGTATGCATGTATCTCTCTCGCTCCCACGCCCACTTTGGCTGCGGGCGCCTGATGAGCCCAACCCCCCCCCCACTGTCACCCCTTACAGCGCGCATCGTGCGGGGCGAATGGAACGTGTAACCGGGGTGAAAAGATTGTTACCTTTACTTCATTATGGATGTTGTTACATCAAGGCTGAAAATTAGGATGAGCGCAAACAGTCAAAAATGTTTTTCCCCTCCCAGAGCTGCCAGCGCAGCCCCCCCCCCAGATCTGGCGCCCTGGGCGACCGCCTATGTCGCCTATGCCAAAAGCCGGCCGTGTACAGCACGATGTGTGTCTGCATAAAGCTGAGCTACGACCGGTCTCACAGAATGTGGCGATCAGATCGTTCACCGTGAGATTTGCTCCCATGCTGTCGGCCGTACTCACGCAGCCCGACTAATGACTTGAGATTTCCACACAGAGCCCCCCCACACATCACATCCCAACGTACCCCTGTGTATACATGACAACAACACATATTGACCAATGAAGTGATAATGACTCACCAGCAGGAAACTGGGCTGTTGTAACGTTGGAGCAGCCATGTTGATTCTTTCCTCGATACAGTCCACTATAACTACACACACACACACACACACACACACACACACACACACACACACACACACACACACACACACACACACACACACACACACACACACACACACACACACACCACACACACACACACACACACACACACACACACACACACACACACACACACACACACACACACACACACACACACACACACACACACACACACACACACACACACACACACACACACACACACACACACACACACACACACACACACACACACACACACACACACACACACACTTAGCTGGCGACACAACCTAGCATTGCATAACTATTTAACAAATGCTGAGGAGACGTGATGATAACTAGGGAGGCGTGTGGCGCAGTGGATAGAGTCTTGGTGTTGGGATCAGGTTCAAACCCCACTGCAGTCAGCATGTCGTTGTGTCCCTGAGACGCTGCACCCCAAAGTGCTCCTGTGGGGGTCGCCCACAGTGTCGAGTGTGTGAGTCGCTCTGGATACAAGCGTCTAACATGTGTGTGTGATGTGATGACTGTGTTCTGTTATCTCACCACAACGTCCCAGTGACTGGCAGAGGTGGGACGTAACCAAGTACATCTACTCAGGTACTGGACGTAAGTACACTTCTGAGGTACTTGTACTTTACTTGAGTATTTCCATGTTATGCTACTGTGTACTTCTACGAATACTTTTACTTGAGTAACATTTTGAATGCAGGACTTTTATTGTACTTCTACTGTTACTCAATCACAAGATCTGAGCAGTTCTACTTTAACTGCAGTATAAGATCTGAGTACTTTAACTGAAGTATAAGATCTGAGTACTTTAACTGAAGTATAAGATCTGAGTACTTTAACTGAAGTATAAGATCTGAGTACTTTAACTGAAGTATAAGATCTGAGTACTTTAACTGAAGTATAAGATCTGAGTACTTTAACTGAAGTATAAGATCTGAGTACTTCTACTTTAACTGAAGTATAAGATCTGAGTACTTTAACTAAAGTATAAGATCTGAGCACTTCTACTACTGAAGTATAAGATCTGAGTACTTCTACTTTAACTGAAGTATAAGATCTGAGTACTTTAACTAAAGTATAAGATTTGAGCACTTCTATTACTGAAGTATAAGATCTAAGTACTTCTACTTTTACTCAAGTACAAGATCTGAGTACTTCTACTTTAACTAAAGTACAAGATCAGAGTACTTCTACTTTAACTGAAGTATAACATCTGAGTACTTCTACTTTAACTAAAGTATAACATCTGAGTACTTCTACTTTAACTAAAGTATAACATCTGAGTACTTCTACTTTAACTAAAGTATAACATCTGAGTACTTCTACTTTAACTGAAGTATAACATCTGAGTACTTCTACTTTAACTGAAGTGTAAGATCTGAGTACTTCTACTTTAACTGAAGTATAACATCTGAGTACTTCTACTTTAACTAAAGTATAACATCTGAGTACTTCTACTTTAACTAAAGTATAACATCTGAGTACTTCTACTTTAACTGAAGTATAAGATATGAGTACTTCTACTTTAACTGAAGTATAAGATCTGAGTACTTCTTCCCCCTCTGTATTTGATGCATTCTTATTAACAGGCAATGAAACATGCAAGTTAGCATCGGCTAGCTAACTGTAGCTAAGCAACAGCGAGAGCTAAACTGAAGCAGCGGCGGGGAGTCACGTGGTTCACTTTACACACATTTAGATTCAGCATTTACTAGCTAAAGTGAGGAGACAGTTACCTTCTCCGCTAGAGGGAATTAAATATCTCGACTTGTTTCCATGAAGCGCGTTTCCATCAGTGAGGTTCAAACCATTATCCGTTGACGTCTTCTTCGTTGGTGTTTGTGTTGGTGCTGAGGCTGTAAGCACTTCACTGCCCCCTGCTGGAGGGGGCAGTGAAGTGCTTACGTCAATATACGTGAATATGTCAATAATCAAATAATAAAAAGTATTATTAAAACGATAATTAAGTATACTAATAAGAATAATATAATGCTAATAAGAACAATAATACAAATAGTAATAATAATAATACTTCTTAATATTAAGAAGTATTATTAAGAATATTAAGATTGTGTACTTCAGTAAAAGTAGAAGTACTCAGATCGTGTACTTGAGTAAAAGTAGAAGTACTCAGATATTGTACTTGAGTAAAAGTAGAAGTACTCAGAACTTGTACTTGAGTAAAAGTAGAAGTACTCAGATCTTGTTCTTGAGTAAAAGTAGAAGTACCAGAGTGTAGGAATACTCTGTTACAGTAAAAGTCCTGCATTCAAAATGTCCCTCAAGTGAAAGTAGAAAGTATTCTCATCTAAATATAGTAAAGACAGTGAAAGTAGTCGTTGTGCAGATTGGTCCATTTCAGAATAATATATATGATATGTTTTATAAAGATTGATCATGAAAGTGTTCTCAAAGCTGGTGGAGGAGCAGCTAGTCTGAAGTACTTTGTAGACTGCAGGGTAGCTGGTGGAGGAGCAGCTAGTCTGAAGTACTTTGTAGACTGCAGGGTAGCTGGTGAAGGTGCAGCTAGTCTGAAGTACTTTGTAGACTGCAGGGTAGCTGGTGGAGGTGCAGCTAGTCTGAAGTACTTTGTAGACTGCAGGGTAGCTGGTGGAGGTGCAGCTAGTCTGAAGTACTTTGTAGACTGCAGGGTAGCTGGTGGAGGAGCAGCTAGTCTGAAGTACTTTGTAGACTGCAGGGTAGCTGGTGGAGGTGCAGCTAGTCTGAAGTACTTTGTAGACTGCAGGGTAGCTGGTGAAGGAGCAGCTAGTCTGAAGTACTTTGTAGACTGCAGGGTAGCTGGTGGATTCACTCCAGGTGGAACTAAAGTCTGATTCAACACTTGGTTAGATTTCACATCCTTCATCCACATCTACATCACTGCACTGCACGTAAACATCCATTCATTTCGATGTGAAGTTTCTGTACTGGTTACTTCGTTATAATCGTAAGATCTCAGCTAAATAACCCAAACTGTATATTGCACAATCATTTAATAAAACCTTTGAATGTTTCGATGTTTTTATTTGTCCAACATGCTGTGGCTTATTCACATACAGGAAACACAATGTACATGTATTGATCTCAAACAGCTGTCATCCTGCTCATGAAAAACACACACGTTTATGGAAAAATGTACTAAAATTCAAACTTACAAAGAAGAAAACTATCAAGAATAGAGTTCTTTAATATACATGTGAATAATATGTTACAATAATATTAGTTACAAGGCCGAGTTATTAATAAGCTTTACATTATAATGTCCATTTAATGTGTGTGTCTCGTCTCCACTGAAGTCCATATAAATCAACACATGTATACGATTAAGAACCAACATAAATACATGTTTAACAAAGGGCAGACTTTAGTCTTCTGTCATATATGTAGTTTACATGTTTCTGAGTGAGACCTAATACCGGATTCGAGCTTGTTAGTTCTGCACATTTAGGCCCAGTTCCAAACCGCCCCCTACACACTGTGTAATAAAGGCTCAATTACAAACAGTTCAAACATGTACTGATAAAGTGCACAACAAGATTTCATATCGACTACAGATGTTAACAACGTCATGGTTACCTCGTATTGTTTTCAAACTTATACTCGAGTTTAGTTTAGAAAACAACGCCGTTAAAGATTTTCGGGAGTTTTCTTTTTGTGATTCTTTGTCCAAGAGACCTCAGCATCTCTTGAAAAACACAAAACAATAATAAAACGTTTTCTCGACTCAACACGGGTACATGATCCTTAAAAGCAGTACGAGGAAACGAACACACAGCATTGAGTCGGTCAGGTGGAGCAGCAGGTGAAGTCAGACTCTCTGTTGGATAGGGTGTAAGGGGCGGTTTGGAACAGGGCCTTCATCTCAGCTATTTCACTGGTTGTATAAAAAGTTACAGAAATACAGATCCCTTCTTTATTCCAAAACGGATTTAACGACACAGTCCCCTCCAAAGCTACTGGAACAGCGCAAAATACTTTGAGTTCCAGGTATTTACATCCAGGTATATTCCTCTTTTAGACCTGTTGTCCCTGAGCAGTGTCTCTGTCCTTCAGGGCTCTAGAGAGGCCCCTCGGGGGGGTTGTGCCTCCTCACCCGGGCCTTCCTGCTCTCCTGCTTCAGCTTCAGCGCTCTGAGTTTCTGCTGCCGGCGTTTCTCCCGGTACCAGAGCTGCTCGCAGTACTCGTCCATGCTCAGACTGTTGGTATGCAGCTCCTTGTAGTTTTTCAGAGGACCCAGGATATTTAATTCCAGGAACCCCCTGCCGATTGGGACGCTGCCCGGCTGGTTGGGGCTGAGGCTCTGCTGGAAGTGGGTCGTTGTCTGCAGGAAGAGGTGGAGAACAAATACTTCGTTACTGTACTTGAAGATCTCCTTTCATGCTATTTGTAGGCATATATTATGGGTCTCAGATGTATGCAAATATATTAAAAACATGTCTTTGATGTTTCTGCACCCAGAGGTGGGAAGTAGTGGAGTACAAATACTTTGATATTGTACTTAAGTACATTCTTCTGGTATTAGTACTTTACTCCACTACTTATTTTTCTGACGACTTTTTACTTTGACTTCTCACACGTTGAACTCAAATACCTGTACTTTCTACTTCTCACATGTTGAACTCAAATACCTGTACTTTCTACTTCTTACATGTTGAACTCAAATACCTGTACTTTCTACTTCTTACATGTTGAACACAAATACCTGTACTTTCTACTTCTCACATGTTGAACTCAAATACCTGTACTTTCTACTTCTTACATGTTGAACACAAATACCTGTACTTTCTACTTCTCACATGTTGAACTCAAATACCTGTACTTTCTACTTCTTACATGTTGAACTCAAATACCTGTACTTTCTACTTCTTACATGTTGAACACAAATACCTGTACTTTCTACTTCTCACATGTTGAACTCAAATACCTGTACTTTCTACTTCTTACATGTTGAACACAAATACCTGTACTTTCTACTTCTCACATGTTGAACTCAAATACCTGTACTTTCTACTTCTTACATGTTGAACTCAAATACCTGTACTTTCTACTTCTCACATGTTGAACTCAAATACCTGTACTTTCTACTTCTCACATGTTGAACTCAAATACCTGTACTTTCTACTTCTTACATGTTGAACTCAAATACCTGTACTTTCTACTTCTCTCATGTTGAACTCAAATACCTGTACTTTCTACTTCTCTCATGTTGAACTCAAATACCTGTACTTTCTACTTCTCACATGTTGAACTCAAATACCTGTACTTTCTACTTCTCACATGTTGAACTCAAATACCTGTACTTTCTACTTCTCTCATGTTGAACTCAAATACCTGTACTTTCTACTTCTTACATGTTGAACTCAAATACCTGTACTTTCTACTTCTCTCATGTTGAACACAAATACCTGTACTTTCTACTTCTCTCATGTTGAACTCAAATACCTGTACTTTCTACTTCTTACATGTTGAACACAAATACCTGTACTTTCTACTTCTTACATGTTGAACTCAAATACCTGTACTTTCTACTTCTCACATGTTGAACACAAATACCTGTACTTTCTACTTCTCACATGTTGAACTCAAATACCTGTACTTTCTACTTCTTACATGTTGAACTCAAATACCTGTACTTTCTACTTCTCTCATGTTGAACTCAAATACCTGTACTTTCTACTTCTCACATGTTGAACTCAAATACCTGTACTTTCTACTTCTCACATGTTGAACTCAAATACCTGTACTTTCTACTTCTCTCATGTTGAACTCAAATACCTGTACTTTCTACTTCTTACATGTTGAACACAAATACCTGTACTTTCTACTTCTTACATGTTGAACTCAAATACCTGTACTTTCTACTTCTTACATGTTGAACTCAAATACCTGTACTTTCTACTTCTTACATGTTGAACCCAAATACCTGTACTTTCTACTTCTTACATGTTGAACTCAAATACCTGTACTTTCTACTTCTCTCATGTTGAACTCAAATACCTGTACTTTCTACTTCTCACATGTTGAACTCAAATACCTGTACTTTCTACTTCTCACATGTTGAACTCAAATACCTGTACTTTCTACTTCTCTCATGTTGAACTCAAATACCTGTACTTTCTACTTCTCACATGTTGAACTCAAATACCTGTACTTTCTACTTCTCTCATGTTGAACTCAAATACCTGTACTTTCTACTTCTCACATGTTGAACACAAATACCTGTACTTTCTACTTCTTACATGTTGAACTCAAATACCTGTACTTTCTACTTCTTACATGTTGAACTCAAATACCTGTACTTTCTACTTCTTACATGTTGAACTCAAATACCTGTACTTTCTACTTCTTACATGTTGAACTCAAATACCTGTACTTTCTACTTCTCTCATGTTGAACTCAAATACCTGTACTTTCTACTTCTCTCATGTTGAACTCAAATACCTGTACTTTCTACTTCTTACATGTTGAACCCAAATACCTGTACTTTCTACTTCTCTCATGTTGAACACAAATACCTGTACTTTCTACTTCTCACATGTTGAACACAAATACCTGTACTTTCTACTTCTCACATGTTGAACACAAATACCTGTACTTTCTACTTCTCACATGTTGAACTCAAATACCTGTACTTTCTACTTCTTACATGTTGAACTCAAATACCTGTACTTTCTACTTCTCTCATGTTGAACTCAAATACCTGTACTTTCTACTTCTCACATGTTGAACTCAAATACCTGTACTTTCTACTTCTCACATGTTGAACTCAAATACCTGTACTTTCTACTTCTCTCATGTTGAACTCAAATACCTGTACTTTCTACTTCTTACATGTTGAACTCAAATACCTGTACTTTCTACTTCTCACATGTTGAACTCAAATACCTGTACTTTCTACTTCTCACATGTTGAACTCAAATACCTGTACTTTCTACTTCTCTCATTTCCCAAACAGCTGGTTCCTTTAGTCTGAATGTGTGTTGGTGCGTGGTCATTATTCTTTAGAGTCACTGCGTGCCTATTGGTTGGAACACGATCCGTGTATCCATCACTTCCTGGTCTTCTCTAAAGAAGAGGGACCAATGGAAACGTTGTCATGTTGCCGTTGGTCACCATGGAAACATTCATTCGCTAACAATGACATTATTGTTCTGTTGATATAAAGGGAGGTCAGGTACTCTTTAAAGCAGCTGCTAGCTATGGGTACTTTTTACTGAAGTACACTTCAAAGCCTCTTTACTTTGACTTGAGGAAAGACGTTTAGTCAGTACTTCTACTTCTCCTTGAGTACAGGAAGAGTACCTTGGCCCTCTCTGGCTGCAGGGTGCTGCTGGACAGCACGTGGAGCTGGTACCGGGCCAGGACCTGGCTGTAGGAGCGCTCCAGGCTGGAGCAGGTGTAGAGGCCGGAGTCAGAGACCTGCAGGCGCTGAACCAGCAACCCTCGACTCAGATAGAGGGCACGGCCGCCGTCAGGAAGCAGCTGAGGAGGGAGGGAGATGAGAGGATGATGATGATAGGGAGGGAGGAAGATCAACAGATAATGAGATACGATAAGAAGCACTTTATTGATCCCAATCTGGGAAATGTTTGCGTTGCAGCAGCATAGAAAGACAAGGCATGAGGAGGAGGAGGAGGAGGAGGAGGAGGAGGAGGAGGAGGAGGAGGAGGATGAAGTTGGCTGACTTCCTCACATGCACATTTAAGATAAGATGAAACTTTATTTATCCCCGTGGGGTTTACAGCAGCAACAGGTTCAGAGTGAAAAACAGGATTCACACAAAAGAAAGATCAAATAGAATAAAGGATTATACCGCGAGCAGGTACCGCGTGCAGGTACCGCGAGCAGGTACCGCGTGCAGGTACCGCGAGCAGGTACCGCGTGCATGGTACCGCGAGCAGGTACCGCGTGCAGGTACCGCGAGCAGGTACCGCGTGCAGGTACCGCGAGCAGGTACCGCGTGCATGGTACCGCGAGCAGGTACCGCGTGCAGGTACCGCGAGCAGGTACCGCGTGCAGGTACCGCGTGCAGGTACCGCGAGCAGGTACCGCGTGCAGGTACCGCGAGCAGGTACCGCGAGCAGGTACCGCGTGCAGGTACCGCGAGCAGGGTAAACAATGAGTGTTTATTCCATATCCTCCATATCTGGCTGCATGTACTTCTACTAGTCTTCCTTCTTTATCAACCATACAAATACAAACTCAAAACCTTAAGCCAAACTACTCTGAGTTCTCAACAGATATGAGGAGCTTTTGTTTTCTTGACCTATGATTGTATCCTGTTGTACTTATACTAATACTCGTTGAGCCAAAATGCGCACTAACTACCTAGGAAAGGGACTTGTGACCTCACGAGTTGACTAGTCACACATACCTTCTTTAACTAATCAACTAGTGTGACACATGGATTAGCTTTCAGTAGTTTACTAGTTCATGTTTTGGACTTCACTATAGTGAGCAGTAACTAGTATATTAACTATAAAGGTCAAACAAGGCTTAATCTATTCAATTACTGAACATTTTCTTCTTGAGTATCGTTAACACATCAGCGATGTTGGACTTTACTAGTTCACTTCTGTTGTATAACTGTCCGTTATTAGTTAACTAACGACCTGAACCCATGCTTAATGTGTGGGATATCTCTCAGCTCCATAGTCAACTAAGCATTTCTGACCACGAGTGCTTCAGAAAGCTGACTCGCGGCATCACTCGTCCTTCCCATCGGTCCTTCCACACGAGAGATCAGCGAATGCTCGTGTTGTCTTTGAGATGTCGGCCTGATGTCTGCTGGAAGCTACGTCTCACCTGTGTGTTTTGACTCGGCGTCTGGCTCCCTTTCGGCTGGACCGTCCACCGGACCTCCGCCTGCCCCGACCGAGGAGCACAGTCCAGGAAGGAGGAGTTCCCCTCCACCCCGAACACCGCCTGCAGCTCCACGGAGGCCGAGGCTGGAGAGGAGGTTTAATTGGTTGGTTTAATATGATTTATTTATTATTATTATTATTATTATTTATTGTCTTTTTAATGTATTAGTTCAATATTTATTTGGGTTGTCGATATATGTTTTTATCTTAATTATTATTACGTTATTTATACATATGTCTGCATTTTCCCACCACCCGTTTGTCTGAGGCAGTTACTCCGTGAAGCCTCCAGGGGGCGCCCTACTCCTTCTTTCAGAGCAGAATGCTATGTAAAATATATCCATGGTAAATCCGGAAAGTATCACTTGATACTTTCCGGAGATAATAAAAAGGTGTTTGAATAATAATAATGGTAGTAATAACTGTGTATATCCTGCGTTTGTGAGAACACACACTGACTAATAACTAATGAGAGAACCACATTGTACACACACACACACACCACACACACACACACACACACACACACACACACTAATCCATGAACACATTACACACATGCACACACACACACACACACACGCACACACACACACACAGGCTGTTAAAATCAGTCAGTGGAAATCCTCACCGTCTTCTGTGATTGGACACTGACTCCAGGGGTCTCCGTGCTTCACATCCTGTCTGCGTGCCCGCCTGACACACACACACACACACACACACACACACACACACACACACACGATGGAAGTGACTGTTATTTTGTATATATTGATTGTTGTAATTTTGTCTTAACGTGTGCATATGTATAATGTGTCTGTTGATTGTGTATATACAGGTATGTACATATATACATATTTGTATATATCTCGTATTATATAAATATATATTCGGGATTGTGGGAAACGGTATTTCGATCTCACACAAACTGAAAGATTGACAATAAAGTTGACTTTGACTTTTTACGTAAGAGCTTGAAATATCCAATGTATTGAGAATAGACTAAATGAGACAAAAGACAGACAATATCACATCACATATGTAATGTATTGTAACTATCGTGTCATGGGGGAAATCAAATAGATTGCTGATGAAGCATTTGTATCTTCTCACTATGATGCCGTTTATTAAAAGTGACATGGAGGACACTACGTATCGAAAACAAAATGTCCTCTGCTTTACGCTCTGTATGCAGCTCAGGAGACATATGTCCTTTTGCAAGATGCCAAACTACCCTCCATGTCCAACAGTGTGTGTGTGTGTGTGTGTGTGTGTGTGTGGTCTAGCATTACTATACTTGTGGGGACCTACATCTGTTTACATAGTCACGTGTGGAGACTGGCTTCCCTTATGGGGACACATTGAGGTCCCCATAAGGGGCATCATTAATTTCAGGGTGAAGACTTGGTTAGGGTTAGGGTTAGGGTTAGGCATGTGTTGGTTATGGTTAAGGTTAGTATAAGTCTCCAGGAAATGCATGTAAGTCAATGTAATGTCCCCTGAAGTGATGTATACATGGTGTGTGTGTGTGTGTGTGTGTGTGACACTTAATGAATGCAGGCATTTTACAATGTTCTTAATTGGGAATCAGACTGTCCCTAACGACCTCTCGTGGCTAATTGGATGTGTAGACATGTGTAAGTGTGTATATATTCATATAATTGTGTTTATATATGTGTGTATTTATATACATACACACATGGAAACCAAACAAATCAGTGTCCCTTATAGCACCTCGTGGCTAAGTGCGTAATTGACTAATGAACCCCTGTCTCACTTCTTGCTGGAGGGGAAGTATCTGGAGCAGGTGGTCCCGTCCCAGGAGCAGTAGGGGTCTCTGGCCAGGCAGCAGCCAGCGCAGCCACCCCCGTACAGATCACACCTCTGGAGCTCCAGCTGCACCACGCCCAGTGAGCTGCAGACATACAGCTGCCTCTGTGGGGGGGGGTAATTGAGATCAACACGTTCGTAAAGAGTGAATAAACCTACTCTGAATAAATATGATGAATACACAGAGACGCCAACCAGTCTTACAAAGCTAAGGGGCGTGGTTCGGCCCAACTGTATACTGTTTTCTCAGGCGCGGAGGGATACTGACTTGTTGTGAAAAGTCATTTACAATTCTACCCGTGGTATACGCTAAGTATATCACGGCTAAGAACCAATCAGATTGCTTGATTTGACTTGTTCGTTTTATAATCACAAATAACCCTCTCAATCTAAACTCTCAGTTAAACCCAATTTTTCTTCACATTTTCACAACTTTTAAAACATTTTTAAGGTGGAAATGTTAGATATTACACTTTAAAACTTAATTTCCAAATGTCATCATGGGGCTCAAATAATCTCGGTAATATCTGTCAAACTTTGGATCCTACACATCCACTGGACGTGGATTTTAAAAGTACGATGTGAGCTTCTCACTAGAAATGTAATCAGAAAGCATTTTAACACCAAACTATCCAACAGTTTAGGGTTTTCCACTGAACAGAAATCGGGTGTCCGCCATGTTTGTTTTCTCTCACTGGGAATGTTGGCGGTCGGTAGAAATAGAAATGAAGAGGAAACGTATTGCGTCCATGTCACGTTTCTGCCCTGTGGACAAACGTCGCTATTACACGTTTTTTTGTGAGGGTTGGAGACACATGAGGTCAGAAGAAGACGTACTCTCTTAGTGGACAGCTCCATGCTCAGGATGGGGGTCGGGCTCTGAAGGAAAGAGGGAGACAAGGCATGAAAGATGTTAAAGAAGGCGGGACTCGATGAATTCACACGTCAGGAACAACAGTTGCACAATTTACAGGAAGCGTTTTGGAGAAAGAGGGAGACGCACGTTGGTAGGGGTGTCCTCAGGTGGTAATGATGATCATTACCATAATACAAACATGGTACATTCCATTTGCAACCCACCTTCAATTCCCCCGAAGTTAAGTAACTTAAGTAAGGGTAAAGACCTTTACTTAATTGGATGGAAAACTAAGAAATAAACCCTTAATTTCTTTATTTAGTTTTGGTGTGTGTGTGTGTGTGTGTGTGTGTGTGTGTGTGTGTGTGTGAAACGCTGAATGAATGCAGGCATTTTACAATGTTCTTAATTGGGAATCAGACTGTCCCTAACGACCTCTCGTGGCTAATTGGATGTGTAGACATCTGTAAGTGTGTATATATTTATATAATTGTGTTTATATATGTGTGTATTTATATACATACACACATGGAAACCAAACAAATCAGTGTGTGTGTGTGTGTGGTCTAGCCTTACTATACTTGTGGGGACCTACATCCGTGTGGGGACTGGCTTCCCTTATGGGGACAAATTGGAGGTCCCCATAAGGGGGCATCATTAATTTTTGGGTGAAGACTTGGTTAGGTTAGGATAAGTCTCCAGGAAATGCATGTAAATCAATGTAATGTCCCCTGAAGTGATGTATACA
>CM070495.1:45211946-45226946 GCA_036324585.1 Champsocephalus esox
GTATTTATTCTTTGAATATTTATTTCTTATTTCATTATTTGAATTTAACATTTTCTTTTCGAATTTGTTATTTAAATATTTATTTTCTATGTATTGGATTTGTCAGTAAGTAAACATCACAACATGCTGTTTGAGGCGGCTATATCATCAGTGGCGTTTCTATATGTACAAAAGTGGTGGGGCACAAAAAACTCAGATGTCTAAATATAAGCTTCTGCAGTGAGGTTCATGGCTGCTGAGGCTCTGACTCTTCAGGTTTACAAATATTATATTTTGACCTAAATCAAAATATAATATTATTTTCAAAAGCTTTTTTGTCTGATGCTTCAATTACTTTGAAACAGACAGTTCAACAGAAGGATACCCAAAGACTGTAATTTTATCATTTAAATATTGAATTGTTCTCTCTTAGTAAGATCCCATTTTCAATACAATTGCAGTCTTACCTTGACTTGAAGATGAAGTCCATTTGCCTATCCCTTCTGGACAAACATCTCTATTACTTTTTTGTAAAAGTCCTCCTTATCTTCCTCTAGTTTCAAAAGTCTATCATAAATCTAAATGATGGATTTATGATTCGAAAATGATAAAAGTAGGGTAGACATGTGGATATCATCCGGCTGAACAAAACGTTCATTTATCTAACAGCTACGTTTCCCACAGATCTTATTTGGAGCTATTTTCTAAAATCCTATGGAGAAATCTCGTTGCTTTTAGGTCGAGGGAAGCCATGCGCAGCTTACTTCCTGGTTTTAGGACGCGTCACTCTCGTCTCCTCTTCACACACCACACTTTTCGCGGGCACTCGTACTGACAGACAATCAGCTCTGAGTGATGTGAGATGGCGTATGGTGGGGATGGCAGCTCTATGCCCCTAGGGTCATTCTTTTTTTGTCACTCACATTAAATAGGAAAATACTCTGAGCATGCGCAGTGTAGTTTTTACAGTCACCGTTCACTCAGACAGCAGAGGAGGGGCAGGATGGGGTCCCCATGGCTCTAAACAGCTACGCACACTGTAGACACTCATTAGAAGAGCACAGACTGAAACAGCAATGAGACGAATCAGACGATTAAACATGATCTTAAACATATATTTATATATTTTTTTATTTATTTTTTGCATTTTTTGTAATCATTATTTTAATACTTTCTGCTGCCACTAGGGGGGGCTGTGCCTAATGACCAGTCGCCACTGTATATCATGGATGTATAATAAGAACTGGATACAGCGTGGGAGGCTGGGTCTCGTGAATTCCTTCGAGAGCTGCTCATTGGCACATGAAGGCAAAATGGCCCAACCTTTGAGATTACCCGTCTGCCAGAGCAGAAGACCCCGTGCGCTCACAGAGCATGCACCCCTTAAGCCCCGCCCCCAAGCTCCCACTCTCTCTCGGCTCACTAGAATGAATGGAGAGAGAAAATAAATCTAGATTCGGCTTTTTGTGCATTTTACAACTTTAAGGACCGAATGATTCTATTAAGGGCTATAAGATAGTTCATACTGTAGTTTATTTACAGACGTCTCTTTCCCAATGTTAGTCAATGGGAAAAAGTCTTATCACGGACTGATACGGAAATTGTAGTTCCGCCGTTTGGACACAACACATGTGTTCCTCTGAGTCCGGCGCACTTCCTGGGGGCTTGGGCTATATTCCCATTGCTACCAAACCTCCACCTCCACCAGGTGCCCTAACTACCATCGACCACACCCGTTTGACGGTCACCGGTAATTACAAGTGTGTGTGGTGTTAACAAATAATGAAGATTATATACCTATGAACACACGCGTATTGATTACTGATTTAAATAAAGAAAAACAAGCAGTAACTCAAACAAAAGATCAACAACAGTGAATATAACCGGCTGTTACCTTGCAGACTCTGGCCACGCGGCTGTGCGTCCTCTTCTCCCACTGACCCGCCTCCACCGCTCGCTCTCTGAAGAAGAAGTACACTTTATCATCGTCCGGGCTGTGAGTGTCGGGGATCGAGAAGGAGCCCACGAACTCCGGCTCTGAGAGGAAGGAGAAAGGTTCACGTGAAGACACCTCACTTCCATCAGAGACTAGAGAGACTAGAGAGACTAGGGACACCTCACTTCCATCAGAGACTAGAGAGACTAGGGACACCTCACTTCCATCAGAGACTAGAGAGACTAAGGAGACTAGGGACACCTCACTTCCATCAGAGACTAGAGAGACTAGGGACACCTCACTTCCATCAGAGACTAGAGAGACTAGGGACACCTCACTTCCATCAGAGACTAGAGAGACTAGGGACACCTCACTTCCATCAGAGACTAGAGAGACTAGGGAGACTAGGGACACCTCACTTCCATCAGAGACTAGGGACACCTCACTTCCATCAGAGACTAGGGACACCTCACTTCCATCAGAGACTAGAGAGACTAGGGACACCTCACTTCCATCAGAGACTAGGGACACCTCACTTCCATCAGAGACTAGAGAGACTAGGGACACCTCACTTCCATCAGAAACTAGAGAGACTAGGGAGACTAGGGACACCTGGAACCACTGGACCAGCTGATATAATGATGTGGATAGGGAAGTGTTCCTCACCGTTGAGCCAGTTGTGATCGAAGGCCTGTGAGCTGATGTAGTTCTGAGTGTTT
This sequence comes from Champsocephalus esox, assembly GCA_036324585.1. Classification (NCBI taxonomy): domain Eukaryota; kingdom Metazoa; phylum Chordata; class Actinopteri; order Perciformes; family Channichthyidae; genus Champsocephalus; species Champsocephalus esox. The sequence continues at coordinate 45,214,581 of CM070495.1, forward strand.
CCCTGCACCGAGGAACGGACAAACGCAGCGTTCGCTCCCATAAAATCCACCGAAGTTCCTGCATAGAGCTCACCGTCTGGGGAGGGGGAGAGCCGGAGAAGTAATGAGGAAATAAAGAAATCAAACACAGACTAAAAGAGACAAATGGCATCCCTTGAGAAAACATAATCTGCATTTTGAAACAGAAGCTTTAGTTAGAGTCCTTTACTGACCAATGCAGGCCCTGAGAGGCAAGAGAGCAAACCAACATTCAGATGATGTTCTAAGTGTGGACAGTGTAATCTAACATGTTTAGGACTTGGAACTAATGTTTGTTTAGTATTCACCGGAATAATCCTCCATTTGTTCAATTTAGCTACGGACACCGGGTGTAAATAGCATTGTTAGCTACGGACACCGGGTGTAAATAGCATTGTTAGCTACGGACACCGGGTGTAAATAGCATTGTTAGCTACGGACACCCGGGTGTAAATAGCATTGTTAGCTACAGACACCGGATGTAAATAGCATTGTTAGCTACGGACACCGGGTGTAAATAGCATTGTTAGCTACGGACACCGGGTGTAAATAGCATTGTTAGCTACGGACACCGGGTGTAAATAGCATTGTTAGCTACGGACACCCGGGTGTAAATAGCATTGTTAGCTACGGGCACCCAGGTGTAAATAGCATTGTTAGCTACGGCACCGGGTGTAAATGGCATTGTTAGCTACAGACACCGGGTGTAAATAGCATTGTTAGGCCTACCTACAGACACCTGGGTGTAAATAGCATTGTTAGGCCTACCTACGGACACCCAGGTGTAAATAGCATTGTTAGCTACGGACACCCGGGTGTAAATAGCATTGTTAGCTACGGACACCCGGGTGTAAATAGCATTGTTAGCTACGGACACCCGGGTGTAAATAGCATTGTTAGCTACGGACACCCGGGTGTAAATAGCATTGTTAGCTACGGACACCGGGTGTAAATAACATTGTTAGCTACAGACACTGGGTGTAAATAGCATTGTTAGCTACGGAAACCCGGGTGTAAATAGCATTGTTAGCTACAGACACCGGATGTAAATAGCATTGTTAGCTACGGACACCGGGTGTAAATAGCATTGTTAGCTACGGACACCGGGTGTAAATAGCATTGTTAGCTACGGACACCCGGGTGTAAATAGCATTGTTAGCTACGGACACCCGGGTGTAAATAGCATTGTTAGCTACGGACACCCGGGTGTAAATAGCATTGTTAGCTACGGACACCCGGGTGTAAATAGCATTGTTAGCAAATGTTTGTTTGTTTGAAAAATGAAAAGGCTGAAATGCATTATAGCTACTGATAATCGCGCTGCTTCATGCAATAATGTTACAAAACGTTGGTACGTGCCGTGTTATGTTAGTGTGTGTCTCTCTCTTTAATCATTTTATTTTATATCAAAGTTCTTCTTAGTTTGTCTTAAGGTTATTTTTTAAATTGACTAGGAAGCCCTCTTTATTTTGACACTCAAATCCAGACACTTTTTACGCTGACTATGGACTAACGCACATTCTCAAGATATTGAAGGGACTGTTATTTTGTATATTGATTGTTGTGTTTTTATTTATGTCTTACTGTGTGCGTATGTATAAATGTGTCTTTGATTGTGTATATAGAGTATTCTTTCACACACACATACGGGTATTGGGCCGAGCGCGACACCGTACTTCCGGTATCCGCCGTTTTACGCGAGGTGCAAGCAGCCGTACACCGTCTAGGTGTTGCTAAGCTTCCTGTACTGAATATCATAGTCTATAGCCTTAATCAATATCTAGTCAACTCTAAAATACCACATATAAGCAATGGCATGATAATATTATTGTGACAGGTGGGGTGTTCACCTGGTGTTTCCAGAAATTAGACGCAGCCAAAATCGACGAAGGCCACTGTCGTTTTTCCAAACATCTGCAGGCAGTCTGTAAGGGCAATCCGACAACCCACACAGCTCTAGTTTACGCTGGTAACGACCTAAAGCACACCCCTCAAGTCCAGAGATGTAATCCGAAGACATGCAGCGATTTCTTCGGTCGTTAATTCAGAAAAAAAATATTTGCACCTCCAGGAAAATGGCGTATTTATATATATATATATATATATATATGGCGCGTGTTGCATTGTGGGTAGCTCGTGACGTCACTGTGTGTGAAAGAATAGGTATATATACATATTTACAAACATATTTTTATATATATTTGTATTTTTGTATTCGGGATGCTGGGAAACGGTATTTCGATCTCTCTGGCTGTACACACAAACTGAAAGATTGACAATAAAGTTGACTTTGACTTTGATTAACAGAAAAATCTTCTAATTTTGCCAATCAGTTTCCTCTTTCTTTTTTCTCCTGGTTATTTTAGATGTCGTTAGTTCCCTTTGTTCCCCTAGTTTATAAGATAACGTAACAACTTGATAACACACAATACATGTATGCTTTGTTTGCAATATATTGCAAGATTAAAATAAGATGAGAAGTATTTTTATCAGACGGCATTTGGCTTTATTGTTATTTCACAATGTTCTTTTCCTGGTGATGCTCCAGAGTCAAACTGTACATATTTACACGCTACGTTATGAAAATGCTTGCCTCTGTTAGCAAGGAACAACACATACAAACATGTATTATGTCATTCTGCAATAAACTACATGTTTGCTGTAAAAGTGTGGCTCCTCTTGCTGCCGACACACAGCTATCAGATGGAGAGGAACTCAGTTTAACGACTCAAATCTGAATTTTACGGTTTGTGAAATGGATCTGAACTCTGTGTTTTATGTCCGTGAGACAGCCAAATGTGAAATAAGTGGAATAACTGAAGCGGACCACCGGCAAACAGACAGAGGAGAGACTGTACTACTGTGTGTGTGTGTGTGTGTGTGTGTGTGTGTGTGTGTGTACCCGTCAGGCGAGCAGTAAACGGCTCTCTGGGACTGAAGGGACATTTCCCTCTGCCCGACTCCATCGTATCAGACAACTCGAACAACGGCTCCTAAAGAGAGAGGGGGAGAGAGGGGGAGGGAGAAGGGACGGAGAGACCACACACACATTTAGAATGACAGATATTACGAAGGGCAGAGAGGAAACTCCACTTGAACTTGAATATTCCCTGATGGATTTCTTCCTGTATGTCAGAGCACAACGAGGCTCTTCAGAGAGGGACTCCGAGACTTGAAGGACTGAGAACAGTCCATGTGTATCATGTGTACAGCGTCCTAATGAACATATGCGAACAACAGCATGGCCAGGTGTATTGGTATGATAATCTTTGCACTCTATAATGCAAATAAGTGCCACAATGAACGATTTCACCGTTCACTCTTTCTGCATCAGCACAGCTATATACGCACACTATCAAACGTCGGGGTGCTCAACATGTCAGGGTTCACTACAGGACGCTATGAGCTGCACAGCAGACTCTAGAGGTCTCCCATTATGCAACATGCACTTTGTGATGTCTTGTATACTTAATATGCTCTGTTTTTGATGAACTCTAAGAAACGCTCTCCTGTCTGAACAACAGATATCTTCTAATATGCAATACCAGGACACACCACTGGTTTCTCAGCGGGTTGAGACTGGGCATGTCTTTATAACACGTGTGTATAAATGTGTGTATAAATGTGTGTATAAATGTGTGTGTACCTCTGTGTTGTGTCCCACATGGAGGTAGGAGCACTGAGGATGGAAGGCTCCGGTCCCACAGGCGTAAACATGAGTTTTATTGAAGGGCTGCAGCAGCCGCACGAAGTTAGCACAGTCCGTCTGCAAACAACAACAACAACACGTCAATATCAACAGAAATACACCGATATATATTACTGTACAGACAATAAAGCAGGGGTGTCAAACTCAAGGCCCACGACCTCATTTAACGTGGCCCCGCAAGAGCTTACAAAGAATATAACATACAATACAATTGGAGTAATTGTTGAATATTTGCAATTATTTGCCCCAGACTTCTGCTTTCAGACGGAGGTCATTATGAAGTTATTACCAGAACTGAGAATAATCCAATGCAGAGCCAATAATATTATATAACACATTATTTTATATATATATATAATGTATTTATATATGTATATTGATATTGTCTTAAAGCGACAACCGGCGCTTTGAGTGTAACTTTAAGATGAATGTGGCCCGCGAGGAAATAGAGCTTGACACCCCTGTCTTAAAGGGACAGTCGCACATTTTAGGATGTCATGAGAAATGAACCGACGAGGGTTGATGAACACTTTAAAACGTTTTTAGTAAAAGTATAATAAGATATGTTTATTGTCGACTGTTTTTTACTTTTCTAAATCGAATTGAAGGACTCTTACCTCTGGATTCTTCCCCGCCATGACGCAGTGTATCTGGTGTTCTCTGGCAGCCGGCCAGTGGATCTGACGGAGGAAATACATCACATGACATCAAATATAGCTATTTAGCTTAAAAATAACTAACAATAAGTGCAATAAACATCTTAAAACATGCATGTATAATCACTTAAAACAAGCCACACCATTAAGCACTGGGGCATCAGTTTCAAATGAGCTAAGACCCTTTAAATACTTCGTGTTTGAGGTTTAAATGCAATGGTAAGCGAACAGGTGGAGTTTCAGTCTTCCTGATATCGATGGGCAAACGTTTCCTAAATTGGGATCAGTAAAGTACTTCTGATCTTCAAGAAGAGGAAGAAGAAGAAGATGGACCTTTGCCAGGATTAGAGATACAATTATACTTCACATCCATCTCCAGTTTTCTTACTGCTCAGTATTTACACAACTATACAGAATAGAAGTACTCATGATAACTACTATAATCTGTACGAGATAAGAAGACACGTACTGATATAATAATACACATTTTACAAACAAGAATCATTGATATTAAACATGGGATAAGAAAGGAGGACTTCATGCTAAATGGCACCCAAAGGTTGAATACTCCTCCCTGATGGAGCATGCACCAGCTCCTCCGCAGTCAGACTCGCTTGTAAACCTGTTGTGATTGGTTGATGTGAGATGCCGTTCCACTTCCTGTTCCTCACCGTGTGTGTGTTTAGCGTCAGGTTGTCGGCTCTCAGCAGGTACACGTGGTCTTTCCCCCCCCACCAGCAGCCAGCCCTGATCCTCGTCCAGCAGCAGAGCCTCGTACCCCCCGCTGACCCCCGCCTGCCACCACACTGAGCTGTTCATCAGGTCTGAAGGGAAAGAAGAAAAAGCAACTTGAGTGTCCTCTTCCAACGTGAGAGTAGCATGCTACAAAGGTATCAACTGTAGCTGTGACCATGACAGGATGTGAGATGACCCAGAAGAGCATCAGGACTGCTTGAGGCAGATGATAGCTATGTGATGAACATGATGACTCAGCCTCTTTGGAGAGAGACATCAAGCATGCTCATTTCTGACGTGGAGCTAATCTGAAGTAAACATTGAATACTGCTTTCTGTTCCTCCATCTTGTGACTGTGTGACTCCCTCTCTTGATATCAGCATGTGAAGGACTCTGCTCAGGGACTAGTCTCTGTATATGATGACTCCCTCTCTTGGATATCAGCATGTGAAGGACTCTGCTCAGGGACTAGTCTCTGTATGTGATGACTCCCTCTCTTGGATATCAGCATGTGAAGGACTCTGCTCAGGGACTAGTCTCTGTATGTGATGACTCCCTCTCTTGGACATCAGCATGTGAAGGACACTGCTCAGGGACTAGTCTCTGTATGTGACGACTCCCTCTCTTGGATATCAGCATGTGAAGGACACTGCTCAGGAACTAGTCTCTGTATGTGATGACTCCTTCCATGTGAAGGACACTGCTCAGGAACTAGTCTCTGTATGTGATGACTCCCTCTCTTGGATATCAGCATGTGAAGGACACTGCTCAGGAACTAGTCTCTGTATGTGATGACTCCTTCCATGTGAAGGACACTGCTCAGGAACTAGCTGATGCTCTGTATGTGATGACTCCTTCCATGTGAAGGACACTGCTCAGGAACTAGTCTCTGTATGTGATGACTCCTTCCATGTGAAGGACACTGCTCAGGAACTAGTCTCTGTATGTGATGACTCCTTCCCTCTGGAGAGGACACGTGGATCTGAGGCTCGAGCCGGGGACCAGGGAGAGTTTTCTATTACCATGTTGAGAAAATTATCTTTCTTACACCCAGCAGCGCCTTTAATCTGCACGAGGTTAAAAACAGTACGTTCAAAAAAACGTCACGTAAATGTGTTGGAGCGCTAGCCAATAGGAGCGCCGGTGTTCCATAGTGATGTCACTATGTTCAGGTCACACGAAAGGAGAGGGAACACCCCATGAACCACAAAAGGGCCTCTTCAAAGTATTATGTATTCCTGGATCAGTGATCGTCCAACTGTAGAACAATATAAAACTAAACGCAATAAGTACCTGAACCTTTGGCATTTAAAAAAAAGTGGGGTATTACTACACACACACACACACACACACACACACACACACACACACACACACACACACACACACACATACAGAGGGACAGACAGACAGACAGACAGACAGACAGACAGACAGACAGACAGACAGACAGACAGAGAGACAGACACACACACACACATACAGACATACAGACAGACACACACACACACATACAGACACACACACACACACACACACACACCCACACACACACACACACACACACACACATACAGACACACACACACACACAGACAGACAGACAGACAGAGGGACAGACAGACAGACAGACAGACAGACAGACAGACAGACAGACAGACAGACAGACACACACACACACACACACACACACACACACACAGACAGACAGACAGACAGAGGGACAGACAGACAGACACACACACATACAGACACACACACACACACACACACACACACACACTGCAGAATGACCACATTTCTTCACAAACTTCAATATTCTGACTGATAATAAATAAAACCTAGAGATATATGGCAGTGATGAAGTGTTGTGTTCTCATTGTGTTCTCATTGTGTTCTCATTGTGTACTCATTGTGTTCTCATTGTGTTCTCATTGTGTTCTCATTGTGTTCTCATTGTGTTCTCATTGTGTACTCATTGTGTTCTCATTGTGTTCTCATTGTGTACTCATTGTGTTCTCATTGTGTTCTCATTGTGTTCTCATTGTGTTCTCATTGTGTACTCATTGTGTTCTCATTGTGTTCTCATTGTGTTCTCATTGTGTTCTCATTGTGTACTCATTGTGTTCTCATTGTGTTCTCATTGTGTTCTCATTGTGTTCTCATTGTGTACTCATTGTGTTCTCATTGTGTTCTCATTGTGTTCTCATTGTGTACTCATTGTGTTCTCATTGTGTTCTCATTGTGTTCTCATTGTGTTTCTGTGAAAGGGAATAAAGCTGAACTTGCCACAACAAATTGTAAAAACTCACTTTCTTCTGTCCGGATGTATGGCTTCTATCCGACCTCAAGTCCTCCTCATCCCTCGGGTTCGGAGGTGAAATAACGTATTCATCACGCAGCTGTTTTGATGCTCAGATAATTGCTATATTTCAAGCAAAAATACCATCAACGTTCTGGTTTAAAGTGAAGAAATGTCATGATTTGAACTCCCTGAACTCCTGCTGGGAATGTGAGCTGTATGAGATGAACATTAACGTGCTGAGTGTCGTGGTAAGTGCGCTGCCTCGCGGCCTGCCCAGCATCCTTGATGGAGCGTGAGAGTGGGCTGGACCTGGATTTTACAGGAAAGGCGTGAGCAGAGGGTCGTGCTGTCGATTCTTGTTCTGTTTTCTGTGACAATCTGCCTCACCCTCTCAGACTTTCAGTTTCTAAAGATACGCGCTACCATGGAAACCAAACAATGGTGTAGCTGTATTAAAGTCTGAGTGGAAACAGTCCTGAGTAAATCTGATTTTGTCAGAAATGCGGGAGGAAATGTGACCCCGGGAGGAAACCGGGAGAGGGCAATACAATCAGGAGTCTCCCGGGAGGGTTGGCAACTGCCAACCTCCATAGTAAGGAAAGTAGCATTAGCATTATTAGCATTAGCATTAGCCCAGCGCAGAAACGCAGAGAGACTAACTTATGGCAACACAAAATAAAGCATGGGTGGAGATGAGGAGGTGTCGGCGTTCTGGCGATTTACTCGGAAGGCTTCAGTAGCAGCTGCTGGGACTCCCAGCAGCTGCTACTGAAGCCTTCCCCAACTCCGGGGACTTCCGGCCGGGGACTCCGGGCGGCAGTATACGCCGTGAAGTGGGTTGCAGCCTGCCAGTAAACCCAAAGCAGAAGAAGAAGAAGTGACGTCAGCGGCTTCATTTGCCTCATCCTCCCTCGGGGAACTTATTCCGGTGTGAACGCGATCTGTGCTTAGTTCATGAGAACCAAAGAGTTCCATGAACTAAGTTCAGATGAACCTTTGTGGGAAAAGTACCGCAATGTGAACGCGGCTATTGGCTGTCCGAAAAGTCGCCAGAAGTCCCTAAATGACGTCATCGCCTAATTTGCATATCATATAATGGCGGTAAAATGACGTTCCACCCGCTTCAAGGATCAAAACTTGAAACCACCAGAGTAAATCCAGACGACAGTAGATCAGATGTCTCTATTAGAAAAAGTAGAAAGGATAGGAATAGTTTTAGTAGAAATCTCCCTTACAATAAAGGCAGTAAGTATGCCCGTGTGTCATCTCCAATCAATGGCTTCAACCATCCTTTAACCTCAGGGTTTGATCCCCACTACTTTGTATATAAATATAGAACAGTCTAGTATCTCACATCCTGCAGTGGACGCGTGTCGTCTGTATTAACCGTGAGTTAAAGCGACGCATTGTGAGTTCTCCTGGCCGATAATCAGCTGGATGAGTTCAGGAAACGAAGCGAGGGGAAACCTGCAGACCCCCCACAGAGAACCCCCCCCCCTCCTATAGAGACACTGTGCAAGTGGCCCTGTCTTTGAATGCACCGCGGCACACACTTCACCACCATTTAAAAAGAGATCAATCAAGAGGTGGGGGGGGGGTTCTGCTCGCTCACCAGCCGCGGAGGAGGAGGAGGAGGAGGAGGAGGAGGAGGAGGAGGAGGAGGAGGAGAGAAGCAGAGCAAGTCGTTCGAGGAAATACTAAACGAGGCGAGGAAGGAAAGTGGCGAGGGGAATCTCTCTCATGCACTAAGCCCATCAATTACACACTAACGGGTTTCTGCATTCAGACGCACCGTCGTGTCGACTCCGAGCCAACTCAGCTCTCCGATGGATCAGATCAACATCAACGGGTTCGTGGAACACACACCTTGGGTCTTCAGTTCAATCTCACTCACTCACTCACTCACTCACTCACTCACTCACTCACTCACTCACTCACTCACTCACTCACTCACTCACTCACTCACTCACTCACTCACTCACTCACTCACTCCACTCACTCACTCACTCACTCACTCTCACTCACTCACTCACTCACTCACTCACTCACTCACTCACTCACTCACTCACTCACTCACTCACACACACTCACACACACACACACACACACACACACACACACACACACACACACACACACACACACACAGAGAACAAAGAGCACTTCTTCCTCTGACATCAGATCCAACAGAATCGGTCACCGCACGATTAACAGCTCATTTTTCAACGTGACAATCTATTCACACGCACGCACGCAGAACAGAGAGTGTGTGTGTGTGTGTGTGTGTGTGTGTGTGTCTGCTGGTTGCCCATCGCTGCTGGTTATAATACACCTCAAAACGCTACAACGTGATCACATGACTGCTCCGTCAAACACTTGATGGCAGCAACACATCATGGCATGCTGAGACCAGCTGCTGTCACCTGGCCAAAGGAAACGACATACATGTATACGGTAAGGATAGGCGGCACTTTGTTGATCCCACATTGGGAAATGTTTGCGCTGCAGCAGCATAAACAACAACAACAACAACAACAACGCAGAACAAGGCATTGCACATAAGTACAAATGAAAGAGTAGAAATACTCAATACTAGAATTGAAATATCTCAACATGGAATTAAAGCAGCTTTAAAAAGTAGAAGATATACAGGATACAAACAATGAAATGACGATTGGGAATATATGTACTGTGCCGTACGAGAGTCCGTGCATCAGAGAGGAGCCCGGCTCGACCCCGAGCTGCAGACAGCAGAGGTTTGACTTTAGAGCCGTCGCACAGATCCCGTCCATCGCGACGCGATGATGAAAGGAGGATCAGCGGGAGATATCTCAAAGAGCTCTCTGGGAGACCTTAGCCGCGTTCACACCGCGGTACTTTTCCCACAAAGGTTCATGGAACTCTTTAGTTCTCATGAACTAAGCACAGATCGCGTTCACACCAGAATAAGTCCCTGGGGGAGGGTTAGGCAAATGAAGCCGCTGACGTCACTTCTTCTTCTTCTGCTTTGGGTTTACTGGCAGGCCGCAACCCACTTCACGGCGTATACTGCCGCCCGGAGTCCCCGGCCGGAAGTCCCCGGAGTTGGGGAAGGCTTCAGTAGCAGCTGCTGGGAGTCCCAGCAGCTGCTACTGAAGCCTTCCGAGTAAATCGCCAGAACGCCGACACCTCCTCATCTCCACCGCTCCCATGCTTTATTTTGTGTTGCCATAAGTTAGTCTCTCTGCGTTTCTGCGCTGGGCTAATGCTATAATGCTAATAATGCTAATGCGAGGATAATAAAATGGCGGCTTCACAACACTCTTTGGGAGTGTTACGGGGCGTGGTTTGCAATCCGCCAGCCAATCAGGAACATAGCTCTTTCTCACTAAAGAGCCGCTCCAAAGTCCCTGCTCTCTAGCATGCTCTCTAGTGTGCTCTCTAGCAGGGACTTTGGAGCGGGTCAAAAAGGTTTGCATGAACTCATTTTAGTACCGGCTCTTTTTGGTGTGAACGCGATCATGAACTAAGTTCGCATGAACCTTTGTGGGGAAAGTACCGCAGGGTGAACGCGGCTACTGAGGGGGAGAAACGCTTTACGTCACAGAATATTCTTCCATTACCGTCCCGATCATTCGGTTCACCTCCCACGTGTTTCAAAGTGAGCGAAACTTCGAGAAAATGCTCTTAAAGTTTGTGAAAACATCAACGGAGTGAAGCGTTGGGAGATAAGTCACTAAAAGCTGAAGTGGTAGAGACATGGCAGAAATCCTACACTGAAGCGGGACAGTGAACTGCTCACACGTGAGAGGGCGATCAAGAGAAGAGAGCGAGCGGCGCGTTGAGCGAGTTCGCAGATGAGAAGACACAGAAAGACAGAAGCACAACAACAAGTATATTTAGGTGTTTGTTTGTAACCGCCGGTATCAAGAGGAAGTAAAGTCCCCTGGTTTGTCCCTTATACCCTAACTGCCATGAGACAACTCAAAATCTTAACGCACCGGCAGATGGCAAGTGTGCTTCCCGCAGCGAGACGATACTGATCGCGGGCTCATCGTGGTGATTCGGCCACAACAGAGAAAAGAAAAACAAACTCTCGCTCTCTCCAGAGGGGCAGGTCAGCCAAAGAGGCGAAACGGGCCGTTGCCCGGGCAACAATAACCCGTACCTGTGCACGTCACTGGATTTATAGCATCTGGTGTCTTTATGCGCGGCTACTAAAACAACTTACAATGCTTTCAAAACGGACATCTACAGGTTTTAACTCAAAACCTAGGTTTCATCTTGTGTAAATGATGTGACGGCCCCGGAGCCCGAGGCCGGTTAGTGTGCGTGTGTGTTGCGGGTCCCGTGATGGGGGTGGAGCTGAGGAGGCCAATCAGCATACCTGGGGACAGCTGGCCGGAGCCCCAGGTTCTACTTCAGCCCGGAGTCGCGGGGCCTTCGCCACTCTCTCCGAGACTGACGTGGGAAGCTCTCGCCGGGTCCCTGCCCCTCGCCCAGCCTCCCATTTTAAATCTGGAGCTTGTGTGCAGAACCCACTGCCGTGTTGTTTTTCAGTCGCCACAATAAACGTGCCGTGGTTTTTCACGTCGCCCTCTCTTTTCGTTGTGGCCTGCGAGCCGGTCATAACAATGGTTTCATTAAAACGTGTGTGAATGAGTTGGATTTGGGTTATGTTTCATATCGGATGACAGACAGTCAAACCAGGTCCTCTGGTTTTCTGGATTGATTATAATCTATTCTGTACTTTTGTTTTGTGTACGGCGACCTCGAGAGACTTGAAAGGCGCCTTTATAGACTAAATGTATTATTATTATTATTATTATTACTAAAAGTTGCCCGGTTACGGAAGAGGATTTAGAGCCACGCGTGAACATTTGTTAGAGATCACAGAAAAAAGTCAGAATTTCCAATATTGTGAATTCCAAGATTATCTGAAATCTGAATATTGAGAGGAAATC
>CM070495.1:45231946-45241946 GCA_036324585.1 Champsocephalus esox
ATAGAAACAACAAGACACTATAGAAACAACAAGACACTATAGAAACAACAAGACACTATAGAGACAACAAGACACTATAGAAACAACAAGACACTATAGAGACAACAAGACACTATAGCAACAACAAGACACTATAGAAACAACAAGACACTATAGAAACAACAAGACACTATAGAAACAACAAGACACTATAGACACAACAAGACACTATAGCAACAACAAGACACTATAGAAACAACAAGACACTATAGAACAACAAGACACTATAGAGACAACAAGACACTATAGAAACAACAAGACACTATAGAAACAACAAGACACTATAGAAACAACAAGACACTATAGAAACAACAAGACACTATAGAAACAACAAGACACTATAGAAACAACAAGACACTATAGAGACAACAAGACACTATAGCAACAACAAGACACTATAGAAACAACAAGACACTATAGAAACAACAAGACACTATAGAAACAACAAGACACTATAGACACAACAAGACACTATAGAAACAACAAGACACTATAGAAACAACAAGACACTATAGAACAACAAGACACTATAGAAACAACAAGACACTATAGAGACAACAAGACACTATAGCAACAACAAGACACTATAGAAACAACAAGACACTATAGAGACAACAAGACACTATAGACACAACAAGACACTATAGCAACAACAAGACACTATAGAAACAACAAGACACTATAGAAACAACAAGACACTATAGCAACAACAAGACACTATAGAAACAACAAGACACTATAGAAACAACAAGACACTATAGAAACAACAAGACACTATAGCAACAACAAGACACTATAGAGACAACAAGACACTATAGAAACAACAAGACACTATAGAGACAACAAGACACTATAGAAACAACAAGACACTATAGAGACAACAAGACACTATAGAAACAACAAGACACTATAGCAACAACAAGACACTATAGAAACAACAAGACACTATAGAAACAACAAGACACTATAGCAACAACAACACTATAGAGACAACAAGACACTATAATCTAAATAGTTTTTATTAGTAAATAATGATGTTCAAAATAAAATAGTCCCTCCGTTGCCTTCTGCACGAAACATAGTGCGAGGTGGTTGCTATGCAACAACACTAACATCTAGCGAACATATTAGACAGAGAGCGTTGATCCATTATTTGGCTATTTATTTACATTCATTTGTTTGTTGCCGTTTGTTGTGCACCCACTGAAAACCTGTCCAGCATCAGCAGCATGCTCACGAGGACACTTGTATAGGTTGAGGTTGTTCTAGGCTGTTGCTCGGCGTGGTGAGAATATTGCTCCACTTTCTCCGGTCCCCGAGATTCGGGCTTCCAGTAGCTCTGGAGAGAGCTTTCGCACCTGTGGCCACTAACGGTCATAATGTCTCTGCTTTGTTTCAAGACCCCATCAGAAAGCTTTTGAATGTGCTACTTCTCCAGCTGGTCTACCTGCTCCTCACGCAGCTCTGCATGTCGTCGTTAGGGTGCTCTCTGGAGATAGGCCCTGCTCAATCCACTCCTCCATAGTAAGACCACCCCGGAGGTCCAAGTTAACCTGACATGTTTCCATCTTATGCTTTGTAAGTTTGTTTCGTAACGGAAGAAATGTAAATATATTTATAAAACTGACAAGTCAAATCAAGCAATCTGATTGGTCGATAGTGTTTTTGCGGACCTCTTTGATTACAGATTTGAAAACATCGCTGCTTGCTTTAAAAGTAGCACAATTCAGTATGTCAACCCTTGGAAAGTATCTAGATATCCCTGCCCTGATGCCAAAGGAACTGCACACTGGATATGTGTTGATGTCTCTGTCTGGACCGCTGCGGAAAAAGGAGGGTTTCTGCCCCGTTACTTCTCCGCTAAGAACCAATCAGATTGCTTGATTTGACTTGTCCGTTTTATAAATATATATTCCATTCCTTGCACACTTGATGTAAACAATATCCCTCTTTATATTGTGTTAACTGAACTTCTATAGTGTTTTATTTGATTATAGATTTCCATCCGTATATTTGTCTTGCTCTCTAATGCTGGTTAATTTCTATTTCTATTTTGAGATGTTTCTATTTTAGAATTGTTTATTTCTACTCTTTTAATTTGTGCCTTGTTTTGTTTTAGGCTGCTGCAACAACAAGACATGTTCTCAAATTGCGATTCATAAAGTACATCTCGTCTTGTATAACAGATTGCAGTTGATGTAGCTTTACGGCCCGTCGACACTACAGCGTCGAAAGCTCCAATCTGCCCATTCACTTTCAATGGGGTGACGTCACGTAGCGCTGCTTTTTCGCCGAACTGAATTGCGGGTAGCCGAGCGGTCCGTCTCCGGCGACAGAAGTTGAACATTCTGTCGCCGGAGACGCCGGAGTAGCCAGCGCCAGCCAATCAAATCCCGTTTCCCAAAATCTGACAGCTGAAGCCGTAGCCAATCAAACCGCGTCTAAGCTGGGAGAGATATCCCGCCGTTCATTTCTATATTTCAAAAAAAGTCGGAGGAGAAACTAACTATCGCCGTAGCAACTCACCCGGTTGTGTATGACCAGACCCTCTTCACCTACCGGGACACAAACCGGAGGAACCAGCATGGAGGGAGGTGGCAGAGGCAGTGGGGGAAACTGGTAGGGTTTCGCCTGTTTGGGGAGTTTATATATATATATATATATTGCTCCCATACAATCCCCGGGGGTTTTTGCTTTGTATGTCGGGGGCGGGAGATTCACGTGATTGGTTGTTGGTCGTGTTGCTTGAATAAAATCCCCAAGCTTCAGACACGCCCAGCTCCAAGCTGTTTTTGAAGCTGTAGTGTGGACGCTCCGTTACGCTCGCGCATGAAGACAGTTCTGGACAAAACATGGAAGGAAAAGGCGTCAAAGAGACAGCCGTCGTGACACAGCTCAAGGACATCAACGGTTGAGAAAGACGTGCACTTGTTTGTGTGCAAACTAACATCAGGAGTGAATGAAGTTCTTGAACACAAACCCTTGATTGGACCTGTCGCAGCTCTTGAAAGCTTTTGTGGTCCGTGTTGTTTCCCCGGTATCCGGAGCGAGGGATCGAGTAACAGATTAAGCTGAACTCTGTTGATTCAGTGACTTCAGGGAGCGACGTCTGAGTCTGACAGCGCACGGAAGCATCCGGACTAAAACATTTAATTCAACCACGTCTCAGTTGAAGACTTGAAAGAAATTCCTCCTTGACATTTCGTTTGTAATATTAATATTTTTAAGATTTGATTTCTTGGTCAATTTAGTTTTATGTTTTCGGGGCATTTTTATTTTATTTATAATATTTTTCTGTCAATTATTTTCTTTTAAAGATTTTATATTTTGTTCAATTTTCTTTTAAAATAATGTATTTTTCAGTCCAGTTTTTTTATGATTTTTGTTAAATTTATTATCAACATTTTTCTGTCCATTTCATATTTTTTAAAACTTTTTTTAAGATTGGATTTTTGGTTCAAGAAAAACGTCTGATTTCTATTTTCGGTCAATTATTATTAAGATGACGTTTTTTGCTCAATTTTTGGGGGGGATATTTAATGTTTTTGGTCATTTCATTAATTTTAAGTTAAAAAAAATGCTGTTATTTTTAAATTTTTTAAATCTTAAATATTTGGTCCATCCATTTCTTATCTTTTTTATTTCCGTGAGCTTTTTTATTAAGATTTTACCTCCATAAAAGATATTATCCTAGACATTTCTAAGCATCCTATTTACAATCTGTAGCTGCTACAATAGCTGCTAGCTGCTAGCCACAGTCCAGACGTTCTCATGTTTCTGTAAATAAAGTTATCCTGATTGAAGCGCTGCTCGGGTTTCAGCTCCAGTCGACACACTCTCTCTCTCTGCTGTTTGTTTTCAGGAGGATCCGGTAGCAGCTCGCTGAAGTAAAGGACGTCCAACAGTTTGGGTCAGCGCCTCTAAATGTGAGTATCAATAACCTACAGGTCTGTGTGTTTAGCTAAACGCTAACACCGCTAACACCCTTCCCTACCATCACTCCCTCCCTTCAACTCTGGACTGCCGTCTGCATGGAAACCTGACGAATGCCCAGAATGTAACTTGGATAAAGAGCTTTGATTGATTCACTTCTTTCAGGATTGCTTCCCTCTGCAGGAGGTCACGTGCCTTAAAGAGCTCCCCTGTGTCTAGCAAAGAGATAACAACCATATCAAGAAGTCGAACGACAGGATTTCTTCTTCTCTGCTGTTCTTCCTCGCATCGTATGTATGCAATATTTGCTAAATGGAAACCAATACATGCTGACCAATTTTTAAAAAGCACACAAATCCTCCTAAACCCATTTGTGCATGAACGGAATTGAGCTCGGAAATATGAGAAACGCCCAAAGTATATAAAAGAATAGGTCCAATGCGGGCTGTCCGCGGTGAGTCTGAGCAGGTCTTTCTGCAGGGCGCTGACCCTGAACGCCCCGCAGAACTTCACACGGTCTCGTTGAACACGGCATCTGATGGCCAGCTGTCCCCCAACACGCACATGTTTTACTCTGTGCCAGTTGTTCGTGTTGCTGAACCAAAGAACATCTCTGAAAGACGAAAACAAGACCTCCAGAACATGAAGTCCTCTTCTGTTACCCTTCTCTGATCGGACATTAAGTTATTTCACTTTTAGGCAACTCAACCTACAGTGAAAGTTAGACAAAGAAGTCCCAGGCATTCGAATAGAGTAAACTGTGAAACCTAAAGTCTACGTTTACTTGCTTTAACTCAAGTCGGAACATCCCATCACATATTTAACCTACACACATTCCTACTCAAACCCAAACGAGGATCTTTTACTAAACCTTGAGGAGACGTGCAGCGTTTAGAGGACTTCCAGCAGCTTGAGGAGACGTGCAGCGTTTAGAGGACATCCAGCAGCTTGAGGAGACGTGCAGCGTTTAGAGGACATCCAGCAGCTTGAGGAGACGTGCAGCGTTTAGAGGACATCCAGCAGCTTGAGGAGACATGCAGCGTTTAGAGGACATCCAGCAGCTTGAGGAGACATTCAGCGTTTAGAGGACATCCAGCAGCTTGAGGAGACATGCAGCGTTTAGAGGACATCCAGCAGCTTGAGGAGACATGCAGCGTTTAGAGGACACCCAGCAGCTTGAGGAGACATGCGGCGTTTAGAGGACATCCAGCAGCTTGAGGAGACATGCAGCGTTTAGAGGACATCCAGCAGCTTGAGGAGACATGCAGCGTTTAGAGAACATCCAGCAGCTTGAGGAGACGTGCGGCGTTTAGAGGACATCCAGCAGCTTGAGGAGACATGCAGCGTTTAGAGGACATCCAGCAGCTTGAGGAGACATGCAGCGTTTAGAGGACACCCAGCAGCTTGAGGAGACGTGCAGCGTTTAGAGGACATCCAGCAGCTTGAGGAGACATGCAGCGTTTAGAGGACATTCAGCAGCTTGAGGAGACATGTGGCGTTTAGAGGACATCCAGCAGCTTGAGGAGACATGCAGCGTTTAGAGAACATCCAGCAGCTTGAGGAGATGGGCGGCGTTTAGAGGACATCCAGCAGCTTGAGGAGACATGCAGCGTTTAGAGAACATCCAGCAGCTTGAGGAGATGTGCAGAAAATGGATGCTAGTCGAGGGGCGGACTGGTTCAATGTTCAAACCGTATTGAAATGAACTTACTGCACATATCAAACCTGGAACTAACAAAGCTTAAATGATTACCTATAAAAACAACATTAAATAATCAGCTGCATTCATTTCTCACGGCTCGATCTGCAGCTTCTCCAGAGTCACTTCTGATGAGTACATTTCCCCTCAGGCCAACAGCAGCTTCAACAAACTATTCCCCTCAAAGAGAAACCAAACATGGCCTGCTGTCGTGAGAGAAAGTGCAGAAGGAAGCATCCTTTGAAGTCAGTGTGCTGCTCTGTGATGCTAGCTCAGACACTTGACGTCTCATCTTGGGGGCAAGGTCATCAATGTGTGGGGTCCGGCTCTGAGCGGAGGAGACCCTCAGGATGGAGGGAAGGTGCAATATACCGGCGGGCCAGATCTAATAGGAATTAGAAATTATCCTACGGGCCGAAATTAAATCCACCACGGCCCTGATTTGGCCCCCGGGCCTCGAGTTTGATATGTGTTTTAAAGGCCTGTCAGATACCAGAGCAACGCAAAACCATTCATAATTATATAATCATGATGTTGCGTTTAACAGAACCCACGCACAGTCTTTCTGGATGAATGCTTCTACTTGGCGTCAGCAATTAAAAACTCATCTCCCCTCTCCGCTGACTCCTTCAACCCTCTTCTGTTCTCATTATGCTGCCCAAAGCCCACCCACGTCCTCCCCTCTCTCCGGTTCATTGACTAAATCTCAACCCCCAAATTCCTCCCCATTACTTCACCTCTTCTTTTCCTCACTTGTCTCTGAACATCTGCTCTGTGGCGTACTGTAAGAAACTGAAGACACAAAGACCGATCCCTTTGTTCCCTCTGTAATAAACCTGAAGATGGAAAAGACACGAAAGACCACATTCACTCGTTCTGCGTTTCTACTTTACTTTCATTCGTGTTCTCCTTAGCTCTGAAGTGTCTCAAAGGAGTTTTACACATTTCAATCATCATTATTAACAAGCTAGCGAAAAACCAGAATGAGGGACCCCACATATTCATAGAGGAGTGAAGGGTCCCTTCAAGCTGCCGATCATCTTCAGATAAAAGACAATGAGTTAAAGAGCGGTGCAGATATGTGGTATTTCTGTGTTCGACCCTGAAGGCAGCATCTCTCTCGTACAATGGGATTTCTCCGTGTGATTTTGGGTAGATAATAATCTCTGTGTCAAACAAACGTTTATGATACTTACACATTTAGTTCAGCCGGATAATCTCCACATATTAACAGCACTTTATGATTTCTGAAGTAAAAAGCTAATGTTGGG
Source organism: Champsocephalus esox (assembly GCA_036324585.1). NCBI lineage: Eukaryota > Metazoa > Chordata > Actinopteri > Perciformes > Channichthyidae > Champsocephalus > Champsocephalus esox. The sequence goes on from CM070495.1 coordinate 45,238,889, forward strand.
CTATAAAGGAACTACAGCACGGTCACATGGCTTCACCACCGCTAAGCTAAAGGAGGCTAATGTTGGGCTATAAAAGGAACTACAGCACGGTCACATGACTTCACGTCACCACCGCTAAGCTAAAGGAGGCTAATGTTGGGCTATAAAGGAACTACAGCACGGTCACATGACTTCACGTCTCCACCGCTAAGCTAAAGGAGGCTAATGTTGGGTTATAAAGGAACTACAGCACGGTCACATGACTTCACGTCACCACCATTAAGCTAAAGGAGGCTAATGTTGGGCTATAAAGGAACTACAGCACGGTCACATGACTTCACGTCACCACCGCTAAGCTAAAGGAGGCTAATGTTGGGCTATAAAGGAACTACAGCACGGTCACATGACTTCACGTCACCACCGCTAAGCTAAAGGAGGCTAATGTTGGGCTATAAAGGAACTACAGCACGGTCACATGACTTCACGTCACCACCGCTAAGCTAAAGGAGGCTAATGTTGGGCTATAAAGGAACTACAGCACGGTCACATGACTTCACGTCACCACCGCTAAGCTAAAGGAGGCTAATGTTGGGCTATAAAGGAACTACAGCACGGTCACATGACTTCACGTCACCACCGCTAAGCTAAAGGAGGCTAATGTTGGGCTATAAAGGAACTACAGTGTGGTGAATAGACTGAAACATGTGTCTTATGTCTACAAAATAAGAACCATGTGGAGTAGACAGAGCAGATGTTTCATGCACGAACCTGATGCATTATGAAATGATTTCTTCTTCTCCAAGTAGAAGAAAGAAGAAGATAAATGAGGAGGATTATTTGAAGGACGGAGAATAATGAGAGCTCTTAAAAACTCAGCATTTATCCTTTCATGGTTTTACTTCTCTTCTTGTGTGTGTGTGTGTGTGTGTCTAAATGTCTTTGATGTTTTTCGAGCGAGCTCTAAAGAGTTTCCCTCTGAACCAGAAAACTGCAGCAGGCATTTATTATATCACGTTTCAAAGACTTCATGCCTCGTTTTTACAATTTTTATATAAAACACAATAACAGACATAGGAGAGTCAATAAGAAGCATTCAAAATACCACAACAGGTCCCATAGAGAGCCGAAGTCCCTCCCCTTCCTCTATGGGACCTTATTTCGGGAAAAGTCTGTATTGAAGTCAATGGCGAGAGAAAGATTATCGTTCGATCCCGTTTGAATTGTGCCACGAATTACACAAGTCAAGGAAAAGAAACGTTGTCGTAAAACTGTGAAGTAACACTTCAACTCCCGTCTCGCACCGCACACGCCTCGCACCGCACACGCCTCGCACCGCACATGCCTCGGACCGCACACGTCTCGCACCGCACACGTCTCGCACCGCACACGTCTCGCACACGCCTCGCACCGCACACGCCTCGCACACGTCTCGCACCGCACACGCCTCGCACACGTCACGCACCGCACACGCCTCGCACACGCCTCGCACACGTCACGCCTCGCACCGCACACGCCTCGCACACGCCTCGCACACGCCTCGCACCGCAATCGCACCGCACACACCTCGCACCGCACACGTCTCGCACCGCACACGCCTCTCACACGTCACGCACCGCACACGCCTCACACGTCTCGCCTCGCACACGCACCGCACACGCCTCGCACACGCACCGCACACGCCTCGCACCGCACACGCCTCGCACCGCACACGCCTCGCACCGCACACGCCTCGCACCCCACACGCCTCGCACACGTCTCGCACCGCACACGTCACGCACCGCACGCGCCTCACACCGCACACGTCTCCCACCGCACACGCCTCGCACCGCACACGCCTCGCACCGCACACGCCTCGCACACGTCTCGCACCGCACACGTCTCGCACCGCACACGAGATCTAGAACATCCCGACATCGCAGAGCTACGCAAAGGACGTTCAAACGGTGATAGATAATGCAGGTCTCCATCCCAGAAGGTTAATGTTATTCCTCGGCTTCATCTACACGCCATCGCCAAGTGTCATGGACATCGGGCAAGTCGGTTTGATCTCATTCTTCCAACAGAGAGATTAACATTAAGAAAACATGACCTCCTGAAGGGAGACTCGTGCAGGCTGTGTGGGCTTCTGAAAGGACGCATGAGTAGGGTCCTCAGAAGGGTCCTCAGAAGGACCCTCAGACCACACTGGAGTATTCCCCCTCCTCATACGATGCTGTTTATGGTCAGAAGCGACAGAGAGGGCGAACTCTGATCACTGACTGCAGGAATGTGAACTGGATGTTATTTATAACCAGAGTTGGGGGTAACGCGTCACTGTAGTAATATTACTCGTCGGTAACGGAGTCGTGTAACGGCTTCAAATTCAGAGCATCCGATTCGGCAGTTAAGGGGAAAGTTAAGGGACATTTAATTTACAGCGCTGAGCGAACGATCCTCCGTGTTTGAACCTCTTAAATCGCTGCATAGCCGATTTATCTGGACTGGAGTATCCCGGAGAGGCTAAAGATTCTTTATAACGGTTTCAGGTTAGTGAAAATACAAACAAGGGAGATTTCAGTGCTTTTTCACATGTAGACCACATCGGGGCGGTGGTGGCGAAGCCGATAGGGACTTGGCTTGGCAACTGGAAGGTCAACAGTTCAAGCCCCGGAAAGACCAAGTGCTACCGAGGTGTCCCCCGAGCAAGGCAGCGTTCCCCACACTGCTCCCCGGGCGCCGGCAGCCCACAGCTCCTAACACTAGGATGGGTCGAAGGCAGAGAAACAATTTCGTTACGTGGAACCTGTGCTGCGTGACGACAATACGTTGAATCTATCTATAGGTCCTGATCTGAAACCACGACACTCGTCAACTCTGGACTGGATTATCCCACGGAGTCTAAAGATTCTTTATAACACCGTTTCAGATTTGTGAAACCTTTATTCTCTTTGTGAAAACACACACGCAGGTGGAAGGCTGAGGTCGCTGCTCAGGCCAGGATCAGGACCAGAGGGAGAACCCCCGGCTGGCCGCCCGTAGGCCTTCTGAACCCCCGGCTGGCCGCCCGTAGGCCTTCTGAACCCCCGGCTGGCCGCCCGTA
>CM070495.1:45244446-45249446 GCA_036324585.1 Champsocephalus esox
AACCAGAGAGTAGGGTTGCCAGAAACTGACCATGATCAAAATCGATTATTCGGCAGCCCTGTCGAATAATAATCGATTATTCGACCGCGAAAACAACAAACAAGCATGTCGACGTGGCCTTGAAGGGAAGTTGGTAATGGCTGTGCTGCGTCTTTCTCTCTAACCTCTTTGGCTTCCACTCAAATGCGAACGCGTTGTTGAGGTTGAGCTGATAGACCAACGTCTTTTCGCAGAGCTTGCATTTAACTTCCTTTGGACTTGTAAGTTCGAAGTAGTTCCACAAGGAGGAACTCTCTTTACCTGCCGCTTTGTTCATCTTTAGTCGCACGTGGGAGGGAGAGGGGGGGGGGTCGGTGTGAGTCGGTGTGAGGGAGAGAGGGGGGGTGGTCGGTGTGTAGCTGCTGCAGCAGCAGTCTGCTCTGCACGCAGGCTTCCTCCAAGTTTACAGTAAAACAAACTGGTGGTGTGACCAATGGCCATTATTAATACTATTATTAGCATATATATATTTATATATATTTTGGTTGAAACTAAGCCAGAAAAAAAAATATATAAATAAAATCGATTTTTAAAAATAATATTCGATTATGGAGACTGTAGCGAATATTCGAATAATCGAATAATCGCTGGCATCCCAAGCAGAGAGTTGAATGGAAATAAACATCCGTCTTATTGGCTGACAGGTACCGAGATCCTGTGAGCTGGGACAATATTTAAAACAAACTGTCAGTCGGACTCAGAATTTTTGAAGATGGACATAAGACATTTCTTTCTTACAAAAGACGACAATTCTCAAGTGGCTCGCACAACAACCCGGAGCCGCCACCTGAGCCAGGGGAACAAGGTTTGTACCTGTCAGTAACTTCCAAGTTATGCAAACATGTAAGCAAAGCATAAATCACAGCTACGTTGACGTTACTTTGAATCGCGGGGGTTAGCTAAACCGTTAGCAAGTCGCTAGCTAGCCAGATATATTAAATAAACACTTTGTCAGACAATCTAAATGTAATGTTTTTTAGCGCTACCTGGTGATTTCAAAGAAAGCTCTCAGGGAAATGTTGACTTACGGCCCGTCCACACGACAGCGTCGACAGCTCCAATCTGCCCATTCGCTTTGAATGGGGTGACGTCACGTTGCCTCGCTTTTTCGCCGAACTGAATTGTGGGTAGCAGAGCGGTCCGTCTCCGCCACCAGGGTCAGGGGTTTAATAATATAACCTAATTTAGACGGCGTGTTGAAGCATCATTCATTCCTCAAAAGCTTAATCGTTGCCGGGATTTTTCTCTCCAATTGTTGCTCTGTTTTCACCGACTCCCGAGAGAAAGAGCTGTCTGTTCATCTGCTAGAAACAAATCCCACATTGGGATCAATAAAGTACTTCTTATCTTCTAGCTGCGTCCGACTGTCTGACAGATGACCTTTTGGGAGACGTAATCAGTATGGAATGATTTCAGAGATTGTAATATGTTCTGTGTGACAAATGAATCTTCTATCTCACGCTCGTAATCGACTAATGGAGCACGATGTGATCTCATCGTGGAAAATCCTTTCCGTGAAGTAACATGAGCCGATGTCATCACGCCAGGCGCCAGGGAGACGTTTTAAAAACGTAGAAAAACATGGACATTTTATAAACTGGAGGATTATAATGACCCTTGATGCTCCAGGTTGTCATTGTAACTAAACAGAATACGTTGGCATGTAAACTGATAGATTCAAGATTCAATAAGTAAGAGAAGGAAGTAAAAGTACGCCCTCGTGAAAGTACTCAGACAGCTGCTTTCTCTCTGTTGTGAGAATGAAGCTCTCGAAGCTGAGCGCAAACAGCTTCGCGGTTGAATGACTCAAATGAATCCCAAAAACACAATTTATTCTGAATTCTTGTGTGAAGCTAAAGCTCAGAGGAATACTATGACGGATAGCATTCATGATTAATGTCGATGTCCAAATGGGGCGCTAAACATATAAATTAGGCGTAAAGTGTTTGAATGGGTGACGCTCAAAAGCATTACAAATACATCAACTGGAGAAAGAAGCATCGTCCTTAATCTGTTTTCGTCAGTGGATTGGGTTTGTGCTAATACGGGCCCGAAGAAAGCACGGAGACAACGCCAACACTGTTTTATATGTGGTCATTAAATCCCTTTTTTATCAAAAACTGTTTGTTCGCTCACAGGGGGATACATCATTCTAATAATGCTAATCTTTTTATACTTGTTTTAAACACCACAGAAGACGTCTTTATGTTTAAAACGGCAACTTTTGCACAACAACAAAAACCACACACAGCACAAGAGCTACAAGGGCTGTTTAGAGTAGGTGCTGATTAATTCTGACGGTACAAACGATAACTAATAGCTAGCAAGGCCACCTAAAAACGATGCCATGCTAATGTGCTAGCATTAAACAATTGAAATGCATGCAGAATGTTTATGACAACAAGTGCTAATAAACAACGCTAACCCAGTCTGACCATATAAGGGTGGCAGTATTAGTATGAAGGATCGCTGGTTAAGTACAGAGTGGATTGGTAGCTAAAGAGGAGTCTTGAGCAAAGCACTAAACCCCTAAAACATTAGCCTCCTTTAGCTTAGCGGTGGTGACGTGAAGTCATGTGACCGTGCTGTAGTTCCTTTAGAGCCCAACATTAGCCTCTTTTAGCTTAGCGGTGGTGACGTGAAGTCATGTGACCGTGCTGTAGTTCCTTTAGAGCCCAACATTAGCCTCCTTTAGCTTAGCGGTGGTGACGTGAAGTCATGTGACCGTGCTGTAGTTCCTTTAGAGCCCAACATTAGCCTCCTTTAGCTTAGCGGTGGTGACGTGAAGTCATGTGACCGTGCTGTAGTTCCTTTATAGCCCAACATTAGCCTCCTTTAGCTTAGCGGTGGCGACGTGAAGTCATGTGACCGTGCTGTAGTTCCTTTATAGCCCAACATTAGCCTCCTTTAGCTTAGCGGTGGTGACGTGAAGTCATGTGACCGTGCTGTAGTTCCTTTATAGCCCAACATTAGCCTCCTTTAGCTTAGCGGTGGTGACGTGAAGTCATGTGACCGTGCTCTAGTTCCTCTATAGCCCAACATTAGCCGCCTTTAGCTTAGCGGTGGTGACGTGAAGTCATGTGACCGTGCTGTAGTTCCTTTATAGCCCAACGTTAGCTTTTTACTTCAGAAATCATAAAGTGGTGTTAACATGTGGAGATTATCCTGCTGAACTAAACGTATCATAAATAGTGATGGGTCGTTCGCGAACGATTCGTTCTTTTTGAACGAATCTTTGAAGTGAACGAGATGAACTGATTCCTCCCACAAAACGATTCGTTTGTTTGAGTCGCCGCTAAAGAGAAGCTGTTCGCGAACGACGAACTTAAAGAACTGGCGGAAACAGTTCAGAACTGTTTCCTACAGTGTAGCTACTGTAATCAGAGCCTGAGTAATCCAACACGCTCCGACACACACACACACACACACACACACACACACACACACACACACACACACACACACACACACACACACACCACACACACACACACACACACACACACACACACACACACACACACACACACACACACACACACACACACACACACACCACACACACACACACACACACACACACACACACACACACACACACCTCAACCTGTCCGCAATAAAGAGGACGGATACCTGAACCGTAGCGTCCAGCTACCTTAGCGATAAATACACACATCGTTGTATTCTCCTCCCCCTGTCGGCCCTAAAAGCTTCAGATGGCGGATACCTGAGCTCCATAGCGTCCCGCTAATGTGAAACACACACACACAGCGTTAGCGGGACATTCTCCTCCCCCCTGTCGGCACTAAAAGCTTCAGAGGGCGGATAGCTGGGCTCCGTAGCGTCCCACTAGCTTAGCCGCAAGCTAAAGGTAAACATAGATGGGTACATACTATAGAATATGAATAGATCGTCACCGATGTAGAGGATATATTTTTGTATTCACTTTGAACTCGGCCAAATGGAGTTTAATGCTTTGGGACTTAAGCACATAGTCGATGCATGGGTTTGAAAGTATAACGTGCTAGCCTGCTGTAATACATCGTATAGTCAGGCACACATTTATGAGAGATTTAACAATGGCCAATTATATTTCTTAAATAATATGTAGCCTATTCCCAGAGCATAATTCATGGGGCAACAAGGTGAGGTGTAACATGTGTTTTAATATCATAAATGTTACGCCAGCAAACTTCTTGTACGGACTTCGGCAGTAGTGAAGACTCACTGAACGATTTAAGTACAAAGACGAATGGTTCGCGAACGTGCAAATCACCAGAAGTCGTTCGCGAACCGGTGAACGAATCAGTGAACGAATCTTTCAAGTGAACTGAATCAAAAGATGCGTGTCCCCGAAGGGAATCGGAATTCCCATCACTAATCATAAACGTTTGTTTGACACAGAGATGATTTTTTCTACGCAAAATCACACGGAGAAATCTCATTGGACCAGGGAGATGCTGCCTTCAGGGACAGCCCACACAAATGGTGAAGACAGAGGACTAAACACTTCCTGCTTCCTACCTGAGTGTGAGAGCTGCAGTCTGGGCCCGGTTTGTCTCCAGGCTTTGGGCTCTTCAGTGGTGCTGCTTACTGGCTGAAACCACAGCTGCTGGAGGAGAACCAGCATCAGGAAGTGCAGAGACTTCACCCCCCCGGCTCCTCCTGCCGCCATCATCTCCGCCTGATCTTCACCGTGTGCAGAGATACACGGAAGAAGGCCGAACACACTCGATCACTGCAGGAGAGAAAACACTGTTTAATGTTGGGTTTAAACTGTGGAAAGTAAGAACATTTAAATTCTTTCAGTTTAAGGCAAGGCTATTTATACACCACTTTCAACACAAGGCAATTGAAAGCGCTTTACAAAAATGAAAGACATGAAGAGCATAAAACACATTATGTTTGTGTTTCACGTCTTTATTTGGTGGTTTCGCATCGCTTTCTGATCATATTGCATC
>CM070495.1:45254446-45291946 GCA_036324585.1 Champsocephalus esox
TAGCAGATACAGCCAGGTAGCGCTTTGCTACCATGGCAACATCAGGATATTTGCCGTTTGTAATAGCTTTGGCTCGGTCTGAACTCTCTGCGAGCGGTGGAGGCTACATGCTAGCGGGAGTTGGGTTTGCACTTCAGTCTTTTGGTACCGATATTCACGTTCGGGTGATGCCTTTTCAAATGAGTGCAAGTTTGATGTGTTGCCAGCCGCGTAACCGATGTTAGTTGAACGATGCCGACAAACAGCTTTTGGTTCGGTCCACCTGTCTTTGTCCGTCATCCTTGTTCGTAACTGCGAAACCAAAATGTTCCCAAACCGGAGACTTCAACGATGCTGGAGGATTTTCAGCTCAACTTTATCTGCGTTCGCCATTTCGACAGTTCCTCAAATTACTGACTACATTTGAACGCATCCCTCTGACCAGCTCTCATAGTATGCCTCTCGTCCAATGAAATGACTTGCTGACACTCTGACGCGTTGAACCCAATGTGAGCAAATCTTTTACGTTTAACGTTATATTCGTTCGGTACACTTCGGGACCCACGTGTACCGAACCGAAGGCCCGTACCGAATAATTTCGGTACGGGTACGTGTACCGTTACACCCCTAATAACCAGTCATAAAGAGAGGAGGGGGCTCCTCCCATCAGTCAGAGGATCTTAAAGAGGCCCTCTTCTGCGTTCTTTCGTGTTCCCTCTCCTGTAGTGTTGGTTTTCGTGCATGTAAATGGTCTGCAGAGCCTAAGATCCCTGTGTTCCCACTCCCTTTGAGTCCCAACTGGATTCTATTGGAACTATTGTGAAGCTATAATGACGAACGCGGCTGTCGTTCACAGGAAAATGATAATCAAAGATAATAGCAGGAAGTGTGAATGGCGTCCCGTCAGCGATTCGTCGCCTTTGTTTCGCCTCCGAGACGCTGAACAGCATCTGTTCTTCTGGGAAACCAACAGCTGCAGCCTCGGGTTTAATTGTTCATTGTTTACAAGTTCACCTCATGATAACGAGGAATTGTCTTTATGGCTTCTGAAGTACTTTGACTTAATGTAGGTACTTCAATTGAGTTATTCCACATTATGCTACGTTCAACCTTTACCCCCCTACCATTTCTGGGCTAACAATGTCCGTATTACTCCATTGCAGATTTACTTATTAATGAGTATTTGTACTCTGTAGTATTTCTAATTTTAGCTTTGAGTTCTTCCACCAAGCTAATTACAACTTTAAGAGATTTCCTGATGAGCTTTTTCACCCTGATGCACACAGGGAGAAATGGAGGACATTGTTTAGGGAATGGTTCCCACGCCTATCAGCTGGACACATCTTCACTTCCTGTTCCTGTTGCACCATGGGGGATAAACAACGAGTCAACAGCTGCGTCACTTCCACGTCTGGACCGCCATCTTTCACACGGTTCATGTACTGAGGAACAGCTGGTTTTATTGTTTCCTGTTGTTTCTAATATGGACAGTTTAAGTCTGAGAGGAGAGAAATACATGCAGAGAAGGAGAGAGGGTTAATAAAGGGTTAACATATTCAGATTAGGACAGAAATACTGTCTCATTGACCCTCGCCTCTCCTGAAATAGACTGCTTCTGCTCTGAAACGTCCACTCTTTATGCGGAGCTTCCTGTGTTAGTGGAGAGGAAATATTGTTTAAGGAATAAATCAAACGTCTAAAATTAACTTTCTAAATATGGAAAATAACGATATTAAAAGCTTGAAAAGACCAGAAAAGGGTTCATGGTGGACCATTTTTATATGGAATTCATGAGTAATTCAGTTTGATTTGATAATAATAGTTTTGTGTTGGAAGTTTTTAAAGAAGATGCTGAAGAGCCTGGTGGATTTATGAATGGGCCAAAAGTATCCGGGCCCGCTGTCACTCTTAGAGACACGTTTCAACCAATCAGGGATTGGCAAGAATCACAAAGAGAATATATAAAATGACATAGGCATAGAGGCATACAATGAAAAAAAAAGACTGAAAATGTAGACAGAGACACAAAGCCGTTACAAAGGTACACAATAAGCCCATAAAGAGACACACAACTACTACACAGATATACAAAAATATGTAAATATGAATTAAAAAGACACAAAACAACCATAAAGTGAAACGAACCTGAGACAGATGTGCAACAACTACGTCACTGGCAGTGAATTACTACAAATACTATGAGCCACGTCTCTGGAGAAGAGTATGAAGTTAGAAATTACGTTTTGCAACTCAATCTGGCTTCATAAGTGAAAGAGAAACAGCTTTAACGTAATTCACACAAAGTAGTGTGTAATGTTGGACTATAAAGGAACTACAGCACGGTCACATGACTTCACGTCACCACCGCTAAGCTAAAGGAGGCTAATGTTGGGCTATAAAGGAACTACAGCACGGTCACATGACTTCACGTCACCACCGCTAAGCTAAAGGAGGCTAATGTTGGGCTATAAAGGAACTACAGCACGGTCACATGACTTCACGTCTAAGCTAAAGGAGGCTAATGTTGGGCTATAAAGGAACTACAGCACGGTCACATGACTTCACGTCACCACTGCTAAGCTAAAGGAGGCTAATGTTGGGCTATAAAGGAACTACGGTCACATGACTTCTCGTCACCACCGCTAAGCTAAAGGTGGCTAATGTTGGGCTATAAAGGAACTACAGCACGGTCACATGACTTCACGTCACCACCGCTAAGCTAAAGGAGGCTAATGTTGGGCTATAAAGGAACGACAGCACGGTCACATGACTTCACGTCACCACCGCTAAGCTAAAGGAGGCTAATGTTGGGCTATAAAGGAACGACAGCACGGTCACATGACTTCACGTCACCACCGCTAAGCTAAAGGTGGCTAATGTTGGGCTATAAAGGAACTACAGCACGGTCACATGACTTCACGTCACCACCGCTAAGCTAAAGGAGGCTAATGTTGGGCTATAAAGGAACTACAGCACGGTCACATGACTTCACGTCACCACCGCTAAGCTAAAGGTGGCTAATGTTGGGCTATAAAGGAACTACAGCACGGTCACATGACTTCACGTCACCACCGCTAAGCTAAAGGTGGCTAATGTTGGGCTATAAAGGAACTACAGCACGGTCACATGACTTCACGTCACCACCGCTAAGCTAAAGGTGGCTAATGTTGGGCTATAAAGGAACTACAGCACGGTCACATGACTTCACGTCACCACCGCTAAGCTAAAGGTGGCTAATGTTGGGCTATAAAGGAACTACAGCACGGTCACATGACTTCACGTCACCACCGCTAAGCTAAAGGAGGCTAATGTTGGGCTATAAAGGAACTACAGCACGGTCACATGACTTCACGTCACCACCGCTAAGCTAAAGGTGGTTAATGTTGGGCTATAAAGGAACTACAGCACGGTCACATGACTTCACCTCACCACTGCTAAGCTAAAGGAGGCTAATGTTGGGCTATAAAGGAACTACAGCACGGTCACATGACTTCATGTCACCACCGCTAAGCTAAAGGCGGCTAATGTTGGGCTATAAAGGAACTACAGCACGGTCACATGACTTCACGTCTCCACCGCTAAGCTAAAGGCAGCTAATGTTGGGCTAAAGGAACTACGGGACGGTCACATGACTTCACGTCACCACCGCTAAGCTAAAGGTGGCTAATGTTGGGCTATAAAGGAACTACAGCACGGTCACATGACTTCACGTCACCACCGCTAAGCTAAAGGTGGCTAATGTTGGGCTATAAAGGAACTACGGAACGGTCACATGACTTCACGTCACCACCGCTAAGCTAAAGGAGGCTAATGTTGGGCTATAAAGGAACTACGGAACGGTCACATGACTTCACGTCACCACCGCTAAGCTAAAGGAGGCTAATGTTGGGCTAAAGGAACTACAGCACGGTTACTTCACATTTCAGGGTAGTAGAACTCATTCCTGCACCCCTCTTTTGTTGTTGTTGTTGTTGTAAAAGATATTCACAAACGGCTCTTCAGTGTAAAAAGCGTAAAGAACAGTCATTGTGTTTCCTTCCTCACCATCTTCCTGTACACTTTTGACCCTCCTTGTTGAATCAGAGACTCTGAATACTTCGGATGTTTTCTCTGACCTCTGTTTCCTGGGATAATCAAACTCAGCGTCTCTCTCTCTCTCTCCGGGAGGACTAACTGGTTGCATTGTGTTTACAGTGGGAGAGGCAGAGACATCTCTTTTAACTGCATGTTGATTTAAATCTGCAGAGAGGAGAGGATCCTTCTTCTACCTTTCCTCTCTCGTGTATCCCTTCAGGTTTTAGTATTTCTTCACCTTCCTCTCTATACGTCTTGTATTTAATCTCCCCCCTCCCTCCCTTATCTCTGTGATATATAATATGTCTGTGTGAGGACAGCTTTATAACTTTTCTCTGGCAGCTCTGTAATCCTCAGCATGATTTAATAACTCCTCTGATCCCTCCCGTCATCTTATCGCTTCCACACTAAAGATTCATCTAGACCCTGATCTAATCCTTTCATCCCGTCTTCAGTTCATTATGAAATTACTCAACGCCACCAAACATCCACATTTTCCCAGGCCTTTCTGTACCTGCCAAATACAACATTTAAAAACAAAAGAGTTCAATTATAAACCTTATTTTTTTTAATTCCACATGCACCAAAGTGTTTTTGAATTACACACGTGAGCTGAAACATCCAGAAAAACCCGTCATGAGGTACTTGTACTCAACTTTTTAGTAACACTTTATTTTGATAGTCCATAGTTAACACTCTTAAGTCATCAGTTGACATTCAACAACACTGTTTCAACAGACAAGTAGCATGCATTCAACTAACTGCCAGTAGAACACAAGGTTCAAGTGTTGATCTATAGATTTTACAAAGTGTCCGTTGACTGTCAACATGTTTTTTGCAACAGCTTATTAACCGATATTCAACCTTACCCTCTGCAAGGCAAGGCAAGTTTATTTATAGAGCACTTTTCAACGCAAGGCAATTCAAAGTGCTTTACAAAAAAAATGAAAGACATTAAGCATTAAAAAAGAAAAGATAATAAAATAAACATTAAAAAAATAATGGATAAAAGTTACAGTGCAGTTTAAGATGTGAATAGTTCAATTAAAAGCAGCGACAAAGAGAAAAGTCTTCTTGCTGGATCTGAAAGTAGTCAGAGTCGCAGCGGACCTGCAGGTTTCTGGGAGTTTGTTCCAGATGTGTGGAGCATAATAACTGAACGCTGCTTCTCCAGGTTTAGTTCTGACTCTGGGGACAGGAAGCTGACCAGTCCCTGAAGACCTGAGAGATCTGTCTCTGGGGACAGGAAGCTGACCAGTCCCTGAAGACCTGAGAGATCTGTCTCTGGGGACAGGAAGCTGACCAGTCCCTGAAGACCTGAGAGATCTGTCTCTGGGGACAGGAAGCTGACCAGTCCCTGAAGACCTGAGAGATCTGACTCTGGGGACAGGAAGCTGACCAGTCCCTGAAGACCTGAGAGATCTGTCTCTGGGGACAGGAAGCTGACCAGTCCCTGAAGACCTGAGAGATCTGTCTCTGGGGACAGGAAGCTGACCAGTCCCTGAAGACCTGAGAGATCTGTCTCTGGGGACAGGAAGCTGACCAGTCCCTGAAGACCTGAGAGATCTGTCTCTGGGGACAGGAAGCTGACCAGTCCCTGAAGACCTGAGAGATCTGTCTCTGGGGACAGGAAGCTGATCAGTCCCTGAAGACCTGAGAGATCTGACTCTGGGGACAGGAAGCTGACCAGTCCCTGAAGACCTGAGAGATCTGTCTCTGGGGACAGGAAGCTGACCAGTCCCTGAAGACCTGAGAGATCTGGATGGTTCATCATTTAGCAGGAGGTCAGACATGTATTTTGGGCCTAGACCATTCAGTGCTTTATAAACCCAGCAGCAGTATTTAGAAATCTATTCTTTGACACACAGGAAGCCAGAGTGAAGACTTCAGAGCAGGAGTGATGTGATCCACTTTCTTAGTGTCAGTGAGGACTCGAGCAGCGGCTTTCTGAATCAGCTGCAGCTTCCTAATAGATGTTTTAGTGAGACCTGTGAAGACACCTTTGCAGTAGTCCAGTCTACTGAAGATAAAGGCATGGACATGTGTCTCCAGATCCTGCTGTGACATTAGTCTTTTAACCCTAGATATGTTCTTTAGGTGATAGTAGGCTGATTTAGTAACTGTTTTAATGTGACTGTTGAAACTCAGGTCAGAGTCCATGACTACACCTAGAGTTCTGGCTTTATCTGTTGTTTTGAACATTGCAGACTGAAGCTCAGCGCTAACTTTTATACGTTCTGCCTTGGCTCCAAAGACCATTACCTCAGTTTTATCTTTGTTTAATTGGAGAAAGTTCTGACACATCCAGTCATTGATTTGTTCAATGCACTTACTCAGTGTTTGAATTGGAGCATAGTCTCCTGGTGAAATTGTTACGTAAATGTGTGTGTCATCTGCATAGCTATGGTAACTTATTTTGTTGTTCTTCATTATCTGAGCCAGTGGTAGCATGTAGACGTTAAAGAGAAGAGGCCCCAAGATGGAGCCTTGAGGAACCCCACATGTCATATTTGTCAACTCAGATGTGTATTTACCTATAGAAACAACGTTGTTTCTGTCCTTTAAGTAGGATTTAAACCAATTTAGAACTGTTTCCGAAAGTCTGTAGATTGTGACTTCTTGTGAAAAACCTTTTTTTCTCAAGAGAATGCATTAGGCTTCTGTATTTATCTTATATATTAGTCAAATAAAACAGGTGTTTCTAACTCAAACATTACAAACATAATGAATAAATAAAGTTTGTGGAAAACATTTTGCTGTATTCCCATGTCTGTTGCATATCATTAGTGGATGAATGTGTTCTGTTGATAGGTGATAGACTTTCTACTGTTCTGACCTGGTTTTCACTTGAATTGGATAGTCCTAACATGCCTACAGACGCTTAGTGGATAGTCCTAACACATGCCTACAGACGCTTAGTGGATAGTCCTAACACATGCCTACAGACGCTTAGTGGATAGTCCTAACACATGCCTACAGACGCTTAGTGGATAGTCCTAACACATGCCTACAGACGCTTAGTGGATAGTCCTAACACATGCCTACAGACGCTTAGTGGATAGTCCTAACACATGCCTACAGACGCTTAGTGGATAGTCCTAATATGCCTACAGACGCTTAGTGGATAGTCCTAACACATGCCTACAGGCGCTTAGTGGACAGTCCTAACACATGCCTACAGACGCTTAGTGGATAGTCCTAACACATGCCTACAGACGCTTAGTGGATAGTCCTAACACATGCCTACAGACGCTTAGTGGATAGTCCTAACACATGCCTACAGGCGCTTAGTGGACAGTCCTAACACATGCCTACAGACGCTTAGTGGATAGTCCTAACACATGCCTACAGACGCTTAGTGGATAGTCCTAACACATGACTTTCAACTGACAGATTGATTTTGAGTAGTTGATTGTCAATTTTGAAGATGTTGACACAACCTACAGATAGTAAGGTTGACTATTGGCTAATACGCTGTTGACATGCTACTAAACGTCAACTGATGACTTAGAGAGTGTTACATATGGACTATCAAAATAAAGTGTTACCAACTTTTTAGATGTTATGCTTCTTCATATTTCTACTCCATTACATTTACAACAGCTTTGGCTACTTTTGAAAAGAAAATGCATCTCTAAAAATGATACTAGTGGACTCTTTAAGTCATGATAAAAGAGTCAAATCATTTATATATATATATTTGCCAAAAAGTCAGTCAGATCTTGGTTTTTCTACAGCAACAATATCATCTTCAAATCTCACATATATAAATATAATTATACACACACACAAAGGCAGTTTTCTGCACAATGAATACTTTTACTTTAAGTATATTCTGATCCTAATACTTTTCTACTTCTCGAGTAAAATTTTGAATGCAGGACTTTTACTGCAACAGAGTATTCCTACACTCTGGTACTTCTACTTTTACTCAAGTACAAGATCTGAGTACTTCTACTTTTACTCAAGTACTAGATCTGAGTACTTCTACTTTTACTCAAGTACCAGATCTGAGTACTTCTACTTTTACTCATGAACAAGGTCTGAGTACTTCTACTTTTACTCAAGTACAAGATCTGAGTACTTCTACTCAAGAACAAGACCTGAGTACTTCTACTTTTACTCATGAACAAGATCTGAGTACTTCTACTTTTACTCAACTACAAGATCTGAGTACTTCTACTTTTACTCAAGAACACGATCTGAGTACTTCTACTTGTACTCAACTACAATATCTGAGTACTTCTACTTTTACTCAAGAACAAGATCTGAGTACTTCTACTTTTACTCAAGAACAAGATCTGAGTCCTTCTACTTTTACTCAAGTACAAGGTCTGAGTACTTCTACTTTTACTCAAGAACAAGATCTGAGTACTTCTACTTTTACTCAAGAACAAGATCTGAGTACTTCTACTTTTACTCAAGTACAAGGTCTGAGTACTTCTACTTTTACTCAAGTACAAGGTCTGAGTACTTCTACTTTTACTCAAGAACAAGATCTGAGTACTTCTACTTTTACTCAAGTACAAGATCTGAGTCCTTCTACTTTTACTCAAGTACAAGATCTGAGTACTTCTACTTTTACTCAAGAACAATATCTGAATACTTCTACTTTTACTCAAGAACAATATCTGAGTACTTCTACCTCCTCTAGCTGTATGCGTCTTTTTGTATGATGTTAAAAAGTACTTCTTGTGTTCCCTCTTGATATATGTGTGGTTTTCACCAGAGAGACGACGCGACCGAAGCTTTGAGAGCGTACCTGAAGCAGGAAGTGACCTCATGTCCTCACGGGGAGCAGTAAAGTGCTTCTCATGTGTTTCAGGCAGGCCCGGTTCCAGAACAAAAGGACTCAGGGTGCATCTGAGATTAGAGAGGGTGCAGTGATAAAGTGCTATTTTTACAAGTGGGGAGTGGACCTAACCTCCTCTATGGGGGTCCTTACCTCCTCTGGGGGGGGTCCGGGGGCATGCTCCCCCGCGAAGATTTATTTTTTGAAGTTAAAAGCATCAATCTGGTGCACTTTGAGAGCAACATTAAGAGATCTATGGATCTAAGTGCTCTTTGCTTGATCATGCCTTCCCAGTCCCTTATCACCTATAAGAGCATGGCGCCAGTTGTTGTAACCAGTTGCGGTGAAGGCATCTGACTTACTTGAACCGAAATGTCCACATGCATAGCAGAAGATGCATCTTTTTTTACATGAATATTCCAGCCAATCTCTGTTTTGAGACCATGAGCTGCAAAATGAGCGCCTCACCCCACTGTACAGGCGAGTTGGGTACTTTTTTAAATATACCTGGGCAGGCTCTGTTTTGCAGAGGTCCTCTGGCACTTGCGGGCTGCCGAGGGGTGGCGGTGTTTGGGGTAACGAAGACGGCTGTGGCTGCTCCGCCTCTGTGGGCGAGGCGGGCAAAGCCGGCGAGTCGAGCGGGAGGACGTTCGTGTCCACGAGAGTAATGTCCCCATGATCTGAACTGTTATACCTGCAGTAGATGCAGTGTATGCTGGCGATAAGGGCTGGTTGTTTTAACCATGTTCTGATCCATCACTGACTGCTGTGTCAGCACCTTGCAGATGATGAATGTGCAGCGGCACAGGTCACGCGCACCTGACATAATAACGTTACTTGCCGTTTAAATTGATCAAATAAATGCAGCAGACAATGCTATTCAACCACAATTACAATTTATTTTATTCCAACTATATTCTTCTTATTATTATTATTATTATTATTATTATTATTATTATTATTATTATTACTACTATTGTTAGTAATATGCAAAATGTAATATTTTTCACTTTTAATTATTTATTTTTTTACTTTCATTTTTCAACTGAGGGTGCAATCCACCCTTATGCACCCCCGTAGAACCGGGCCTGGTTTCAGGTAACAACACGTATCCAACATGTGGACACATTTGGCTCCGGTGCGGAACGCGTGTGAAACTAAAGCAGCTCTGGGACGTAAAGCCTCTGCGATCTGCGTTACAGAGCAACCTGCGGCAGTCGTCGTAAA
Organism: Champsocephalus esox; assembly: GCA_036324585.1. Lineage (NCBI taxonomy): Eukaryota > Metazoa > Chordata > Actinopteri > Perciformes > Channichthyidae > Champsocephalus > Champsocephalus esox. The sequence goes on from CM070495.1 coordinate 45,264,519, forward strand.
TATGAGTTACGTAGCTTTGCTTTTCTCTGAGGAGGAAATATGCTGCATTCTTGAGTCAGATTCAAACACATAAAAGGTCGTTTGGAAGGAAAACTGGATCAGGAATACACATGTTGATGTAGAAGAGACATGGAGAAGAGGGGACACATGTTGATGTAGAAGAGACATGGAGAAGAGGGGACACATGTTGATGTAGAAGAGACACGGAGAAGAGGGGACACATGTTGATGTAGAAGAGACATGAAGAAGAGGGGACACATGTTGATGTAGAAGAGACACGGAGAAGAGGGGACACATGTTGATGTAGAAGAGACATGGAGAAGAGGGGACACATGTTGATGTAGAAGAGACATGGAGAAGAGGGGACACATGTTGATGTAGAAGAGACATGAAGAAGAGGGGACACATGTTGATGTAGAAGAGACATGAAGAAGAGGGGACACATGTTGATGAAGAAGAGGGGACACATGTTGATGTAGAAGAGACATGGAGAAGAGGGGACACATGTTGATGTAGAAGAGACATGGAGAAGAGGGGACACATGTTGATGTAGAAGAGACATGAAGAAGAGGGGACACATGTTGATGTAGAAGAGACATGAAGAAGAGGGGACACATGTTGATGTAGAAGAGACATGGAGAAGAGGGGACACATGTTGATGTAGAAGAGACATGGAGAAGAGGGGACACATGTTGATGTAGAAGAGACATGAAGAAGAGGGGACACATGTTGATGTAGAAGAGGGGACACATGTTGATGTAGAAGAGACATGAAGAAGAGGGGACACATGTTGATGTAGAAGAGACATGGAGAAGAGGGGACACATGTTGATGTAGAAGAGACATGGAGAAGAGGGGACACATGTTGATGTAGAAGAGACATGAAGAAGAGGGGACACGTGTTGATGTAGAAGAGACATGAAGAAGAGAGGACACATGTTGATGTAGAAGTGGGGACACGTGTTGATGTAGAAGAGACATGAAGAAGAGGGGACACATGTTGATGTAGAAGAGACATGGAGAAGAGGGGACACATGTTGATGTAGAAGAGACATGAAGAAGAGGGGACACATGTTGATGTAGAAGAGACATGAAGAAGAGGGGACACATGTTGATGAAGAAGAGGGGACACATGTTGATGAAGAAGAGGGGACACATGTTGATGTAGAAGAGACATGGAGAAGAGGGGACACATGTTGATGTAGAAGAGACATGGAGAAGAGGGGACACATGTTGATGTAGAAGAGACATGAAGAAGAGGGGACACATGTTGATGTAGAAGAGACATGGAGAAGAGGGGACACATGTTGATGTAGAAGAGACATGAAGAAGAGGGGACACGTGTTGATGTAGAAGAGACATGAAGAAGAGAGGGACACATGTTGATGTAGAAGAGGGGACACATGTTGATGTAGAAGAGACATGAAGAAGAGGGGACACATGTTGATGTAGAAGAGACATGGAGAAGAGGGGACACATGTTGATGTAGAAGAGACATGAAGAAGAGGGGACACATGTTGATGTAGAAGAGACATGAAGAAGAGGGGACACATGTTGATGAAGAAGAGGGGACACATGTTGATGAAGAAGAGGGGACACATGTTGATGTAGAAGAGACATGGAGAAGAGGGGACACATGTTGATGTAGAAGAGACATGAAGAAGAGGGGACACATGTTGATGTAGAAGAGACATGAAGAAGAGGGGACACATGTTGATGTAGAAGAGACATGGAGAAGAGGGGACACATGTTGATGTAGAAGAGACATGAAGAAGAGGGGACACATGTTGATGTAGAAGAGACATGAAGAAGAGGGGACACATGTTGATGTAGAAGAGACATGGAGAAGAGGGGACACATAGTTGATGTAGAAGAGACATGAAGAAGAGGGGACACATGTTGATGTAGAAGAGACATGAAGAAGAGGGGACACATGTTGATGTAGAAGAGACATGAAGAAGAGGGGACACATGTTGATGTAGAAGAGACATGAAGAAGAGGGGACACATGTTGATGTAGAAGAGACATGAAGAAGAGGGGACACATGTTGATGTAGAAGAGACATGAAGAAGAGGGGACACATGTTGATGTAGAAGAGACATGGAGAAGAGGGGACACATGTTGATGTAGAAGAGACATGGAGAAGAGGGGACACATGTTGATGTAGAGTATATATACAGTATTTACAGCATGCAGTGGAAATGAAAGACAACAATGCGACTTAGAGGACGTAACATTTAAATCGGATGTTCTTTTTTCAATAAACGTTATCCCGCTTATCAAACGGCCAGATTCTAAACACACAACATCTCGACTCCGCATTCATTGAAATCATTGTATGGACTTAAAAATGATCGTATTGCTTCTTCTAAGAAAGTGAAGAAGCCCACACCGTGTTCCCGTTGGTGTCTACTTCCTGTCTTTTCACCTCCGTCTCCCTCTTCATCCTCCTTAGTCGTTATAGTGCTTAACATCAGTCTACTGTCATATCGACCAATCAGAATCGAGTATTCAACTAAGCCCTGTAATCAAGCTCACGATTGTTAATGTTCAATTCATCAGCTTTTCTTAGGGAGGAAATGAAACTCCTAAATCTCTTGTTATTACAATGGAGTCTGGTCCGAGACGGGGTGCAGTTAATGATACATGATCGTTATTGCATTTAAATCATCCTCCGTTTCATTCCCGGGGAAATGTCCTTTTGAAAATGTCTTTTTAGATTTCTGTGTATCTGTAATCTTGATTGTGTCTTTTAGGAAACGCAGAGTTGTATCCCCGTTGCTTCCTGAGGTTACTCAAGTTGATGCTACGGTTTGTTTCCCAACATGTGACTTCAGACTCTCCGCACGAACAACAACATTCTTGAATCCAGGACAAAAGTTTGAGTGACGGAGACATTTTGCACAACACATCGAGACATGCTCCGACAAGAACACAAAACACATGTACTGTTCAGAGATGGACAAAGCCAACAGTATCAGTGTGTAGTGTCTCTACTTTAAAGAGTCCTCTCCTGCTGATGTTCAGGTGTATATCAGTATGTAGTGTCTCTACTTTAAAGAGTCCTCTCCTGCTGATGTTCAGGTGTCTATCAGTATCTAGTGTCTCTACTTTAAAGAGTCCTCTCCTGCTGATGTTCAGGTGTATATCAGTGTGTAGTGTCTCTACTTTAAAGAGTGCTCTCCTGCTGATGTTCAGGTGTATATCAGTATGCAGTGTCTCTACTTTAAAGAGTCCTCTTCTGCTGATGTTCAGGTGTATATCAGTATGTAGTGTCTCTACTTTAAAGAGTCCTCTCCTGCTGATGTTCAGGTGTATATCAGTATGTAGTGTCTCTACTTTAAAGAGTCCTCTCCTGCTGATGTTCAGGTGTATATCAGTATGTAGTGTCTCTACTTTAAAGAGTCCTCTCCTGCTGATGTTCAGGTGTACATCAGTGTGTAGTGTCTCTACTTTAAAGAGTCCTCTCCTGCTGATGTTCAGGTGTATATCAGTATGTAGTGTCTCTACTTTAAAGAGTCCTCTCCTGCTGATGTTCAGGTGTATATCAGTATGTAGTGTCTCTACTTTAAAGAGTCCTCTCCTGCTGATGTTCAGGTGTATATCAGTATGTAGTGTCTCTACTTTAAAGAGTCCTCTCCTGCTGATGTTCAGGTGTATATCAGTGTGTAGTGTCTCTACTTTAAAGAGTCCTCTCCTGCTGATGTTCAGGTGTATATCAGTGTGTAGTGTCTCTACTTTAAAGAGTGCTCTCCTGCTGATGTTCAGGTGTATATCAGTATGTAGTGTCTCTACTTTAAAGAGTCCTCTCCTGCTGATGTTCAGGTGCATATCAGTATGTAGTGTCTCTACTTTAAAGAGTCCTCTCCTGCTGATGTTCAGTTGCATATCAGTATGTAGTGTCTCTACTTTAAAGAGTGCTCTCCTGCTGATGTTCAGTTGTATATCAGTATGTAGTGTCTCTACTTTAAAGAGTGCTCTCCTGCTGATGTTCAGGTGTATATCAGTATGTAGTGTCTCTACTTTAAAGAGTCCTCTCCTGCTGATGTTCAGGTGTATATCAGTATGTAGTGTCTCTACTTTAAAGAGTCCTCTCCTGCTGATGTTCAGGTGTATATCAGTGTGTAGTGTCTCTACTTTAAAGAGTCCTCTCCTGCTGATGTTCAGGTGTATATCAGGATGTAGTGTCTCTACTTTAAAGAGTCCTCTCCTGCTGATGTTCAGGTGTATATCAGTATGTAGTGTCTCTAATTTAAAGAGTCCTCTCCTGCTGATGTTCAGGTGTATATCAGGATGTAGTGTCTCTACTTTAAAGAGTCCTCTCCTGCTGATGTTCAGTTGTATATCAGTATGTAGTGTCTCTACTTTAAAGAGTCCTCTCCTGCTGATGTTCAGGTGTATATCAGTATGTAGTGTCTCTACTTTAAAGAGTCCTCTCCTGCTGATGTGCAGGTGTATATCAGTGTGTAGTGTCTCTACTTTAAAGAGTCCTCTCCTGCTGATGTTCAGGTGTATATCAGTATGTAGTGTCTCTACTTTAAAGAGTCCTCTCCTGCTGATGTTCAGGTGTATATCAGTATGTAGTGTCTCTACTTTAAAGAGTCCTCTCCTGCTGATGTTCAGGTGTATATCAGTATGTAGTGTCTCTACTTTAAAGAGTCCTCTCCTGCTGATGTTCAGGTGTACATCAGTGTGTAGTGTCTCTACTTTAAAGAGTCCTCTCCTGCTGATGTTCAGGTGTATATCAGTATGTAGTGTCTCTACTTTAAAGAGTCCTCTCCTGCTGATGTTCAGGTGTATATCAGTATGTAGTGTCTCTACTTTAAAGAGTCCTCTCCTGCTGATGTTCAGGTGTATATCAGTATGTAGTGTCTCTACTTTAAAGAGTCCTCTCCTGCTGATGTTCAGGTGTATATCAGTGTGTAGTGTCTCTACTTTAAAGAGTCCTCTCCTGCTGATGTTCAGGTGTATATCAGTGTGTAGTGTCTCTACTTTAAAGAGTGCTCTCCTGCTGATGTTCAGGTGTATATCAGTATGTAGTGTCTCTACTTTAAAGAGTCCTCTCCTGCTGATGTTCAGGTGCATATCAGTATGTAGTGTCTCTACTTTAAAGAGTCCTCTCCTGCTGATGTTCAGTTGCATATCAGTATGTAGTGTCTCTACTTTAAAGAGTCCTCTCCTGCTGATGTTCAGGTGTATATCAGTGTGTAGTGTCTCTACTTTAAAGAGTCCTCTCCTGCTGATGTTCAGGTGTATATCAGGATGTAGTGTCTCTACTTTAAAGAGTCCTCTCCTGCTGATGTTCAGGTGTATATCAGTATGTAGTGTCTCTAATTTAAAGAGTCCTCTCCTGCTGATGTCCAGGTGTATATCAGGATGTAGTGTCTCTACTTTAAAGAGTCCTCTCCTGCTGATGTTCAGTTGTATATCAGTATGTAGTGTCTCTACTTTAAAGAGTCCTCTCCTGCTGATGTTCAGGTGTATATCAGTATGTAGTGTCTCTACTTTAAAGAGTCCTCTCCTGCTGATGTGCAGGTGTATATCAGTGTGTAGTGTCTCTACTTTAAAGAGTCCTCTCCTGCTGATGTTCAGGTGTATATCAGTGTGTAGTGTCTCTACTTTAAAGAGTCCTCTCCTGCTGATGTTCAGGTGTATATCAGTGTGTAGTGTCTCTACTTTAAAGAGTCCTCTCCTGCTGATGTTCAGGTGTATATCAGTATGTAGTGTCTCTACTTTAAAGAGTCCTCTCCTGCTGATGTTCAGGTGTACATCAGTGTGTAGTGTCTCTACTTTAAAGAGTCCTCTCCTGCTGATGTTCAGGTGCATATCAGTATGTAGTGTCTCTACTTTAAAGAGTCCTCTCCTGCTGATGTTCAGTTGTATATCAGTGTGTAGTGTCTCTACTTTAAAGAGTACTCTCCTGCTGATGTTCAGGTGTATGTCAGCATGAAGTGTCTCTACTTTAAAGAGTGCTCTCCTGCTGATGTTCAGGTGTATATCAGTATGTAGTGTCTCTACTTTAAAGAGTCTTCTCATTCATGGTCTCTGTGCAAAAGCAGACGTATATCAACAGGGGAATGGATGGTCCTTCAGTGATGTGTGAGGATTACTCGTGGTTAGGGTCATTGTCAAATTTAATCTTGGTTTTCTGATAATCCAAAAGCCCAGAGGCAATTACAACGCTCCCTCGTGATGTCTCTTTCTGTTTTATCTTTTGGCTTCCATTCACAAATATATTAATCCCAAATGCACATGCGGTAATAACTACTGAACATGAAGGTGATGCATGAGAGTGAAACCAGAACATGGATTTCAGAAGATCAGAAAATCTCTCCGTCTGGATCCAATTGCACTTTGGCTCACTTCTTCTGGAGTTCTGATATCAGGTTTGCCTTTAGCGTGAAGTTTTGAATACTTTTGCTGGTTATGAACTTAGGAGGAAGGGCGGGGTGATGTTGCAACCAAAGAGGCATTTATATTTATCAGCATGAAATGAAAATTGTGGTAGATGCTGATTTATCCCACAGTATTGAAAGTATGTTTGAAAAGATGACAAAAAGGGAATCTTATAACATGAACTGACTCAGTATTTCATCACTTCTTGTCTCCTGGTCTGGAAGTCCTTGGTTTTTTGAGTGTGTCTTTGGTTGCTATCCTGAAATAAGTTCTGTGGTTAACACAAGCTGAAGAGATGTTTGTGAGATGAGACGACTAAACGTCATCAAGCCCAACTCTATTTCCTTTATAGCCCAACATTAGCCACCTTTAGCTTAGCGGTGGTGACGTGAAGTCATGTGACCGTGCTGTAGTTCCTTTGTAGCCCAACATTAGCCTCCTTTAGCTTAGCGGTGGTGACGTGAAGTCATGTGACCGTGCTGTAGTTCCTTTGTAGCCCAACATTAGCCTCCTTTAGCTTAGCGGTGGTGACGTGAAGTCATGTGACCGTGCTGTAGTTCCTTTATAGCCCAACATTAGCCGCATTTAGCTTAGCGGTGGTGACATGAAGTCATGTGACCGTGCTGTAGTTCCTTTATCGACCCAACATTAGCCTCCTTTAGCTTAGCGGTGGTGACGTGAAGTCATGTGACCGTGCTGTAGTTCCTTTATAGCCCAACATTAGCCACCTTTAGCTTAGCGGTGGTGAGGTGAAGTCATGTGACCATGCTGTAGTTCCTTTATAGCCCAACATTAGCCACCTTTAGCTTAGCGGTGGTGACGTGAAGTCATGTGACCGTGCTGTAGTTCCTTTATAGCCCAACATTAGCCTCCTTTAGCTTAGCGGTGGTGACGTGAAGTCATGTGACCGTGCTGTAGTTCCTTTATAGCCCAACATTAGCTGCGCTCAGCGGTGGTGACGTGAAGTCGTTCCTTTATAGCCCTATGCTGGGAACATATTGAATGTTCCTTCTATATCGGAGTAGCACATGATAACAGAGGCCCTTCGTAGCTGAGTACGTAGCCGGATGTATGACTACATGGATGACGCTCATGAGACACTGTGTTGAAGTTATGATAGCTATGTTCCTAAGATTGGCATGATCCCACAGCTCCTAGAGAGATAGACGTATGACGGTCATGTTTATCGCTCACGCAGGCCTTAGCTAATCTGAACTAATGTCAGAATACTGCTTTGAACCAGTATTCGTCCATCTTGTTGACTGTAACTCTTGTATATAAGCATATCAAGGACTCTACTCTGGGAACTATTTGTCCCACGCAGCCCTGTGTGTGATGACCACTTCCATTCTTGAAAATAATAAATACATGTATCCAGATATTGAAGCTCAAGCCGGTGACGAGTGATATTTTTCCTAACACCCAACGTTATCTTTTTACTTCAGAAATCATAAAGTGGTGTTAATATGTGGAGATTATCCTGCTGAACTAAACGTTTCAGATTCATAATCGTTTGTTTGACACAGAGATTCATTTCTGACATAACCAAAGAAAAGTCCCCTTTGGACCAGAGAGATGCCGCCTTCAGGGTCCATCACAGAAACAGGACATCCCTGCAGCACATGTTCATGTCAGAACGTCCCGACCCGACGCCAACCCTTCACCTCGTCACGCTCCACTGATCTGCAGAAACATGTTCAGCTTCATTATTCCACAGTTCATAAAACCGTCCCACATTGAAGGAAACTCTGACGCTGCTTTCATTTCCAGATGAAAGACTTCCCGGTTCAGTGAGAGCCGCACCGAGGAGAGGCTCTGGGTTTTCCAGAGATGACCATAGTCAAGATAAACAAACAGCGATGTGGGAACTGAGCACAAGGGATTCTGGGAAAAGGAGCGTATCTCCCCAACATGTCTCTCTCCTTCGTCTATCTGTTTCTTGAGGAAATATCTCCTCCCTGGGGATTCTGGGAAGAGGAAGCTGTCGTCATCCACTTCCAGATGGAAAGAGAAGAAGAGGAAACGGGCCTCTGGATTCTTACACAACTCACATTTCCTTTACCTTGGTCATATTCTGACGCTTTTTAAAAACAAACACCTGCAGCCTGTTATTCATCTTTGCGTTTGCTTTGCCCGATACTTGAGGAAGTTGAGGCTAAAAAGAAAGTTAGTTTTCTATGCAAGATGTAGAAAATGAAACCAGAGAAAGATATTACTGAAATAGTAAGAAGTATGCGTATTTCTAACAGGATCCATTCGTACGGAAGAGGATAAGAGCCATATGAGTTCTGACTTTAATCCTAAAGAGTAAATAACCCACTGGTGAATTAAAAACAGAGGTTGCTAACAAGTGTCTAGATGAGACGACTAAATGTCATCCTGACCAACATTAGCCACCTTTAGCTCAGCGGAGGTGACGTGAAGTCATGTGACCGTGCTGTAGTTCCTTTATAGCAACATTAGCCGCCTTTAGCTTAGCGGTGGTGACGTGAAGTCATGTGACCGTGCTGTAGTTCCTTTATAGCCCAACATTAGCCTCCTTTAGCTTAGCGGAGGTGACGTGAAGTCATGTGACCGTGCTGTAGTTCCTTTATAGCAACATTAGCCGCCTTTAGCTTAGCGGTGGTGACGTGAAGTCATGTGACCGTGCTGTAGTTCCTTTATAGCCCAACATTAGCCTCCTTTAGCTTAGCGGTGGTGACGTGAAGTCATGTGACTGTGCTGTAGTTCCTTTATAGCAACATTAGCCTCCTTTAGCTTAGCGGTGGTGACGTGAAGTCATGTGACCGTGCTGTAGTTCCTTTATGGCCCAACATTAGCCACCTTTAGCTTAGCGGTGGTGACGTGAAGTCATGTGACCGTGCTGTAGTTCCTTTATGGCCCAACATTAGCCACCTTTAGCTTAGCGGTGGTGACGTGAAGTCATGTGACCGTGCTGTAGTTCCTTTATGGCCCAACATTAGCCACCTTTAGCTTAGCGGTGGTGACGTGAAGTCATGTGACCGTGCTGTAGTTCCTTTATAGCCCAACATTAGCCTCCTTTAGCTTAGCGGTGGTGACGTGAAGTCATGTGACCGTGCTGTAGTTCCTTTATAGCAACATTAGCCGCCTTTAGCTTAGCGGTGGTGACGTGAAGTCATGTGACCGTGCTGTAGTTCCTTTATGGCCCAACATTAGCCACCTTTAGCTTAGCGGTGGTGACGTGAAGTCATGTGACCGTGCTGTAGTTCCTTTATGGCCCAACATTAGCCACCTTTAGCTTAGCGGTGGTGACGTGAAGTCATGTGACCGTGCTGTAGTTCCTTTATAGCCCAACATTAGCCTCCTTTAGCTTAGCGGTGGTGACGTGAAGTCATGTGACCGTGCTGTAGTTCCTTTATAGCCCAACATTAGCCACCTTTAGCTTAGCGGTGACTTTAATGATAAAAAGTAATAATTCAGACCCATTTCTCAGAATTGTGAGGACGTTAAAACGATGTGTACTGTATGAGGATGTGATCACTGTGTGTGTGGGTGTGTGTGTCTTTTTGTTCTTTGTGTAAAACAACGATATTAAACAATTATGAATTGTGTGTTTGTTGCAGGAATTAAGCTGGTTTTCCTGGAAGAAGCCCGGAGGGAAGCTGGTGGTCATTGTTAGAGAAGTGTGTGTGTGTGTGTGTGTGTGTGTGTGTGTGTACCTAACACTTCTCCATTCATCTTGTGTTTTTAGAGTATTTATGTTTTATTTGTGAAATAAATTGAGTGCAAGTGTATAGATTTATAGTTTGGTTTTTATTGCGTGTGTGTGAGGAGTGTGTGAGTGTGTGTTATGGTTACTGGATGGATAGCAGCTTTCATGTCTATGCTGCCTACGGGCTTTGGGGAAGGGTGGAGCAGCAGCAAGAGACCTAACACAACCGTTTGTGTGTGTGTGTGTGTGTGTGTGTGTGTGTGTGTGTGTGTGTGTGTGTGTGTGTGTGTGTGTGTTAAACCTGCAGCTGCCTATTTAAAATGTTAAAGATCAATGTTGTCCTTACCCAAGTCTTAAAAGGGGGATAACCAGCAACCTGGCAACCTGATGAATGATGAAAATTCTGATTTATTTTGGATAAAACCAGCCGTATTAAACCCTACAACAAGGTACAGTTTGAAACTTCAGGGTCTTCCCCCTCTGTGAGTTTACTGTCGCCTCCTTCAGGCACTAAACGCAGATGTGTCCCAGCTCCACATCTTGTTATATTTCTGCATCTGGGATTTATTACTGATAATAAGGGATGGGGTTGGATGGCATTCCTATTCAATTGTCAGTAAATAAAAACATATTGTGTGTGTGTGTGTGTGTGTGTGTGTGTGTGTGTGTGTGTGTGTGAGTCAGAATTCAGAGAATAAATTCAAATGCCTGCTAAAAAGAAAGTCTGTTTTTTATCACAGTTGCATTAAAGTTATGTAAAATCCTCTCAAACTTCTTACAAAAAAGGTACATTTGACATATTTGAAAGACGCATTGTCATCTAATCTGCAGCCAGGTTTTACACTTCCATCTTCATTGATTCCCATAGTGTCTGAAGTCTGAGGATTCCTCCCTTTGAAGCTGCACAAAGAGACTGAGGGGGATTCTCCTTTAAAGCCCATACCGTGGATATCTGAGTGATACGTCAGAACTGAGATACTGCACAAACACTGAAGTCCACATGTTGGAATTCCAGGCAGTCTGAAGGGAGCTCTAAAGGCAGCGAAGGTGAGGAGAAACACATTTCAATGTGCAGCTGCAGGGAGATAAGGTATGATTTAAAGCAGAGGCATATTACATATTTGAGGGCTGCAATATGTCGTGCCTTAACGAGGGGAGTTAACTCAAGCAAACAGAAACTATGCTTTATCAGTGGATTTCATTTTGTTCGACAATGTGACGGTCAAACAACCACACACACACACACACACACACACACACACACATTACATTGACTTACATGCATTTCCTGGAGACTTATCCTAACCTTAACCATAACCAACACATGCCTAACCCTAACCAAGTCTTCACCCTAAAATTAATGATCCCCCTTATGGGGGACCTCCAATTTGTCCCCATAAGGGAGGCGAGTCCCCCACACGTGACTGTGTAAACAGATATAGGTCCCCACAAGTATAGTAATGCTAACACACACACACACACACACACACAGACAGATTGCCCCACAGAAAGTAGTCCCCCCTCATTAGGCGTCTCAGTGAAAGTCTATTCTCTGGATCTGCTGGGAACACTGGGAGCAGCCGAGCAAAAAAACAACCCACGACTTCTCACAAGAACACAAAGACGTGAAAGCGTGTGAAGCTTACATCTCAAACTATACCCTCGCTTTTTCTTCATCTTCATCTCCATCCCCCTCCTCTTCCTCTCTGTTTTGTGAAGCTTCTCTGAAAGAAAGGCTTAAGTCCTCCTGACAGCTGTCACTCGGGGCAGCACACCCCCACCAGAGAACACACACTTCACACAGAGAGAAGACGAAGCAGCTCGACAAGAGGAGTTAACGAGGAGCAGGATACTGTTTCACTTCTTTCAGGACGACTTACTGACATCTCCGTGGCAGAAACCACATTTGAAGTTCATTCTGTCCCTGAAGGCAGCATCTCCCTGGTTATGTCAGAAAATTATCTCTGAGTCAAACAAACGTTTAATTTACACGTTTAGTTCAGCAGGATAATCTCCACATGTGAACACCACTTTATGATTTCTGAAGTAAAACGCAACAGAATTTGAAGTTTTACTCAGAATTTAGAATTATTTCAAAATTGTAGATCATACCAGAATTGTGACTTTTTCTCCTAGAATTTTGACTTTTTTCTAAAACGTTTGATTTTTTTCACACTTTTGACTTTTCTCCAAATTGTTGACCTTTACTCAGAATTTGGACTTTTATCCAAAGAAATTGACTTTTTCTCAGAATTGAATTTTTTTCCCCGATATTTTTGTCTTTTTCTCAGAATTTTGACTTTTTTTCAAAATGTTGGACTTTTTTTCAAAATGTTGGACTTTTTTTCAAAATGTTGGACTTTTACTCAGAATTTTTTAATTATTTCAAAATTGTAGATCATACCAGAATTGTGACTTTTTCTCACAATTGTGACTTTTTTCGAAAACGTTTGATTTTTTTCACACTTTTGACTTTTCTCCAAATTGTTGACCTTTACTCAGAATTTGGACTTTTATCCAAAGAAATTGACTTTTTCTCAGAATTTTATTTTTTTCCCGATATTTTTGTCTTTTTCTCAGAATTTTGACTTTTTTTCAAAATGTTGGACTTTTTTTCAAAATGTTGGACTTTTACTCAGAATTTTTTAATTATTTCAAAATTGTAGATCATACCAGAATTGTGACTTTTTCTCCTAGAATTGTGACTTTTTCTCACAATTGTGACTTTTTTCTAAAACGTTTGATTTTTTTCACACTTTTGACTTTTTCCCCAAAGAAATTGACTTTTTCTCAGAATTTTATTTTGTTCCCGATATTTTTCTCTTTTTCTCAGAATGTTTACTTTTTTTCAAAATGTTGGACTTTTACTCAGAGTTTTGAATTCACACAGAGAGAAGAAGCAGCAGCTCAACAGGAGGAGTTAACGAGGAGCAGGATACTGTTTCACTTCTTTCAGGACGACTTACTGACATCAGTTAATGTTGTAGTCCGACCCTCAAACAGCATCTCTCAGAAAAGCTCTGTGTCAAACAAAACACGTTGCGACCTTTTGTATGTATAAAGCGAACGTTAGGCTATAAATAAACGATAGAATTGTGAATGTTGACGTTTTGTCATCAGAATATTGGGCTTTTTCAGAATTTAGATTTTTCTTCAGTTCAGTGGTTTCTTTGTATTATTCTATCAGACTTTGGACTTTTGTTCTTCTCAGAACATTGACCTTTGAAGAACATTGACTTCTCACTGAATTTGGACTTTTTTCACAGAGTTTTGCTTTTCTCTCAGAACGCTTTGATTTCTGAAAATGTTGACTTCTTGGATTTCCTTTTTTAAGAATGTATACCTTTTTCAGAATGTTAACAAAAAAAAAGAAAACGCTATTATTTTATTTTTTACTTCTATCACACTTTTCTCTGAATGATGAATTGTTTTCAGAACATTGTTTATTTCCACAGAATTTTGACTTTTCACAGAATTTTGACTTTTTTCTATCCAAATGTTTTACTTCATTCTGAGGCTTTTTTTCCCAAATTTATTTTCCACAATTTCATTTCTCAGAATTTCCTGAAACAGCCAATTTCTTTGACTTTATTTCACAATCTTGACTTTTTCTTCGAATTTTGACTTTTTTTAATCAGAATCTTAAATCTTTTAATCAGAAATCAGATTTTTTAACTGTTTGGTTACTTTTTCCTGAATTATTTTTTGTTATTATTACTTTTCAGAATTTATCTTAGTTTTGTTTTTCACAGAATTTTGACTTTTTTTTATCTGATTTTTGTTTTATTCTCAGACTTTTTTTCAGAATTATGGATTTTTGACTTTTTCTGAATTTATTCTCAGAATTGATTTAGAAAAGTCTAAATCTTGACTTTTCTCAGGATTTTGACTTTTCAACATTTTGAATTGTATCCCAAAATGGTGACTTGTTTCTGAATTCTTGATTTTTTTAAATCATACTTGACTTTTTTTCAGAATTGATCTCAGAACTACTCCTTAATTCATTACGAATGACTTTCCTCAGAATATGGAATTTTCACAGAATGTAATTTCTCTCTGTTTGTTTATCTCTCTCACAGACTTAAAGGTAGGGTAGGTAAGAATGTAGAAACCAGCTTGAGTGCGCTTGAATTTGAAAATACACGACCGGAGAAAATGAAAAAGTGAATTACCTACCCCACCTTTAAATCGAAACATAATTTGTTATTTTAAAAAGTTGTATGTACCTTTTTTTTCTCCCATTGTCTGCCACTGGACACACACCGAGCTGTCCTCTCCACAACAACCCTGTTTACTGTACGCCATGCTAAATACTGGTAGCAGGGAAACAATGTCATGAACAGAAACACACACAGAGACACACACAGTGACACACACAGAAACACACACAGAGACACACACAGAGACACAACGTCTCTCTGGGAAACACAAAGTATTCTGTCTCTCTGTAACGTGCAAGTTCAAGCGGTTAAAGACAGGAAGTCTGTGTGTGTGTGTGTGTGTGTGTGTGATAGGACACTTCATCTGTGCTTCTTCAGATCATTGTGTGTTTTTTCGTTGGCAAAAAAAGGTTAAAACTCGTCCGTTTTTTCTTGCAAATGTATCGTAACCCAACACCCCATAGCGGGACGGAAACTAAATGTAATATATGAAAAAGTCAAAATGCAGACATTGCATCACGCTATAATTGCACACACAAACACACACACTTAAAGGTGGGGTAGGTAAGTTGGAGAAACCAGCTTGAGTGCGCTAGAATTTGAAAATACACAACCGGAGAAAATCTGCCACTTCCTCGCAGAGCCCCTCCCCCAACACACAGGAACGCGCACATGACCAATGAGGGCACGAGAGAAGTGTATGCCCCGATGGAAGGCTGACAGGCAGGTAGGCCATCCAGTTACTTTAGCCGGCTCAGATGATTGGTCGAGCTTTGTACAGCGCCACGGCTTCCACAGATGACATGTTATAATGTATTTGTTGTCAAAGCACTTCAGATATTCATTGCTATCGATGTTCAGAGCATTCCATGGAATATAACAACAAGTGTATCTCGAGCCGGTTTCTCAAACCTACCCCACCTTTAAGCTTTATCTGGACATCCTTGATGATTCTCAATAATCTCATGAAGCTCCTAAAGGCTTCACTCTGCGCTTTGAAAACAGATCAACAGTTTTTAACATAAATTATGATTATAAAGTTAAGTTTTCTTCATCTGTGAAGAATGGAAAAACAAAAAGAGAGTATTAGCTGCTGAAGAATTAACTTTGCATCTTTGCTTTGTGAAAACACAAGGTTTGTCATCAGTGTATGAGATCCTCTTCCTGTGCAAGGTACTTTAGTGGACACACACACACACACACACTTTGAACTGCTTCGTTGATGTTGTCTCTGTCTTTGAAGAGACTGCACACTCCTTCCTTTCTGTCTCTATTGTTATAAAGGGGATACATACTAAGCAGGAGTTTTTATCACACACACACACACACACACACACACACACACACACACACACACACACACACACACACACACTCACACACACACACACACACACACACACACACACCACACACACACACACACACACACACACACACACACACACTCACACACACACACACACACACACACACACACACCACACACACACACACACACACACACACACACACACACACACACACACACACACACACAACAATGGCCTCCAAAATAACTACATTGTCCTGCAGAATGTCAAATAAACGTCTCGTCCTCATTTCCTTGTGTGTGTTGTACAGTGTGTTTATGCTCTGAGTATACGGTGAGTCATACCTGTGTGTGTGTGTGTGTGTGTGTGTGTGTGTGTGTGTGTGTGTCCTGGCGCCAGCTGTGAGGTTCAGTTGTTTCTGAACGGAAAGAAGCGTTTGTCTTGGCAGAAATGTTTTATTGTTGCCTCCCCTCCTGATAAGAGGTTATTAATTCGTCTGCTGGACAAACACAATAGATTCTAAAAGGGCTGCTGTGTGTGTGTGTGTGTGTGTGTGTGTGTGTGTGTGTGTGGTCTAGCATTACTATACTTGTGGGGACCTACATCTGTTTACATAGTCGAGTGTGGGGACTCGCCTCCCTTATGGGGACAAAATGGAGACGTTGTAAAGCTGCAGTGTGTTTCTTCTTCTGACTACTTGATGTTAAATAGTTTTAAGATAACTTTCTGAATATTCCCCCACACACCTTAATCTGACATCTGAAAGGTTGTGTTACATCATAAAGAGTCCTCTCCTGCTGGTGTTCACGTGTATATCAGTATGTAGTGTCTGTACTTTAAAGAGTCCTCTCCTGCTGATGTTCAGGTGTATATCAGTATGTAGTGTCTCTACTTTAAAGAGTCCTCTCCTGCTGATGTTCAGGTGTATATCAGTATGTAGTGTCTCTACTTTAAAGAGTCCTCTCCTGCTGATGTCCAGGTGTATATCAGTGTGTAGTGTCTCTACTTTAAAGAGTCCTCTCCTGCTGATGTTCAGGTGTATATCAGTATGTAGTGCCTCTACTTTAAAGAGTCCTCTCCTGCTGATGTTCAGGTGTATATCAGTATGTAGTGCCTCTACTTTAAAGAGTCCTCTCCTGCTGATGTTCAGGTGTATATCAGTATGTAGTGTCTCTACTTTAAAGAGTCCTCTCCTGCTGATGTTCAGGTGTATATCAGTATGTAGTGTCTCTACTTTAAAGAGTCCTCTCCTGCTGATGTTCAGGTGTATATCAGTATGTAGTGTCTCTACTTTAAAGAGTCCTCTCCTGCTGATGTTCAGGTGTATATCAGTATGTAGTGTCTCTACTTTAAAGAGTCCTCTCCTGCTGATGTTCAGCTGTATATCAGTATGTAGTGTCTCTACTTTAAAGAGTCCTCTCCTGCTGATGTCCAGGTGAATATCAGTATGTAGTGTCTCTACTTTAAAGAGTCCTCTCCTGCTGATGTTCAGGTGTGTATCAGTATGTAGGTCTCTACTTTAAAGAGTCCTCTCCTGCTGATGTTCAGGTGTATATCAGTATGTAGTGTCTCTACTTTAAAGAGTCCTCTCCTGCTGATGTTCAGGTGTATATCAGTATGTAGTGTCTCTACTTTAAAGAGTCCTCTCCAGCTGATGTTCAGGTGTATATCAGTATGTAGTGTCTCTACTTTAAAGAGTCCTCTCCTGCTGATGTTCAGGTGTATATCAGTATGTAGTGTCTCTACTTTAAGGGGGAGTGTGTGGGAGAGGAACTCTCAGACCATCTACATCAGGGGAGTCAAACTCAATTTCATCGCGGGCCACATTAGCATTATGGTTGCACTCAAAGGGCCGGTTGTAACTATATAAATATATAATATATATATATAAAATAATGCATTTCATTATTGCCTCTGAATTGGATTATTATCGGATAGGATAATAACTTAGGAATTAACTACGTCTGAAAGCAGAAGTCTAGGGACCATTGTGCCATGTCACAAAACGAGATGCATTGTGGGACATGTAGTTTATGGGCAACCTGCTTCTGTAAAGCGGCATGTAACCGTATAATAATCGTATTATATTCTTCGCAAGCTCTTGCGGGGCCACATAAAATGAAGTCGCGGGCCGGATTTGGCCCCCGGGCCTTGAGTTTGACCCCCCTGATCTACATGCACTAAAACCCATAGCACACACCATGGGAGAGCGACTCCACAGAAAGCAACATCGGGCCTCTTTAATGTCAAAATGTTGGCGAGGATAAAATCTTCAAAGTCATTCCAAGGGCGTCGCAGTGTGTTGAGGACAGAATATGTAAGCGCTTTCCGACGGAGGGCAGACCACCCGGCCGGGCTAATATCAGGGACAGCGGAGGGTTTATCTGTCAGATGATGGAAGATGTACAACCTGAGGTCACCGGCCCAGTGAGGGTCACCGGCCCCGGGATGACGGGCCCTGCAGGATAACAATGCAGGAGATTAGCTCTGAGACGTCGGGGTCATAAGAGAAGAGGAGCCGACTGAGCCGGCATGACGGAGACCGGATTGAGGCTGCAGAACTAAGCGTTATCGAGATATGGACTCGCGCAGCACACCAACATCTGCACATGCTTCAGTCCAGACATGACTTCATTTGTGTAATAGTGTGTTGACATGTTAATGGGACTCGCGCTGTATCCCAGCCAGACCCGAGCCTCGTCTCTCTTTACGAACATTAATCAGAATGTTTTGAGTCTTCTGAAAGAGAATAATAATAATAATATATTTAATTTATATAGTGCTTCTCATCTGCCAAGACAAATCTCAAAGTGCTTCACAACGAGGGATACTGATACGCTTTGAGAGATTAAACAAATAATTGTAATAATAAGAAATCAAAATATATAATATAAAAGAGAAGGGAAGAGTCCCCCTCCTGAGAGAAGCCGTGTGGTCCGCTGAGCGACAGACGCAGCTGATGGGACAACAGCTGGGATAGCCGTCTCAGTGCTGCCCGAGGAGACACTGTCGCCGGGCTGCAGAGCTTCATCAGGCTCTCGATTCATACTTCAATGATCCTCTGTCTCTGCTGTCGCGCTCTCTTTCTCTGGAACATTCCGTTTTGATGGAACGTCTCATGAATAAACCGAGTGTGATATGTTCTTGCTGCCGGTCCGTCGTGCGTGTGCTTGGTTCAGAGACGGATGAAGACGGGTCTTATTAAGGGCCCTGGTCTGCTTGGGGGGCTTCCCTCTCCTGCCTGCAGAGGGTCCCGGAGCGCCGGAACATATGACATCACTCCTGCTGAATAGCTCCAACACTTTGTACGTGATTGGCTAGGGGGCGGGACATCTCTAAGCTGGTTGACCAATCACCACAGAGCCGGCCAGCTAACCAATCAGAGCAGCTCTGGTTTCAGACAGAGGGTGAAAAGAGGTGCTGCAGCATGAGAACAATGAAGAGCTTGTTGAACATTAGAGCATGGAGACGTGTCCCAGGAGAGACACTTGTGTTGGACACTTGTCTTTGTCCTAACTTGTCTTTCTCTGTCTTTCTCTGCAAGCATTGCTATCTCTGATTTCATTTCATGGAAGGATGGACAAAGTATACATTTACATTAAAGTACACAACGTCACGACAAAGACCAACCGGGTGTCCTCTCTCACTATCACACACTCAGGAAACAGCAGAGCAGGAAGGCACAACACACACACACACACACACACACAGGTCGAGAAATTCCCCACCAGAGCCTTGACCACAGAGGATGCAAAGCACACACACACACACACACACACACAGTCGAGAAATTCCCCACAGCCTTGACCACAGAGGACACACACACACACACACACACACACACACACACACACACACACACACACACACACACACACACACACACACACACACACACACACACACACACACACACACACACACACACACACACACACACACACACACACACACACACACACACACACACACACACACACACACACACACACACACACACACACACACACACACACACACACACACACACACACACACACACACACACACACACACACACACACACACCACACACACACACACACACACACACACACACACACACACACACACACACACACAGGGTGTGTTCTGAGGTGGGCTGGTAGAACAGCATTACATGTTTACACAATGAGTGCTCTCTGCTTCTCACTCTCTTCAGGGTGTGTGTGGGTGTGTGTGTGTGTGTGTGTGCGCTTTGCATCCTCTGTGGTCAAGGCTCTGGTGGGGAATTTCTCGACCTGTGTGTGTGTGTGTGTGTGTGTGTGTGTGTTTTAGCTCTCTAAACACAAAAGGCTACCAAAGCCATCTTTATTTAATAAAACGAGACGATGAAGAGGATGTGGTTCTGGGCTCTTCATCGATGTGGTGTGTCTGCATATTGTGTGTGTGTGTGTGTTAATGTGTGTAAAAACAATAAGTGTGGCTTGATATCGAGAAAGAAAAAGGTTGATGAACGCAGAGAGGATGGGTCTGAGAGAGGATGGGTCTGAGAGAGAGGATGGGTCTGAGAGAGGATGGGTCTGAGAGAGGATGGGTCTGAGAGAGAGGATGGGTCTGAGAGAGAGGATGGGTCTGAGAGAGGATGGGTCTGAGAGAGGATGGGTCTGAGAGAGAGGATGGGTCTGAGAGAGAGGATGGGTCTGAGAGAGAGGATGGGTCTGAGAGAGAGGATGGGTCTGAGAGAGAGGATGGGTCTGAGAGAGGATGGGTCTGAGAGAGGACGGGTCTGAGAGAGGATGGGTCTGAGAGAGGATGGGTCTGAGAGAGAGGATGGGTCTGAGAGAGGATGGGTCTGAGAGAGGATGGGTCTGAGAGAGGATGGGTCTGAGAGAGGATGGGTCTGAGAGAGGATGGGTCTGAGAGAGGATGGGTCTGAGAGAGAGGATGGGTCTGAGAGAGGATGGGTCTGAGAGAGGATGGGTCTGAGAGAGGATGGGTCTGAGAGAGGACGGGTCTGAGAGAGGACGGGTCTAAGAGAGGATGGGTCTGAGAGAGGATGGGTCTCAGAGAGGATGGGTCTCAGAGAGGATGGGTCTCAGAGAGGATGGGTCTGAGTGAGGATGGGTCTGAGAGAGGATGGGTCTGAGAGAGGACGGGTCTGAGAGAGAGGATGGGTCTGAGAGAGGATGGGTCTGAGAGAGGATGGGTCTGAGAGAGGATGGGTCTGAGAGAGGATGGGTCTGAGAGAGGACGGGTCTGAGAGAGGATGGGTCTGAGAGAGGATGGGTCTGAGAGAGAGGATGGGTCTGAGAGAGGATGGGTCTGAGAGAGAGGATGGGTCTGAGAGAGAGGATGGGTCTGAGAGAGGAGGGTCTGAGAGAGGATGGGTCTGAGAGAGGATGGGTCTGAGAGAGGATGGGTCTGAGAGAGGATGGGTCTGAGAGAGAGGATGGGTCTGAGAGAGAGGATGGGTCTGAGAGAGGATGGGTCTGAGAGAGGATGGGTCTGAGAGAGAGGATGGGTCTGAGAGAGGATGGGTCTGAGAGAGGATGGGTCTGAGAGAGAGGATGGGTCTGAGAGAGAGGATGGGTCTGAGAGAGGATGGGTCTGAGAGAGAGGATGGGTCTGAGAGAGAGGATGGGTCTGAGAGAGAGGATGGGTCTGAGAGAGGATGGGTCTGAGAGAGGATGGGTCTGAGAGAGAGGATGGGTCTGAGAGAGAGATGGGTCTGAGAGAGAGGATGGGTCTGAGACAGAGGATGGGTCTGAGAGAGGATGGGTCGCAGAGAGGATGGGTCTGAGAGAGAGGATGGGTCTGAGAGAGAGGATGGGTCTGAGACAGAGGATGGGTCGCAGAGAGGATGGGTCTGAGAGAGGATGGGTCTGAGAGAGAGGATGGGTCTGAGAGAGGATGGGTCTGAGAGAGAGGATGGGTCGCAGAGAGGATGGGTCTGAGAGAGGATGGGTCTGAGAGACGATGGGTCTGAGAGAGGATGGGTCTGAGAGAGGACGGGTCTGCAGAGAGAATCCCAACGGTCTGTCATCAGCCTGCAGCCAGGGAGGGAACCAGCTGAGCTGCACTGAGTGTGTGAGGAAGGCCGTGGATTGGTCAATTTGGACCAATCAGCCGGGGCTTAACGTAACGGCTCCACGGATTGGTCCATTTCGTTCCGGGGACGACATGACATCATGATGTCCCCGGAAGAATCAAATGGACAGTGACGTGTCTCCAACGAGGCGTTTTGGGGAGGTCTTCTCTGTGTTAGAGTTTTACTCGCTACAGGGTGCACTTTGAGGGGTTTGACTCTGCAGACCGTTTACATGCAGAACAACCTTCATAGCAACAAGGGGACGGGCGATGACCGGGAAAGCATGACATGTCACCTTTAAGAAACAAATGTTGGGTGGAAACCTCTGTGCAGGAGAAGCTGTGGAATCATTACTTCTAGCAGCGACACAAAGAAGTCAAATGTGCGAGATTTGAGATTTTAACTCCGACTACGCAGGTTCAGTTTCATATTAAGTGACTGTTACTTTGTATATATTGATTGATGTCTTTAAAGTGTGCATATCATGTGTCTGTTGATTCTGTATATACATATTTGTATATATATATATATTTGTATTTTTGTATTCCTCTGGATGGTGGGAAACGGTATTTCGATCTCTCCGTCTGTAAACACAAACTGAAAGATTGACAATAAAGTTGACTTTGATAAGTAGACCACAAAGGAAGGTAACTTGTATCATAACGGTCCAGCTGTAAGATGTGTCTCTGACCATCGGTAACGGCGACACCGGGACATGGTTTCATTCATTCATGCTTCAAGAGAAATGATTATGGTCGATATCGTGGGTGAAACTGAAGGTTGGCAGCCGTCACGAGAAATACCAACAAATCCTGTCATCGGATTGGTTCGTTGTAATTGCTGTAATTGAGGATTGGCTCACAATGTGTTTAGTTACAACCTATGGACAGTCCATCCATGTGACTTGATCAGTTTCACCGTGGGGGTCCTCGTGTGGGGAACTGGCAGATATCGGCCAACCGTATTTCATATCATCGTGACATTATCTTCTGATGTTCAGGTATCCGTCTTTGCTCTCGAGCGGAGCCGAGTCTGTGACGTCCCACTCACTCGCATAGGCGGAGTTTCACATTTGCGCTTGGGGGGGCAAACCTTTTTTACTGACGTCAGTACGCAGTCCCGACTATTGCGTGGGGAAGAAGCAATAAAACCAGCGTTCACCGCACTGAGTACGACTTTTCCACATACGAACACAACTCGTCTCGTCATGCCGGCCGTACACACACACTCCTATGGAGGGGGCGTCTCTCCCCCGATAACAGTGCATTACATCTGTAACACTTATCATAACTGCACATCTTATACTTATTTGATAACTACTGTATCCCTTGGTTACTGGAACACGATATTATTAACCAGTGTCCTCCTTAGTGCAGAAGGAGACGCCTTAAACGTCCCAGAAATTGGACGTTTTAAAAATCGCCGCATATCTTATTGTAACACAATAGCTGAATCACTTGGATGTAAAACAAAGCGAGGGAACTTGTGTCCTTAACCTCATACCACACACACACACACACACACACACACACACACAACATGCGACTGCTCAAAAATGAAATTATTTCAAACAAAACATGATATTATTCAGATTTGTATTGTAACAATCATTATATTACATCTATTAAAATATTGATATACGAAATATTTGTATTGGAACAGTTTTAGAAGTAGTAATGCCGCTGCGATAGAATTACTAACAAAGAACTACTAACAAAGCTCTTATATACTAACAAAGGACTGACTCCTCTAAAGCCAGTTGAGTAGCACTTGAAATACTTGGCTCTATGAAACCTGATGAACTTTATGATTCTGTTTTCTTCAAGGTTGTGTCTTCCTGTTCGAATGCACTTATTGTAAGTCGCTTTGGATAAAAGCATCAGCTAAATGCAATGTAATGTAATGCTGTAACATATTTCGGCCACTAGGGGGGGCAATGCCTCACTTGCGCAAAATCCGCCTATGCTCAGTCGTATCTAGATGTTCAGAGACAAACATGCCTGGATGCAGCCAAAGGTCAAGGGGTCGGACGTGAAGGGCCACAGCTCTAGATGGCGGATTCAGAATGGGTTGAGAAGTAGTTCAAGGTCTCCGGGCGTTGAGCGGCGAAAGGCTCGTACTGCATTCCCACTTTGCACGGGCAGCAGTGGTCCGACAGATGTTCACCTGGTTTCATCGAGACTATGTTTGAGGGTCCGCATCCCTCAAATGTTTTACATATGCACATTTACGAGTCACACGCACTCCGTTGTTTCCATCCCTTTGAAGATGGATTATGTTCATCATGTTGAGAGACAGGTATATCAGTGCAGTGTATTTACCGCGTGCGCTGACAGCCGGAGTGATATTCCAATGCTCCTGAGGTCCCAGATCCTCAACACAGTGAGCTCTAGAAGGATCTGGAGGGTCTGACCCAGAGTCCTCCACAGACTGACAGTGAGCACCTCGTCTGACGGGATGCCTCCTGGACTCTGGTATGTCAGGTATGTCCAACTGGAAGGAGACCCCAGGGTCAGCCCACAGTGTGCTGCAGAGATTAATGATGACCCCCATCGTAGACCTCGCTCAAATCGTCACCACCAGGATTCAAACCTTGCTAATTTATCTACACTTTAAAGATGCAGAATCCACTTCATGTCTCTTCTACATCAACATGTGTCCCCTCTTCTCCATGTCTCTTCTACATCAACATGTGTCCCCTCTTCTCCATGTCTCTTCTACATCAACATGTGTCCCCTCTTCTCCATGTCTCTTCTACATCAACATGTGTCCCCTCTTCTCCATGTCTCTTCTACATCAACATGTGTCCCCTCTTCTCCACGTCTCTTCTACATCAACATGTGTCCCCTCTTCTTCATGTCTCTTCTACATCAACATGTGTCCCCTCTTCTTCATGTCTCTTCTACATCAACATATGTCCCCTCTTCTTCATGTCTCTTCTACATCAACACGTGTCCCCTCTTCTTCATGTCTGACGGGAATGCATCCCAATCAAAGAATACGTTAGGGAAAGCTTCTAGTTCCTTCTCTGGGAATAATCACAACTGAACGATATCAGAGACGTCCCGACAGAGGAAGACTTGAATCTGGGGGCTCTGGGTATTTTCTAAACGTTGGTATTCATTCACCCTCCAATCCTTGGCAAAAACCACAACGATGCTGCCGCTGGGTTTCATCAGACTTTGGTCATTAATAATCTCAGAGTTGATGCTTTGAAACCTCTTCAAGCTCAAGAAAATGAATGAATACATCTCATGTGATTCCCCCACACCTACATTACTGTCATATCTGTAATGTATATCTGTCGTTTGGGAACAACGATTGAGACCCAGATTGATGATGCAACAATATGTTACACCCTCAACCAGCTACCACACACTGCTGTATCCCTTGGTTACTTGAACACGCTACAATATTATTAACCAGTGTCCTCCTTAGTGCAGAAGGAGACGCCTTAAACGTCCCAGAAATTGGACGTTTTAAAAATCGCCGCATATCTTATTGTAACACAATAGCTGAATCACTTGGATGTAAAACAAAGCGAGGGAACTTGTGTCCTTAACCACACACACACACACACACACACACACACACACACACACACACACACACACACACACACACACACACACACACACACACACACACACACACACACACACACACACACACACACACACACACACACACACACACACCACACACACACACACACACACACACACACACACACACACACACACACACACACACACACACACACACACACACACACACACACACACACACACACACACACACACACACACACACACGGTGTGTTCTGAGGTGGGCTTTCAAATGGGACCATCATTTATTATTTTAAAATGAACATCATGCTGTGTTGAAGAAGACTTGAAGTGCCATGCTATCTTTAGGCAGTAGCACAGGTCTCTGATATATAAACATATATCACAAACATGTCTATAAGTGTTTTGCTCCAAACACCAAACAGATTCTAGCCATGCCTCGTATCCCTCTATTTCACTTCCTGTTTCTGAAGTGCTGATTTGGGGATAAAGCTTTAAAGGGGAGGGGTCTGAGCTCACGCGGGACCCGGCAGCTACCGTCTAAACTAAATACTGCGGTGATGAAACTCCATATCATGGATTATCAAGGATCTGAAACAGTCTGGAGCTCAAAGGCTTTCTCTCTTGCCGGTTACACCACGAGGTGAGCTCCTTTCTACTTCCTGCTTCTTCACACACATGCTCTCCAGCACAGGTTAGCTCTGAGTGTTAGCGATGCTAATGTAAACACCGACCACATTACGTCCAAAGCAGTCGGGCATTGTTTCTGATAGCAGCTTTCTGATTGGCCCGTGGGTCCACATTTCAGATGTGACATCATATCGGACGCAAATCGTTGTTCCCCGATTTTAGAGATTTGGGTACGGAGGAAAAGAGAGAGGGTTTTATCTCCTGATGCTGCGTGAGTTCCCCGACACACCGGGGACACACCGGGGACACACCGGGGACACACCGGGGACACACCGGGGACACATGTTTATGTAGAGAAGACATCAAAAAGGGCATTTTGCATGATAGGTCCCCTTTAAACTAGAGATTGAGACCACAAACTCACCAGGAAAATGTTTACTAATGTAATAAATCAAGTGCGAAGTTGTCACATGTTCTCATAGACTTCTATACATTCTGACTTCTCTCAGTCGCCCATCATTTATTAAATAAACACCATGCTGTATTGAAGAAGACTTCAAACTAAAGACTAGGATCATGTGACCTATCATTGCAGCTTGTACGTTCTCTTTCAGATCGTTTTTATCATCCAAGTTCAACATTTGGGAATCTGACTCGCGATGGGACGAAACAAGCCATTTCAGAAATGGGATTCTGGAACATTATGTTGGCGATGAACCCGTAGCGAATAGGCTCCTACGCCTTCGTGCGAGTCTGTAAGAGAGTGCACACAAACCTATACTTGTTTCAGGCGTGCACGTATTATTCCCCAGATGCTCTTTATGACAGGTTAGAGATTGAATTCCCGGTTCAACAAGAAAGCAGGCGTTGATGTGAGGACGTTCTGCCTCGGGGAACTGCCTCTCTCAGGCGGAGAGGTCAGGAGGAGGAAGGAGGAAGGACCGTGGACAATCAGAAGCACATTTCAGGGAGGCGTATGGGAAATGGAGACACGGTCAGAGAGAGAGAGTCTGGTCTGACTGCAGGCGATGGACACCGTGTTTTACTCTGTGTAATACAACACGGGCCTTACGGAGACTTCAGAGCATCCTTCCTGTGTCTTTGTAAGAAGGAGCAGGGAGAAGAAGATGTTATTCTCCCTGCTCCTTTCCACCGTGCGCTATGAACAATGTTTTAAAGCAGTATACGTGAACATGTGTTGTTTCAAAAGAACTGCCATGTGTGGAATAAACAAATAAAGGTCCAATCACACAACAGCCAACGGGTCCATATGTCTTCTCACATGTTGAACCCAAATACCTGTACTTTCTACTTCTCACATGTTGAACTCAAATACCTGTACTTTCTACTTCTCACATGTTGAACCCAAATACCTGTACTTTCTACTTCTCACATGTTGAACTCAAATACCTGTACTTTCTACTTCTTACATGTTGAACTCAAATACCTGTACTTTCTACTTCTCTCATGTTGAACTCAAATACCTGTACTTTCTACTTCTTACATGTTGAACACAAATACCTGTACTTTCTACTTCTCACATGTTGAACCCAAATACCTGTACTTTCTACTTCTCACATGTTGAACTCAAATACCTGTACTTTCTACTTCTTACATG
>CM070495.1:45296946-45323325 GCA_036324585.1 Champsocephalus esox
AGGGTGGGCCTCCACGGTTGAGCTTGGCCTCGTCCAGTAGACCGGGTCGAGGGTGGGCCTCCACAGTTGAGCTTGGCCTTGTCCAGTAGATTGAGTCGAGGGTGGGCCTCCACAGTTGAGCTTGGCCTTGTCCAGTAGATTGAGTCGAGGGTGGGCCTCCACGTCGAGCTTGGCCTCGTCCAGTAGACCGGGTCGAGGGTGGGCCTCCACGGTCGAGCTTGGCCTCGTCCAGTAGACCGGGTCGAGGGTGGGCCTCCACGGTCGAGCTTGGCCTCGTCCAGTAGACCGGGTCGAGGGTGGGCCTCCACGGTCGAGCTTGGCCTCGTCCAGTAGACCGGGTCGAGGGTGGGCCTCCACACTTAAATAGTTTCTACAGTACAGTAAACTGTGCAACAGTACAGTAGGCCCACACAAACTGCAGAACACCGGTTCTTTGGGAACACTCAAATTATTTAATTGCCATTTCAAATCAGTTTACACTTCATTCATTCATTGGTCGGGCCTTTCTGTCCACTGTAGTTGCTTCTGGAGGCCTAAACCTTTCCTGATCTGTCTTGATCCCGTTTGAAATGTAGACACTGTGGGACACTTGTTGCAGTTGAGGCCTTGTTAAGTGTATTCAATTCAGAATGTAATAAGCAATGGGCCTTTCCATGTGGGTAGTTTAACTAGCCCCTCTTTATTGAATTTACAGAAAATGGGCTGTATTGTGAAATGTCTCATTATTGTGATATGAAATTACCTATATTATGAAAGGAGCTTTTGGTCATAGAACACGTTCCTATTACTGCTTACCTCTCTAGCCAACCGCTGACGCTCTTCATGTCCAAGTGCCCTCCGTTTCTTCGTGGGCAGCTGCTGCACAGATCCATCAGGAGGAATGGAGTCCCTGATCCAAACCACAAGTAACCATGTACGATTACTCATTGTGGCAAGAATGGACAAATTAGGTTTGACTATTTGAAATAGTAGTCAGAGATACACCTTATAGACGTTATATAATATATACATTTCCAGTTAGCCTGTTTAAGATATTTAAATAAGTATGTATGAGTTGGTCTATTGTGTTCAGCTAAATCACATTTAGGTTTCACAGATTTCCTATAATAAGCATTTCAATCAATCAATGTTTATTTATAGCCCAATATCACACATGTTACATCTGTCTCAGTGGACTTCACAGTGTGTACAGAATATCAGTATGACAATACGACACCCTCTGTCCTCAGACCCTCTGTCTTCAGACCCTCTGTCCTCAGACCCTCTGTCCTCAGATCCTCTGTCCTTAGACCCTCTGTCCTCAGACCGTCTGTCCTCAGACCCTCTGTCCTTAGACCCTCTGTCCTTAGACCCTCTGTCCTCAGACCCTCTGTCCTTAGACCCTCTCTCCTCAGACCCTTTGTCCTTAGACCCTCTGTCCTCAGACCCTCTGTCCTTAGACCCTGTGTCCTCAGATCCTCTGTCCTCAGACCCTCTGTCCTTAGACCCTCTGTCCTTAGACCCTCTGTCCTCAGACCCTCTGTCCTTGGACCCTCTGTCCGTAGACCCTCTCTCCTCAGACCCTCTGTCCTTAGACCCTCTGTCCTCAGACCCTCTGTCCTTAGACCCTGTGTCCTCAGATCCTCTGTCCTTAGACCCTCTGTCCTTAGACCCTCTCTCCTTAGACCCTCTGTCCTCAGACCCTCTGTCCTCAGACCCTCTGTCCTCAGACCCTCTGTCCTTAGACCCTCACACCGTACAAGGAAACACTTCCAGAGAAAAACCCCACAGTTTAAGGGAGCATGGAGAAACCTCAGGGAGAGCAGCAGAGGAGGGATCCCTCTCCAGGACGGACAGACTGCAATAGATGCCGTGTGTACATTTCTCAGCCATTGTAAATAATGATTTACCTGATTGTTTGTATGCTGCTGGTGAACCTCTCGATGATCCTGAAGACAGAGTCGATGTTCCTCTTCTGCAGTTGGCTAAACAGCATGTCTACATGTGGCATTATCGTGTGGAACAATGTCAGGAAAAAGAAATAAAAGTCATCTTCCATCATTCTCACAAAGCCCCCGGCTTCTCTCGCTGTTATGGGATCAAAGTCACCCGAGTCTCTGATTGTCTGGAAACACCTCAGGATGTGCTCTTTCTGCTCGTACACAGTGTTAACAGCACGTCTGTGAAAGTTCCATCTTGTTGTGGAAGTGCCAGGAAGTCTGGGTGCCACCACTTGATCCAGAATCGCAGTTCGCTTAAATTACCTGTAGAAAAATGCAGCAAATCCACCAAGGTCTGAACAAATTGTTCTTATCTTGGGGATGTGGGATGTTGCCTGCTGCATAATTAAGTTCAGCTGATGTGCATAGCAGTGGACATAGTGCGCACTACTGTACACATCCTTCACTTTCCGCTGAACTCCACCTTTAGCTCCCCTCTTCACCGTCATATGCTTGGGCGATTAGTTTGCCGTGTTGTTCATTGGGGAGGATAGTGCTCAGCCTCTCCATCAGCGCGGTGGCAACTGTGTCAGGCCCTTTATAGATGTGTACATATATACAGTTTAGTTTATGAAAAGCCTTGGGCAAGACTTGTATAGTCTATGGCTATGACGCCCATAATGCTAAACGGGAGCAAATGTTAAAAGGGGACCCAATTATCCATGTGGTGGCCGCCGGAGCTAACGGAGCCGCAGGGAGCTATAGCTAGCCGACCCCCCTGGGTCATTAGCATACAAAGGGGGTCATAACGGGGTCATTAGTATACACAGGGGGTCATTAGCATACAAAGGGGGTCATAACGGGGTCATTAGCATACACAGGGGGTCATTAGCATACACAGGGGGTCATAACGGGGTCATTAGCATACACAGGGGGTCATAACGGGGTCATTGGCATTCAAAGGGGGTCATAAGCATACACAGCGGGTCATTAGCATACAAAGGGGGTCATAACGGGGTCATTAGCACACAAAGGGGGTCATTAGCATACAAAGGGGTCATTAGCATACACCGGGGGTCATTAGCATACAAAGGGGGTCATAACGGGGTCATTAGCATACAAAGGGGGTCATTAGCATACAAAGGGGGTCATAACGGGGTCATTAGCATACAAAGGGGGTCATTAGCATACACAGGGGGTCATAACGGCGTCATTAGCATACACAGGGGGTCATAACGGGGTCATTAGCATACACAGGGGGTCATTAGCATACAAAGGGGGTCATAACGGGGTAATTAGCATACACAGGGGGTCATAACGGGGTCATTAGCATACACAGGGGGGTCATAACGGGGTCATTAGCATACACAGGGGGTCATTAGCATACAAAGGGGCTCATAACAAGGTCATTAGTATACCAAGGGGGTCATAACGGGGTCATTAGCATACCAAGGGGGGCATAACGGGGTCATTAGCATACAAAGGGGGTCATTAGCATACAAAGGGGGGCATAACGGGGTCATTAGCATACAAAGGGGGTCATAACGGGGTCATTAGCATACACAGGGGGTCATTAGCATACAAAGGGGGGGCATAACGGGGTCATTAGCATACAAAGGGGGTCATAACGGGGTCATTAGCATACACAGGGGGTCATAACGGGGTCATTAGCATACACAGGGGGTCATTAGCATACAAAGGGGCTCATAACAAGGTCATTAGTATACCAAGGGGGTCATAACGGGGTCATTAGCATACCAAGGGGGGCATAACGGGGTCATTAGCATACAAAGGGGGTCATTAGCATACAAAGGGGGGGCATAACGGGGTCATTAGCATACAAAGGGGGTCATAACGGGGTCATTAGCATACAAATGGGGTCATAACGGGGTCATTAGCATACAAAGGGGGTCATTAGCATACACAGGGGGGGCATAACGGGGTCATTAGCATACAAAGGGGGTCATAACGGGGTCATTAGCATAAGTAGTAGCAGGTGTGACTTGTCACAGCACCTGTCACTTTTTTGATGGAGACAGTATTGGGACTACTATCATTAAAAATCAACGTTTAATCACATGATATTTTTTAATTGAAAGGTGAATTTATAAAGATAATATGGGGTTTCCGACAATGTGTTGCAACAGCTAAAGTTGACCCCCTGCTGGGGGCCGAGCCTCAGAGACTTACATTGTTCTTTTGTATTTTAAAAGATCTTTATGTTCCTTAGTGTTTTCACAGAAGACTCAGACACTGAAACCATGAAATCCTTTTATTATGTATATCAAATAATATATTTTAAAAGCATATTGAAGTCGGTGTGAAGCCTGGAAATAATCTCCAGCTTTACATTTATTATGTCTCTAAACATGTATTTCCTCTGTAAAAGTGGTTCAAGAACAGAGACACACAGAAACCACATGTTTTATAAAAGATAAATGAGTTTGGATGGATTTTATACAGAAACCTGAGATACAGCATACAAAGAAGACAAAATAAATCTACATAATTTATACTTATATTCAAAAAGGCTGTGAAATGATGCCACGTATCACATGCTGAGTGCTGGGGCCTCGTTACAGAAAAGTATCTTCTGATCAAATGCATTCATTTGAATAAATATACCTGGCAGTATAAAACAAGCCATTACAGTTTGCTCCACTTTTACTTGTCGCAAAATTAAAAGGATACTTTAATGCTAATTATAATCCAGTGATTTCATATATATATATATTTCAGAAAATTCGAAATCATTTGTGCTTTTTTGTTACTTTTAAGTATTTGGATGCTCATGGATGCTTAAGTATATGATTCACATTCTGATCTTAATACACATTGTTGCCTCTGCATTGGATTATTATCTGATAGGGTAATAACTAAATAATTAACTACGTCTGAAAGCAGAAGTCTAGGGCAAATTATTGCAAGTCTCTTCAGTAAAAAGTAAAATTCTAAGAAAAAAAGTCAAATTTGAGATGCATTGTGGGACATGTAGTTTATGAACATCGTACTTCTGTAAATCGGCCTGTAACCCCATAATAAACATATTATATTCTTTCAGAGGTCTTGCGGGCCCACATGAAATGAAGTCGCGGGCCGGATTTGGCCCCCGGGCCTTGAGTTGGACACCCCTGATTTAAAGTCTTTATGTTCCGATATCCTCGTGCATCCCGAGTAATTTAGAATTCAAAATGTGGGAAAGAAGATGGATCTCCTTCTTAAATGCAGATTTAAAATCCTAAAGGTCATCCCAGCAGTAAACTGAGACAGGCGACGATTAAAGAGTCAGTTTCCTTTACAAACATATACAATGTAAATGTTTTGGCGTAATGTTAAGGCTTCGTTTGGTAATTGAACGCACCGTATCCTCACACACAGAGGAGACATACAAAAACACTAATCTACATATATTTATCCTTATTTTTAGAATAAACAAGCTGTAAAAATGAGTATCAAATGCTGATTGCTGGGGCCTCGTTACAGAAGATAGATCCATTATTCTGCACTCGACCTGTAATGCCTGTTTCCTTCATTCGTGGAGATACACAAGCCGTAATATCAGCGCCTGTATAAACGATTTCCGATACAGAAACACGCTTAATTAGTTTTAACCTAATTGCAAGACTCTTTTCTGTAATGGAGGTAATTATTTTTTTATATGCCAACTGGAAATGCAACTGGCAAATTAGTATAACTCGTGTTTTTTGGAAATATCTTTGGTAGCCACTGTGATAAATTAATATAATATATATATATATTGATGTGTATATAAAGAGATGAATATATATATATATAAAATGATTTTAATATTAATATTACAAGCCTTTATTTGGCATACCTGTATATTTAAAGAAGAAAGAAAAGGAACTGTGTAGTCAATCCTTCTCTACAATAAGATGGAGTTTCTTTCCTTAATGCAGTTAGGACATGTGTTTCTGTAATACAAAACATGGATATAACCACATACAACTGCAGTTTTAAGAGTCAGTTTCCTGTCTTGAAGAACAATTAGTGTAACGATGTTTAGCATAATGTTAAGGCTTCGTTTGGTCATTGAACACACCGTATCTTCACACTGAGAGGAGGCCATGAAGGCACCAGTTAGTAATGGCTATTGATCACGGGTGAGTTACTGCAATCTACTTATTTGTATAAATAGTTATCACAACGACTTTTTACTTTCTACTTCTCTCACGTTGAACTCAAATACCTGTACTTTCTACTTCTTACATGTTGAACTCAAATACCTGTACTTTCTACTTCTTACATGTTGAACTCAAATACCTGTACTTTCTACTTCTCTCATTTCCCAAACAGCTGGTTCCTTTAGTCTGAATGTGTGTTGGTGCGTGGTCATTATTCTTCAGAGTCACTGCGTGCCTATTGGTTGGAACACGATCCGTGTATCCATCACTTCCTGGTCTTCTCTAAAGAAGAGGGACCAATGGAAACGTTGTCATGTTGCCGTTGGTCACCATGGAAACATTCATTAGCTAACAATGACATTATTGTTCTATTGATATAAAGGGAGGTCAGGTACTCTTTAAAGCAGCTGCTAGCTATGGGTACTTTTTACTGAAGGACACTTCAAAGCCTCTTTACTTTGACTTGAGTAAAGAAGTTTATTCAGTACTTCTACTTTCAACAGAGTATTTTAAACACGAGTATCTGTACTTATACTGGAGGAAAGGATGTGTGAAGACAAACGTGTTTTGTGACATTGGGTTCGATTTGACTATAGGGGGTTATATATATATATATATATATATATATATATATATATGTGAGATATGTTTATAAGATGGAGCAGGCGGAGGGGTATTTGGCAGCGAACACCTGGTTCTCCACCCCGTAGACGAAGAAGCTGAAGTCCTTCCCGCTGTACGTGTAGATAGCGTGGGTGAGAGGAACCAGCTCGATGGTCTGCCGCTGAGAGAGGGAGGGGAGAGAGGGGTGAGAGTCATCTATAGGGAGGGAAATGTACGGTCATTATGCATCACTTTGTAGTTTTTAAACATCAATTTTGATATTAGCATCACTTTTTGTAGTCATTTGACACCCTGAAGTAGTCGTTTTGTTAATTTGTAGTCCTTTGGCTCCCTTTTGTAGTCTTTTTGTTACTTTAGAGTCCTTTGGTACCCTTTGTAGTCTTTTTGTCCCTTTGTAGTCCTTTGGTACCCTTTGGTAGTATTTATATCTTTTTGTAGTCCTTTGGCTCCCTTTGGTAGTATTTATATATTTGTGTAGTCCTTTGGCTCCCTTTTGTGGTCTTTGTGTTACTTTGTAGTCCTTTGGTACCCTTTTGTAGTCCTTTTGTTACTTTGTATTCCGTTGGCACCCTTTTGTAGTCTTTGTAGTCCTTTGGCACCCTTTTGTAGTCCTTTTGTTACTTTGTAGTCCTTTCGCACCCTTTTGTAGTCTTTGTAGTCCTTTGGCTCCCTTTTGTAGTCCTTTTGTTACTTTGTATTCCGTTGGCACCCTTTTGTAGTCCTTTGGCTCCCTTTTGTAGTCCTTTTGTTACTTTGTATTCCGTTGGCACCCTTTTGTAGTCTTTGTAGTCCGTTGGCACCCTTTTGTAGTCTTTTTGTCCCTTTGTAGTCCTTTGGTACCCTTTGGTAGTATTTATATCTTTTTGTAGTCCTTTGGCTCCCTTTGGTAGTATTTATATATTTGTGTAGTCCTTTGGCTCCCTTTTGTGGTCTTTTTGTCCCTTTGTAGTCCTTTGGTAGTCTTTTTGTCCCTTTGTAGTCCTTTGGTACCCTTTTGTAGTCTTTTTGTCCATTTGAAGTAATTTGGTAGTCTTTGTGTTACTTTGTAGTCCTTTGGTACCCTTTTGTAGTCCTTTTGTTACTTTGTATTCCGTTGGCACCCTTTTGTAGTCTTTGTAGTCCTTTGGCACCCTTTTGTAGTCTTTTGTTACTTTGTAGTCCTTTCGCACCCTTTTGTAGTCTTTGTAGTCCTTTGGCTCCCTTTTGTAGTCCTTTTGTTACTTTGTATTCCGTTGGCACCCTTTTGTAGTCCTTTGGCTCCCTTTTGTAGTCCTTTTGTTACTTTGTATTCCGTTGGCACCCTTTTGTAGTCTTTGTAGTCCTTTGTAGTCCTTTCGCACCCTTTTGTAGTCTTTGTAGTCCTTTGGCTCCCTTTTGTAGTCCTTTTGTTACTTTGTAGTCCTTTGGCACCCTTTTGTAGTCCTTTGGCACCCTTTTGTAGTCTTTTTGCTACTTTGTAGTCCTTTGGCACCCTTTTGTAGTCTTTGTGCTACTTTGTAGTCCTTTGGCACCCTTTTGTAGTCTTTTTGATACTTTGTAGTCCTTTTGTAGTCTTGTTGTTACTTTGTAGTCTCTGTTGATGTCTTGTAGTCATTATGCATCACTTTTTGTAGTCTTTTTGGATGGTCTTTAAGTCATTTTGTGTCACTTTGTAGTCATTTGGAACCTTTTTGTAGTCTTTTTGTTACTTTCTAGTCCCTGTTATTGTTTTGTGTCGTCTTTTTGCATCACTTTCTAGTCATCTTGAAATACTTTGTAGTCTTTTTGTGTCACTGTATTTTTTTTCTACATCTCTTTTTGGTTGTAGTGTTTCAATTCATAATCTTTTTCACCATTCTGTAGTCTTTGAGCATTTTTTTGTTGTTGTTTTGAGTTAATTTGTAGTTAACTTGGTAATCTTTTTGCACCCTTATGATGTTTTTAAGCATCTTTTATGGTCGTTTTGTTGTCTTTTCTTTCTCACTTTGAGGTCTTTTAGCTTCTCTTTGTCATTTTGTATACTTTGTAGTCTTTTATATCTCTCCTTGTGGTTGTTTTACATCTCCCTTCAGTGTTTTGCCTCTCTTTCAGACACATTTTGAGGTCCATGTTTGTGTGTACCTGCTGCAGGATGCGGCTGGTGGAGCTGAAGCGCCCGTAGTGTCCGTTGATCATCTTTGTGGAAACATCACAGATCTCCTGATCGGGGAAACCCTGGATGGGATAAACCTGGAGGGAAAGAGAAGACACACACACATCTTTTTGATCCATTTCTATAAAAACCTGTCTGAAAATGAGCTGATCAGATTTTGGCCACTTGATGATGTCATAACGAGGTGTTGTCTTGGTAACCATTAGCCAATCAGCAACCAAGGTAACCCCTTATCACCTGAATCTCCTCTAGAGCTCCATTGAGTTCTTTGTAACCAGATGTCTCTCAGAGGGGCATGGGGAGGGGCTCCTTATTTTCATCTAAAGTAACAGACAGAGAATCAGCACTTTGGAAACAGGGCTGAAACAGAGGGGATTATGGGTAATGCAGCAATGATCTGTTTGGTGTTTCAGCCAATCAGAGACAGGCTCTGGATATACCTGAGACCTATAATATCTTGATGAAGAACAGTATAATAGGGGACCTTTAACTACAATTCAGTATGTGCTGTATATTCAGAGAGAAGGTGGACACACCTCTCCAGCTGGTGATCTGCATCACATGCATGCAGATATGGAATTAACAGCGGCACTATAATTTTTAATTTCATTTCAAACCTTTATTTAACCAGATTGGTCCCATTGAGATCATAGATCTCTTTTTCACGGAGACCTGCAGCATATAGGTTCCACATGAAACATAAAACAATAAAGGACATCATACATTATATTTACAGGATACATATTTATAGACATTTACAAGAGCCCATTGTATCAGCAAGCATTTCATTTACCCTAGCTCTAAAACATGCAGAGGAATGAGATCGCTCAGTTTCAATTCCTGCTGAAGATTGTTCCAGCAAGTGGAGCTGCGCACATAAAAGCTGTCTTACCTAAGACAGTCCTTGCTCTCGGCACATCTAACAAGACCACATCATGTGACCTCAGACAATAGCTGCTTGCAACTCTCTGTGTGATCAGAGAGCAGATATAATACGGGAGTTTACCCACAAAGCTTTATAGATAAACGTGTACCAGTGACTGAGCCTCCGTACAGAGAGAGATGGTAAACCTGCCTTGGCTTACAGGGTACAGTGATGCGTAAGCGCTTTACAATTTGTGACAAATCTCAGAGCGCTGTGATACGCAGCATCTAACTTGTTCAGGTAATTGGCCGGTGCATTCATATACAACAGATCCCCAGAGTCCAGCACAGGTCAAAGGTCACAGAGCCTTTTCCTGGCCTCAAGCGAGAAGCAGGACTTGTTCCTGGAGAAGAACCCTAGCCTAACCCTCAGTTTTTTAAGCAGGTTATTGACATGAAGTTTAAAAGTGAGACAATCATCAAGCCAGATACCAAGGTATTTATAACAGGCAACAACTTCAAGTTTTGTTCCTTGCGTAGTTACAATATCTACAACAGGCTCTGGTGTCTTTTTAGCTTTTGAAAAGAGCGTTACCTTGGTTTGATCCACATTTAAAAGAAGCTTTAATTCAGAGAGCTGAGTCTGAGTAGTGTTAGAAACAGCTTGTAATTTAACAACAGCCTCCTGAATGGAGGGACCTGCACAGTACATCACGGTATCATCCGCATACGAATGTAAAGTAGCTTCATCCACATTTTCACCTACACTGTTAATAGATATGGAGAATAAAAGTGGTCCTAAAACAGAACCTTGTGGTACACCATTAGAAATGTTTAACCATTCAGAAGACAGTCCATCAAAATGAACACATTGGGACCTTTCAGAGAGGTAGTTCACAAACCACCCCACTGCATGGCTGGATATGCCAATACTGAGTAGCCTCTGCTTTAAAATGCGATGATCGACGGTGTCAAACGCTTTGGAAAGGTCAACAAACAGAGCTGCACAACTCTGCTTATTATCTAAGATACTCGTAATGTCATTCACCACTTTCATTGTGGCAGTGATGGTGCTGTGTTTCTTTCTGAATCCTGACTGATGCTCAGACAGGATATCATTTATACATAAAAACTCCTTTACTTGTTCACTCACAAGGCGTTCGAGCACCTTAGCCAGAACTGACAACTTAGAGATTGTCCTATAGTTATTTAAAATAGTTGCCTCCCCTCCTTTTTTAAACTTAAATTAAACACATCTAACAGAATCAAGGAGAAAAAGCTTTGAGAAATCACAGACTTTCCCATGGCCCATAATGAGTAGTGTTTTGTGTGTGTCTATTATGTATTGTCAAAACAAAAAGAAAAGGAGGAAAGGGACAGAAGTGAGCAGTGGTTTGTTTTTAACCAGGTTACTCTCATCGATGAAGAAAGGGTCTCCTGAAACATTCTCAAAGTTCTTGTCGGGAAATCCGGCTGGCGGTCGGGGATAAAGTTGCTAATGTTGTTCTTCCTGCAAACCCAAGAAACGTATTTTTATACCAGCAGACGTGCAGAGACGTGCAGAGTTCTTACCATGTGACCGTGAGCTGGATGGAGTGCAGCATGTTCTGACTGCCCTGACACACGGAGCAGGTCTTATAGCCCATCCCATGGCAGGAGATGCACCTGGGAGGAGGAGCAGGACAAAGCATCAGATGCTGGAATATTATTCAGCCGAAAGTCACAATCAGAAATCCTTTGTGGTCCCACGGCGGGGAAAGAACAGCGCGTCCACAGCTCGGCTTTGAAGTCTTTTCTCATCACATTGTAGTCATTTAGGGTCTCTAGCTCGCACTCATAAAGCGTCACTCTGTAGACTTCTTGGACCCTTTTGTAGTCTTTCAGCGTCCGTGTAGTAAGGTTTAAGGTTGTATTGTAGTCCGTCTTAATGCCATCAACCTGCCACTCCGTAGTCTTTTTGCAACACTCAGTAGCCTCTATGCAACACAAAGTAGCCTCTATGCAACACTAAGTAGCCTCTATGCAACACTCAGTAGCCTCTATGCAACACTCAGTAGCCTCTATGCAACACTCAGTAGCCTCTATGCAACACTCAGTAGCCTCTATGCAACACTCAGTAGCCTCTATGCAACACTCAGTAGCCTCTATGCAACACTCAGTAGCCTTTATGCAACACTCAGTAGCCTCTATGCAACACTCAGTAGCCTCTATGCAACACTCAGTAGCCTCTATGCAACACTAAGTAGCCTCTATGCAACACTCAGTAGCCTCTATGCAACACTCAGTAGCCTCTATGCAACACTAAGTAGCCTCTATGCAACACTCAGTAGCCTCTATGCAACACTCAGTAGCCTCTATGCAACACTCAGTAGCCTCTATGCAACACTCAGTAGCCTCTATGCAACACTCAGTAGCCTCTATGCAACACTCAGTAGCCTCTATGCAACACTCAGTAGCCTTTATGCAACACTCAGTAGCCTCTATGCAACACTCAGTAGCCTCTATGCAACACTCAGTAGCCTCTATGCAACACTCAGTAGCCTCTATGCAACACTCAGTAGCCTCTATGCAACACTCAGTAGCCTCTATGCAACACTCAGTAGCCTCTATGCAACACTCAGTAGCCTTTATGCAACACTCAGTAGCCTCTATGCAACACTCAGTAGCCTCTATGCAACACTCAGTAGCCTCTATGCAACACTCAGTAGCCTCTATGCAACACTCAGTAGCCTCTATGCAACACTCAGTAGCCTCTATGCAACACTCAGTAGCCTCTATGCAACACTCAGTAGCCTCTATGCAACACTAAGTAGCCTCTATGCAACACTCAGTAGCCTCTAGGCAACACTCAGTAGCCTCTATGCAACACTCAGTAGCCTCTATGCAACACTCAGTAGCCTCTATGCAACACTCAGTAGCCTCTATGCCTGGGAAAAGATAAGGGTAAAGTGAGCGTTGAGCCGCTCACCTCTTGCGTCCTCGGCCGTTGCAGG
This sequence comes from Champsocephalus esox, assembly GCA_036324585.1. Classification (NCBI taxonomy): domain Eukaryota; kingdom Metazoa; phylum Chordata; class Actinopteri; order Perciformes; family Channichthyidae; genus Champsocephalus; species Champsocephalus esox. The sequence goes on from CM070495.1 coordinate 45,309,623, forward strand.
AGTTGCAGCGTTTGTTTCTGGAGCGGCCGTGCCCGTGGCAGAACGGGCAGCGTCTCTGCAGAACCAGAGAGAGACGAGCTGAAGCGACAAGTCGATCAACACAAAGGCACCTTCGTAACGCATTCCTCTTTACAGTTTTGCGGAGGAAATATTCCAAATATTTATCATTTCTAGTTTTTAAACAAAGTCATGTAATCAGTAATGTGGATGGAATGAGGAAATCCTCACTTTACTGTAAGGCAGCATCGAACCAGGAAGACACACTTAGGTCATGATAAGAGCATTTCAATCTAATCGATACCCAGTCTTATATCCCTATATCGATATACTTTATAATATATATATCATTTATAAATTATGAGGCGTTTCTTTGGCTCATGTTCCCCAACCCAGGGGCACAACATTTAATATTCATTACTAGTAGGTACAGCCTTGTCTGGTGCCTTGCTCAAGGGCACCACGGCAGGGCAGGAGGTGAACTGGGACCTCTCCAGGTAGAAGTCCACACTCCAAATAGGTCTGGTCGGGGACTTGAACCGGAGACCCTACGGCTCACAGTCCAAGCCCCTACTGACTGCCATAGATTTAGTCCCTAATTTTGCTCTCAAAATGCACCAGATTGATGCATTTAACTTCGACATTTAAAAAAAAATCTTCCCGGGGGAGCTTGCCCCCGGACCCCCCTAGAGGAGGTGAGGTCCACCACCTGCCCACACCCCCTGTTAAATTGTCTCACCCACATTGAGGATGCTTCGTACGTCGCCCGTGTTTTATTCCATGTGTCAAGTCAGGCAAATTGGGTCCAAATGTTATCGCATCAAAGATCTGTTAACATTAAAATCACTAAATATATGCCGTAACTATTTTTGCTGTAGGCAACTCAAGGGCTCCGGTAATGTGATTACTATATGAATAATGGTCCAGAATAACATTAAAGGCATAGGGTTTTTTTGTTAAGTAACATACTTTCGTCGCCGGACGGCCGATACATGCCGCGCATCAAGTGGGCCTGTCTGTCAATTCATCCCCGGGCCACTTTTTTCCCCCCAGTCCGCCCCAACCCATAACGTTCTCAAACTCTTAATAAATCCTTTAAATCCGGTTTAAAACAGGACGCCTCACCTGGCCTCTTCCATGGCAGCCGACGCAGCGGGTTCTTCCACAGCCGTTACACTTGTGACACATCTAGAAAACACACAAGTGCATTATGTTGGTAAAAGAAAAGCACTAAGAATGCCAATCATAGAAAGAGAGTTCGACCTTGACGAAGGAGGAGTGTGGCACGCGGGCCTTCTCCACGCGGTCGCTGTATCTCTGAGGCAGCATCAGAGGGATGTCCCAGGGAGGAGGACTCGCTCCGTACTGAGGGCCGTCCACCGCCTGCCCTGTGGAACAACAACGGGACGCCATCTTCAACTTTTAACTAACGTCAGCACTGATTTTGTATCATATGACTTCACTGAATGGGGCGTAGCCTGCGAGCTAGTTCAGGCAACTCGAGCACTTGTGCTGCATTCATACATAACGCCCCCTTGCCGCTCTACAGCCAACCAATCAGAGTCTCCTTAATAAGCCGCTCTATTGAACCTGCCGGATCTCTCTCCATGCTTTGCTTGCTGCTGCTATCGCTACCTCTACGTCGCTGCTGCTTGCTGCCCCACCACCACCTCAGCTTCCACCCAGCTTCCACCCCAGCTTCCACCCCAGCTTCCACCCAGCTTCCACCCCAGCTTCCACCCAGCTTCCACCCCACTTCCAGCCCAGCTTCCACCCCAGCTTCCACCCCAGCTTCCACCCAGCTTCCACCCCACTTCCACCCCAGCTTCCACCCCAGCTTCCACCCCAGCTTCCACCCAGCTTCCACCCAGCTTCCACCTGTAGGCTCGGGGGTTAGTTATTTAATCATCACTCATCGTGCTATGTATATCTGTGGAGTAATGAGGCCCGAGCCTCGTCGCCAAATTCAACTATATGCTGCTTCTAATAAACATGTTAAAGGGACACGTGAGTTGTCTGACTGAACTAGGCTAGTGGGAGAGAATCTACCTCTGGAGGGAACACAGGCATCTTAACCTCTGCAGACCATTGACCTGCACCTATAGAACACACTACAGGAGAGGGAGCACCACAGAGAAGCATACTAGGGCCCCTTTAAAGAGCATATTGTTACCAGTGAAGGGTTCAAACTCCCAGGCGCTGGTTCTGGTCTCTGTGTACGTCTCCAGTCGATACTGCAGAAGAAGAGAAGCAGGAAATGATTTTTATTTTGTTATTCTAAGTTACCCTTTGAAGCTGAGACGTATTCCTGTATACAAACAGCTCTGCAGGAATCCTGAAGTCACATCTAAAACCTCTTAAGACCTTTTTTAAGACCCGTTCCGTACATCTTAAGACCTCATCGCCACTTGGAGTTCTAACCGGTTACCTTGGCGACACACTGTACCTCACATTGACTATATACAGTATTGATGGTCCTTCCTCCTTATCTTCCAACCATTTGGATCAAAACTGACATTTTCCCTATAATCTGTACCCTGTGTCCTTCTGTGTCCTTTTGTAGTCAATTTCCTGTTGTTTGTCTTGTCTCACCCCGGCTGATACTTCACTAAATCGACTGTTTTAATTTGTAAGGTATAATTGTAACTGTAAATTGTAAATCTGTAACCCTGTAAGGTGTCCTTGGGTGTTTTGAAAGGCGCCCCCCAAAATAAATGTATTATTATTATTATTATTATTATTATTTGTAATGATAGGTGTTTATGCTTTAGTTACAATGCATATATGTTACCACTAGGCGGCAGTATAACATCTATGGACATAGATGTTAGCAGAGCAAGATGTGATGTGACTGCATGTTGGCTAATAAAAGCTAGTCTAAAGATACAAGAAGATGTCTTATTTATAACCAATAAGAACATTACTTATTAATACTTACTTATTTATTACTTATTAACATACTTATTGAAAACAAGCTACAAAATGTAACACTTTGGAAAATACCGTTTAATACTTTTTAATAGCCTTCATTTTCGCTAAATTGATTTATCAACTTGTAATACTTTTAAGACCCCCGCGGACACCCTGAGTATAAACTTAATATACAAGATTGAGATAGATAGACTACGTACAAAATGCTGAGGTCACATGATCCGTCTGTAGTCACCATTACTACTGGAGCCAAGAGAAAGCTAACCATAGCTAGACATAGACGTATGCGTCATTTATGCTGGGGACACGGGAGGTCACTTTTTAAAGGAGAACACTTCGAGAAATATATAAATGCACAAGAGAATATGTACATGTATCTCGAGAACAGCTAGCTTTACACGTGTTGGGTGTATCTCTGGACGTACAGTATTTAACACGAGGTGACGTTGACCAGCAAATAGGAAAGCAGCGTTGTGTCCTCTCTGCTGCAGCGGGCACAGACTCGACGCTGCAGTCGGTGTCAAAGAAAGTAATTTAAGTACAAAATGCTCCCTTAGTCTACTGACAATGACCCGAACACTTGCATGCAGATCAGAAACGTTAACAAGCGTTTCGTCCGTTTGCCAATCCCTCGTGCAGACGGTCCTCAGCAGCCAAAGTGCTATTTAGCCTGAGTTTCTTATTTGTATAATTATCATTTGTTTACGTCGCTTTTATTTGTATTTGTTGAACACTTCCGGTAATTGTCCCTCTGTTTGATATCGTTTCTTAAACTTCAGTTTGGACCTTCTCATTGCGTCACAGCATGGAGCCACACTTAGCCTCTCGGCGACTCAAATTGAAATGGGAATTGAGCCGCCACAATAATTATAAAGTTGGCTGACTCTCTCACGTGCACATGTAATGCTCTGTGAACATGGCAAACCGTTTGAGTATTTACTCCATATGGGACTGCATTTACTTCTACTAATTGTTACGTTAAATTACACGCAATCCTATGCATTAAGTGCGATCAACCATGATTACAAATACAAACTGAAAACAACAAAAACTTGTTATTAACAGATATGAGAAGCTTTTCTTTTCTTGACCTATGTTTTTCTCCTGATATACTTGTTGTCATGCCAACATGTGCTCCAATAACCTAGGAAAGTGTCTTACTAGTTGACTACTTTCTTTAATGACTCAACTAGTAAGATATATGTATTAGTTTGTTTGTGTGAGGGTGATGATGAAGCCGCCAAAGTGTCAGTGCATGGTGTGAGGTCGACAACACAATATATGTGTTTTTTATCTGATCAAAAGCGTCCCCATCCCGAGTATGGCCCGTGCTGTGAGACCTGTGCTCGCACCCTGTACACGGTGATGGGTTTGAGCTGTTTGAAGACCAGGTCCCTGGCCGGTTTGGAGCTGTAGCGCCATTTTGATTCCACAAACTTCAGCAGGGCTTCTCGAGCAACGTCCTCAGACACCGTGGGGACCCTGGCGGAGACAGAACAGCCTGATCAGGTCTCATCTCTGCGGGACATACAGGGACATTTAGGATAAAGCACTCATCGGCGAAATAGTCTGATATGATGCGATGATACTTGAGTGGTCAGATCGAGTCTGAAATGCTCCTTGCATCGCAGCAGCTCCATGTGTAACATCAACAGACGCACGAACAACAACAACAACAAAGGCATCAGAGAAGACGTGCTCTCAGTGATGTGATGTTCAACATGACGTATAAATGATTGTGTGTTACTTGACTTCGGGCACCAGGGTGTTCTTGTTGAGTTCAGGCTGCGGGACGTAGGCAGGGGGCGGCGGGTACAACGGGTGGTCCCCCTCTAGGAACACACACAGGAGGTTATTGTTTGGGAAATGTTAAAAGAAAAATAAAAGAGGGTAGAAATGAAACACTCACCTCCTTTGTGGCCCAGGTAACCGTGCACATCATCCAGGAAGCCAGGAGGGGGCGCCGAGGGTCCCTCCTCCGGGATGTTCGGATCAAATGACCCTGAGGAGAGAACAGCTGATGATCAGGTGTATATCAGTATGTAGCGTCTCTACTTTAAAGAGTCCTCTCCTGCTGATGTTCAGGTGTATATCAGTATGTAGTGTCTCTACTTTAAAGAGTCCTCTCCTGCTGATGTTCAGGTGTATATCTGTATGTAGTGTCTCTACTTTAAAGAGTCCTCTCCTGCTGATGTTCAGGTGTATATCAGTATGTAGTGTCTCTACTTTAAAGAGTCCTCTCCTGCTGATGTTCAGGTGTATATCAGTATGTAGTGTCTCTACTTTAAAGAGTCCTCTCCTGCTGATGTTCAGGTGTATATCTGTATGTAGTGTCTCTACTTTAAAGAGTCCTCTCCTGCTGATGTTCAGGTGTATATCAGTATGTAGTGTCTCTACTTTAAAGAGTCCTCTCCTGCTGATGTTCAGGTGTATATCAGTATGTAGTGTCTCTACTTTAAAGAGTCCTCTCCTGCTGATGTTCAGGTGTATATCAGTGTGTAGTGCCTCTACTTTAAAGAGTCCTCTCCTGCTGATGTTCAGGTGTATATCAGTATGTAGTGTCTCTACTTTAAAGAGTCCTCTCCTGATGATGTTCAGGTGTATATCAGTATGTAGTGTCTCTACTTTAAAGAGTCCTCTCCTGCTGATGTTCAGGTGTATATCAGTATGTAGTGTCTCTACTTTAAAGAGTCCTCTCCTGCTGATGTTCAGGTGTATATCAGTATGTAGTGTATCTACTTTAAAGAGTTCTCTCCTGCTGATGTTCAGGTGTATATCAGTATGTAGTGTCTCTACTTTAAAGAGTCCTCTCCTGCTGATGTTCAGGTGTATATCAGTATGTAGTGTCTCTACTTTAAAGAGTCCTCTCCTGCTGATGTTCAGGTGTATATCAGTGTGTAGTGTCTCTACTTTAAAGAGTCCTCTCCTGCTGATGTTCAGGTGTATATCAGTATGTAGTGTCTCTACTTTAAAGAGTCCTCTCCTGCTGATGTTCAGGTGTATATCAGTATGTAGTGTCTCTACTTTAAAGAGTCCTCTCCTGCTGATGTTCAGGTGTATATCAGTATGTAGTGTCTCTACTTTAAAGAGTCCTCTCCTGCTGATGTTCAGGTGTATATCAGTATGTAGTGTCTCTACTTTAAAGAGTCCTCTCCTGCTGATGTTCAGGTGTATATCAGTATGTAGTGTCTCTACTTTAAAGAGTCCTCTCCTGCTGATGTTCAGGTGTATATCAGTATGTAGTGTCTCTACTTTAAAGAGTCCTCTCCTGCTGATGTTCAGGTGTATATCAGTATGTAGTGTCTCTACTTTAAAGAGTCCTCTCCTGCTGATGTTCAGGTGTATATCAGTATGTAGTGTCTCTACTTTAAAGAGTCCTCTCCTGCTGATGTTCAGGTGTATATCAGTATGTAGTGTCTCTACTTTAAAGAGTCCTCTCCTGCTGATGTTCAAGTGTATATCAGTATGTAGTGTCTCTACTTTAAAGAGTCCTCTCCTGCTGATGTTCAAGTGTATATTGTACAGTGTCTGTACTTTAAAGTAGAGACACTCTTCAGCTCAGAAGACAGCACATGACTTTCCGTGACAAAACATATTATAGAGAACAAGGAAAAAAAGGCTTTGAGGAGAGAGCTTTGAAGCCACATTCTTCGCTACTATTTATTCAATAAGCTGCACTTTTCAGCCAATTGCCTCCGGTGTTTCCAGTAAGGTTTCTATGTGCAATTTGAAAACATGCATTCAAACAGGTAGATGTATAGAATCGCTTCAGAAGGAGAAGAGAAATGTCTGTACTGAACTTTTTAAAGAACATCCATCTTGCAAATTATTTATCTACATATCATATTCCATCTACTTGTATATACATTCTTCAGGCACTATTTCTATTTTATTTGTAATAACTTGCACATCTCAAAACATTCTTTTGCACTATTGTATCTGTTATATTTGTTTTATGTCTTATATGTATTCATGTTGCTCTGTTGGAGGACCCTGCTACACTGTAGCCGCTCAGCACATGACAATAAAGGCTTGCAACTCGACACTCTCCCCTTTATTACCCTGACGTGCCGTTAAAGCCGGGCTCAGACTGCCGGAGTGGTTTAATATTAATCGTGTTGCATCATGCACATGAGGAGAAACATTCCAGATGTTCTCTTTTCTCTAATCTTAAAATATGCAAGGTATAATTGAGATCATCGTGTCAGAGGAAGCAGAGCACCACCTCACATGATTTCACGAGGGATACGATTTCAAACTAAATGAGACGGACACGGTACAACAGTTCACTGCAGATAGGAAGTGAGGAAAACCAAAAGCAGAACGAGTCTTGTTTTTTCAGTTAGAGGAGGTAAACAGTATGCTGGAATGTCAACTCGTCGGATATGGATCTCTGTTGTGGACCCTGAAGGCAGCATTTCCCTCGAAAAACAGATTTCTTCATGTGATTTTGGAGTATTATTAATTATACATACATATTAACACCGCTTTAGGATTTTTTTAAGAACAAATGTTGGGCTATAAAGGAACTACAGCACGGTCACATGACTTCACGTTACCACCGCTAAGCTAAAGGTGGCTAATGTTGGGCTATAAAGGAACTACAGCACGGTCACATGACTTCACGTTACCACCGCTAAGCTAAAGGCGGCTAATGTTGGGCTATAAAGGAACTACAGCACGGTCACATGACTTCACGTCACCACCGCTAAGCTAAAGGAGGCTAATGTTGGGCTATAAAGGAGCTACAGCACGGTCACATGACTTCACGTCACCACCGCTAAGCTAAAGGAGGCTAATGTTGGGCTATAAAGGAACTACAGCACGGTCACATGACTTCACGTCACCACCGCTAAGCTAAAGGTGGCTAATGTTGGGCTATAGAGGAACTACAGCACGGTCACATGACTTCACGTCACCACCGCTAAGCTAAAGGAGGCTAATGTTGGGCTATAAAGGAACTACAGCACGGTCACATGACTTCACGTCACCACCGCTAAGCTAAAGGTGGCTAATGTTGGGCTATAAAGGAACTACAGCACGGTCACATGACTTCACGTCACCACCGCTAAGCTAAAGGTGGCTAATGTTGGGCCATAAAGGAACTCCAGCACGGTCACATGACTTAGCGGTGGTGACGTGAACTCAAATACCTGTACTTTCTACTTCTCACATGTTGAACACAAATACCTGTACTTTCTACTTCTTACACGTTGAACACAAATACCTGTACTTTCTACTTCTCACATGTTGAACACAAATACCTGTACTTTCTACTTCTTACACGTTGAACTCAAATACCTGTACTTTCTACTTCTTACACGTTGAACTCAAATACCTGTACTTTCTACTTCTCACATGTTGAACACAAATACCTGTACTTTCTACTTCTTACATGTTGAACTCAAATACCTGTACTTTCTACTTCTTACACGTTGAACTCAAATACCTGTACTTTCTACTTCTCACATGTTGAACACAAATACCTGTACTTTCTACTTCTTACATGTTGAACTCAAATACCTGTACTTTCTACTTCTTACATGTTGAACTCAAATACCTGTACTTTCTACATCTCTCATGTTGAACTCAAATACCTGTACTTTCTACTTCTCTCATGTTGAACTCAAATACCTGTACTTTCTACTTCTTACATGTTGAACTCAAATACCTGTACTTTCTACTCTTACATGTTGAACTCAAATACCTGTACTTTCTACTTCTTACATGTTGAACTCAAATACCTGTACTTTCTACTTCTTACATGTTGAACTCAAATACCTGTACTTTCTACTTCTCACATGTTGAACTCAAATACCCGTACTTTCTACTTCTTACATGTTGAACTCAAATACCTGTACTTTATACTTCTTACATGTTGAACTCAAATACCTGTACTTTCTACTTCTCTCATTTCCCAAACAGCTGGTTCCTTTAGTCTGAATGTGTGTGTTGGTGCGTGGTCATTATTCTTTAGAGTCACTGCGTGCCTATTGGTTGGAACACGATCCGTGTATCCATCACTTCCTGGTCTTCTCTAAAGAAGAGGGACCAATGGAAACGTTGTCATGTTGCCGTTGGTCACCATGGAAACATTCATTAGCTAACAATGACATTATTGTTCTATTGATATAAAGGGAGGTCAGGTACTCTTTAAAGCAGCTGCTAGCTATGGGTACTTTCTACTGAAGTACACTTCAAAGCCTCTTTACTTTGACTTTTTCACCAGAGTATTTTTAAACACGAGTTTCTGTACTTCTACTGGAGGAAAGGATGTGTGTACTTTGGCCATCTCTGTTCGTAACAGATCGTATCATTAAGTGCACCAATGTTTTCTATTGAGTCAGTGATTGCTTGACAGCCTTAAGAAGCATGGTGTCTCCTGCCTAGCCTCTGGAAATCATTAAAGCAACGCCCTAATTTCCACGATGTGTAGAAAACAATGTAAACCAGAAAGGTCGCATATTTTCATAAACCCGACAGATTTAACTACAGCCATTCACGTAAATGTCAGCTGTCATGAGTCATGCTGTTGTTAGCGTGAGCCGGCTTCATGTGGGAACACTCCTCGTTGTGAACCAGACATGTGTACCTTTCCACAGGTTTCACCGGGTCAAAGGTTAAAGTCAAATTCAGTTGAATGAATAATTGCTAAATAAATGCATAATGAAGCGTCATAGTTTTTAATCCCCATCCTTTCTTATCATGTTTCACTGTATGTGACTGTCAGAGGTGTAAAGTCACCAAAGTACATTCACCCAAGTACTGTACTTAATTACTATTTTGAGATACTTGTACTTTATTTGAGTATTTCCATGGTATGCTACTGTGTACTTCTACTCCTCTACAGTTCAGAGGTAAATGGTGTACTTTCACTCCACTACATGTATGTAATACCTTTAGTTAGTCTACATCAGTGCTTCTCAAAGTGTGGTCCGCGGACCACTGGTGGCCCGTGAGCGCCCCCTAGTGGTCCGTGGGTATATTGTAGGGATGCACGATATTGGTTTTTTAACCGATACCGATACCGATAACTTCCTGCTTCTCAAGACCGATACCGATACCGATAACCGATAATAAAAAATAAAATTACGCCACTAATTATTTTAATGCGATTAACGCATGTGTATTATTTTCCTCGGCCGCCCCGTAGCTTCAGAGCGCATCGAGTTTTAAAATACCATCTACAAGCTGATGCTGACAGCCCCGCTCCTGCCGCCCGCTTGTGGCAGACCACACTTCCACGCTCACCGGCAGGCACCGACTGGCCATCTGGAGGACCGGGAGGGTGCGTGTGGTCCGAGCGAGCAAGAGAGAGACCTTACGTGCATTGTTGTTGTTAGCATCTGGTGCTAGCTAGCTGCGCTAACGGATATAAGGAGCTGTTTAAATGAAAACAGAGGAGCGCTCTATCCACACAACTGCGCCGAGCACTTGACTTGATGCAGGAAGCAGACAGCGGGACGTTGGAGGAGAAGTCAGCACACTCAGCAACATGATTGCAGCTCCGGTTCGAGCATATGCCTTGAGTTGCACATAGCTCCAACGCGCGCGCGCAGACACACACACACACACACACACTGTATTGTATTATTGTCTTCGTACGCTTTTAACACACCATCGTAGCGATGGCGATGTTTCAGGTGACTGATCAGGTTCGAAGTATTAGGGAGCGCTGGATTTGTGAAGAACTCCCCTCTTCTAAACCACTAACACCACAGTACTGGCACAACGGGAGGAGCCGATTGAAAAACAAGCGCCCCCCATCCCAATCCACCCACACCGCAGGATTTATTATTTTTTTTACCCAAAAAATATATTGTATATTATCGGGGCTATTAATACTGTTATCGGTTTATCGGGATGACGTCATAATTCCTAATATCGGGCCGATAATTATCGGGCCGATAATTATCGTGCATCCCTAGTATATTGGTAACATTTCACATTTGGAATAAATAAATACATTTCAGTTTTCCGCACTCTCGCGAGAATATCTCCGCAATGGAGCGAGGTTAAGTTTAAGTGTTGATTGCATGATATAGCCCAGGGGAACACCTTCCTCACACATGTTGCCACTTGTTCGTACCATTTTCCAGGCGATGTGTAATCTGTTCTAGAAAAACGATGTGTTTTTTGATATTTGTGGAGTTAGGTGGTCCGCGAGTGATTTTTTATTGGTGAAGTGTCCTTGGTGTGAAAACGTTTGAGAAACACTGCTCTACACGGAACAAATCAGTAGCTGGATGAGCAACAATGTCCTACAATGAATGACTACACTAGAAGCCCTACTGCTAAATACATCAGGAAGGTGAGAAATCTAGTGAGTTCTGGACCTCGACCACAATTTCAAATCCCACATTAACACAGTTACTAAATCGGCATACTATCACGTGAAAAGCATAGCCAGACTTAGAACATTCATGTCTCAACAAGACCTTGGAAAACGAGTTCACGCATTTGTTTTTAGCGGGCTTGATTACTGTAATAGTGTATTTAAAGGTCTCTGTTAAAAATCGGTTAAAAAACGTCAACTATTCAGATCTCTGCATACATCAGCAGGAGAGGACTCTTTAAAGTAGAGACACTACATACTGATATACACCTGAACATCAGCAGGAGAGGACTCTTTAAAGTAGAGACACTACATACTGATATACACCTGAACATCAGCAGGAGAGGACTCTTTAAAGTAGAGACACTACATACTGATATACACCTGAACATCAGCAGGAGAGGACTCTTTAAAGTAGAGACACTACATACTGATATACACCTGAACATCAGCAGGACAGGACTCTTTAAAGTAGAGACACTACATACTGATATACACCTGAACATCAGCAGGAGAGGACTCTTTAAAGTAGAGACACTACATACTGATATACACCTGAACATCAGCAGGAGAGGACTCTTTAAAGTAGAGACACTACATACTGATATACACCTGAACATCAGCAGGACAGGACTCTTTAAAGTAGAGACACTACATACTGATCTACACCTGAATATCAGCAGGAGAGGACTCTTTAAAGGAGAGACACTACATACTGATATACACCTGAACATCAGCAGGAGAGGACTCTTTAAAGTAGAGACACTACATACTGATATACACCTGAACATCAGTAGGAGAGGACTCTTTAAAGTAGAGACACTACATACTGATATACACCTGAACATCAGCAGGACAGGACTCTTTAAAGTAGAGACACTACATACTGATATACACCTGAACATCAGCAGGAGAGGACTCTTTAAAGTAGAGACACTACACACTGATATACACCTGAACATCAGCAGGAGAGGACTCTTTAAAGTAGAGACACTACATACTGATATACACCTGAACATCAGCAGGAGAGGACTCTTTAAAGTAGAGACACTACATACTGATATACACCTGAACATCAGCAGGAGAGGACTCTTTAAAGTAGAGACACTACATACTGATATACACCTGAACATCAGCAGGAGAGGACTCTTTAAAGTAGAGACACTACATACTGATATACACCTGAACATCAGCAGGACAGGACTCTTTAAAGTAGAGACACTACATACTGATCTACACCTGAATATCAGCAGGAGAGGACTCTTTAAAGGAGAGACACTACATACTGATATACACCTGAACATCAGCAGGAGAGGACTCTTTAAAGTAGAGACACTACATACTGATATACACCTGAACATCAGTAGGAGAGGACTCTTTAAAGTAGAGACACTACATTCTGATATACACCTGAACATCAGCAGGACAGGACTCTTTAAAGTAGAGACACTACATACTGATATACACCTGAACATCAGCAGGAGAGGACTCTTTAAAGTAGAGACACTACACACTGATATACACCTGAACATCAGCAGGAGAGGACTCTTTAAAGTAGAGACACTACATACTGATATACACCTGAACATCAGCAGGAGAGGACTCTTTAAAGTAGAGACACTACACACTGATATACACCTGAACATCAGCAGGAGAGGACTCTTTAAAGTAGAGACACTACATACTGATATACACCTGAACATCAGCAGGAGAGGACTCTTTAAAGTAGAGACACTACATACTGATATACACCTGAACATCAGCTGTTCTCTCCTCAGGGTCTTCACCAACGCTGAGTTCTTTTAAGTTGAGGCTAGCTTATTGATCATGTAGAGCACTTTGAATTGCCTCTGCATCTGAAATGTGCTCTTTAAATAAACGTACCCCACCTTTAGTGACTTCTCAGATGTGGATGAATGATGTGAAATCTGATCAAGTGTTGAATCAGACTTTAGTTCCACCTGGAGTAAATCCACCAGCTACCCTGCAGTCTACAAAGTACTTCAGACTAGCTGCACCTCCACCAGCTACCCTGCAGCCTACAAAGTACTTCAGACTAGCTGCACCTCCACCAGCTACCCTGCAGTCTACAAAGTACTTCAGACTAGCTGCTCCTTCACCAGCTACCCTGCAGTCTACAAAGTACTTCAGACTAGCTGCTCCTCCACCAGCTACCCTGCAGTCTACAAAGTACTTCAGACTAGCTGCACCTTCACCAGCTACCCTGCAGTCTACAAAGTACTTCAGACTAGCTGCACCTCCACCAGCTAACCTGCAGTCTACAAAGTACTTCAGACTAGCTGCACCTCCACCAGCTACCCTGCAGTCTACAAAGTACTTCAGACTAGCTGCACCTCCACCAGCTACCCTGCAGTCTACAAAGTACTTCAGACTAGCTGCTCCTTCACCAGCTACCCTGCAGTCTACAAAGTACTTCATA
>CM070495.1:45328425-45443425 GCA_036324585.1 Champsocephalus esox
CGTGAAGCTTCCTGATGAGGTCTGGCTCCACCATCCCCAATAAGATGGGATCTCTTAGAGACACACACACACACACACACACACACACACACACTATTTTATAGCTCCAGGAAACTAATTAGAAATCAAAGTATTCCACAGATTCATCGAAAGCCATCAGTCATCTCTAAATATCCTCCAAACCCCTCTGGATACTCACTTATAACACCACCATCCCGCCACATCATATCCTTTTCAAATATCAAGAACTCATCAAGCATCACCACATATACACACACTAATTTATAGTTGGGAACCATCATCAGAAATGTGAAATAAACTCTTTGGAATTCACCAAATATCGTCCAAAATCAAAAGAATCCCAAAGTGCTAAAGAGGAGACATGAGTTTCCATCCCAACACTTCCTCCAAAAGCTCCTGGACACATTACAATCACAACGTATTCAAAAACTCAGACAACAAGAGGACTCCTTCATTCTAACACGTTAAAATGTGAAGTTACAAAAGGCTGGAAGATGGATCCAGAAGATCAGAAGTGATGCTGAGAGAGAGCTATGAAGGATGCGACTGACACGCGGCATTTTGGGGGAAATAATCAGCATTTAAAGTCAATTTAAGTGACATTAAATGTGACTGTTTCTCTTCTCACTGAACACCAGACTTTAATTAAACATGTGATTAAAGAACATCAAAGTCCACAATGCACCGCAGTCTCCGAAACCAGAGAGGCACAAATCACTTTAACGGACTTCAGTTGAAAACGGAATAAAGTGTTTCACTCACCGAGCAGCAGAGGGTCTGATATTCCGTGATGATGCCGTAATTTAGGAGTTTATTACCGGTCAGTGTTTACCGGACAGTTTTTACCGGACAGTCTTTACCGAACTGAGTCTACCTGCCGTTTAAAGTGAACTCATATAGGAGAGGAAACGCATGATGCCTTCAGGGACCGCTCGGAAAAATCTAAACTCAGAAATATAAATGTCAAATCACAACGTGCGGACAATTGTTTTTTATTTTAACGGTCAGTGGCGGCTGGTGGAAAATATGTTAGTTGGGACTGTGGAAGTGGTGACCAATCCATACAAGGGAATGTTGAGAAATGACCCCTTAAATTATGACTTCTGGTGATGTTAGAGGGGGGTGGGGGGGGGCAAATTGAGGCTTCAAAATATGAGAAGACTGATCCTCCATAATCTTCAGTGTGGTTCGCTATGAATCTTCCCCCTTGTCCTGGACATAGTTTCTACACAAACTGCAGAACACCGGTTCTTTGGGAACACTCAACTAATTGAATTCCCATTTAAAATCAGGACACTAAATACGAACATCATATGCAGACACAGACGTGGTTCAGAAACAGACATATTAGAAAACAGAGCATTAAGGCAACAAATCTAGTTTGATGGATGCTGTCAAAACTCAACAATATACTATACATCAAAATAGAACTACTTACAATAGT
The DNA here is from genome assembly GCA_036324585.1 of Champsocephalus esox. Lineage (NCBI taxonomy): Eukaryota > Metazoa > Chordata > Actinopteri > Perciformes > Channichthyidae > Champsocephalus > Champsocephalus esox. The sequence goes on from CM070495.1 coordinate 45,329,891, forward strand.
GTGTGTGTGTGTGTGTGCGTGTGCGTGTGCGTGTGTGCGTGCGTGTGTGAGAGATGGAGATCTTTAGGTTTAGGATGGCAGAGGGTGCCCCCAACAGGCCAGTTAGAGAACTACAACATCTGGAGGAAAAGAAGGAAATAAATTGAATGTCTCTCTCTCTCTCTCTCTCTCTCTCTCTCTCTCTCTCTCTCTCTCTCTCTCTCTCTCTCTCTCTCTCTCTCTCTCTCTCTCTCTCTCTCTCTCTCTCTCTCTCTCTCTCTCTCTCTCTCTCTCTCTGTCATATTTACAGGGAAATCCCACTGCTCTTTTCCCTCCATGTCATTTGAAACACAAAAGCAGATTTTTTTAAGGGTCGGCCACCTGTGTTTGCTGCGAGAGCTTGTGTGTGTGCAGGTGCGTGCGTGCGTGTGTGTGTGCGTGCGTGGGTGCGCGTGCGTGTGTGTGTGCGCGTGCGTGCGTGGGCGTGTGTGTGTGCGCGTGCGTGCGTGCGTGCGTGTGTGTGCGTGCGTGTGTGTGTGTGTGTGCGCGTGTGTGCATGCGTGCGTGCGTGTGTGCGTGTGTGTGTGGCAAACCTCTCGATGATTCTGGTGTTGAAGTCAGGAATGCTCCTAATGAGTTTTTTCTCAATTGGCAGCACAGCCAGAGCATTCGGGCGATCCTGAGTCATGCTGTTCCTCAAGAAAGTCCTGATCCTCTCCAGAGTGGAAAAGCACCTCTCTGCCTCAGCCGTCGCCATGGTTACAAGAACCTTCAGAAGACTGACCGTCTCTGTGAATGTCTCGTGCAGGTTGTTGTCAATGAGGAACTGGAGCAGAGTAACTGCACCACTGCAAGCCCTGAACTGGTCGTTGTCCGAGACGAGGGACAGTCCCGTCTCGAGCTTGGCCTCGTCCAGTAGACCGGGTCGAGGGTGGGCCTCCACGGTTGAGCTTGGCCTCGTCCAGTAGACCGGGTCGAGGGTGGGCCTCCACAGTTGAGCTTGGCCTCGTCCAGTAGACCGGGTCGAGGGTGGGCCTCCACGGTCGAGCTTGGCCTCGTCCAGTAGACCGGGTCGAGGGTGGGCCTCCACGGTCGAGCTTGGCCTCGTCCAGTAGACCGGGTCGAGGGTGGGCCTCCACGGTCGAGCTTGGCCTCGTCCAGTAGACCGGGTCGAGGGTGGGCCTCCACGGTCGAGCTTGGCCTCGTCCAGTAGACCGGGTCGAGGGTGGGCCTCCACGGTCGAGCTTGGCCTCGTCCAGTAGACCGGGTCGAGGGTGGGCCTCCACGGTCGAGCTTGGCCTCGTCCAGTAGACCGGGTCGAGGGTGGGCCTCCACGGTCGAGCTTGGCCTCGTCCAGTAGACCGGGTCGAGGGTGGGCCTCCACGGTCGAGCTTGGCCTCGTCCAGTAGACCGGGTCGAGGGTGGGCCTCCACGGTCGAGCTTGGCCTCGTCCAGTAGACCGGGTCGAGGGTGGGCCTCCACAGTTGAGCTTGGCCTCGTCCAGTAGACCGGGTCGAGGGTGGGCCTCCACGGTCGAGCTTGGCCTCGTCCAGTAGACCGGGTCGAGGGTGGGCCTCCACGGTCGAGCTTGGCCTCGTCCAGTAGACCGGGTCGAGGGTGGGCCTCCACAGTTGAGCTTGGCCTCGTCCAGTAGACCGGGTCGAGGGTGGGCCTCCACAGTTGAGCTTGGCCTCGTCCAGTAGACCGGGTCGAGGGTGGGCCTCCACAGTTGAGCTTGGCCTTGTCCAGTAGATTGAGTCGAGGGTGGGCCTCCACGGTCGAGCTTGGCCTCGTCCAGTAGACCGGGTCGAGGGTGGGCCTCCACGGTCGAGCTTGGCCTCGTCCAGTAGACCGGGTCGAGGGTGGGCCTCCACGGTCGAGCTTGGCCTCGTCCAGTAGACCGGGTCGAGGGTGGGCCTCCACGGTCGAGCTTGGCCTCGTCCAGTAGACCGGGTCGAGGGTGGGCCTCCACAGTTGAGCTTGGCCTCGTCCAGTAGACCGGGTCGAGGGTGGGCCTCCACAGTTGAGCTTGGCCTCGTCCAGTAGACCGGGTCGAGGGTGGGCCTCCACAGTTGAGCTTGGCCTTGTCCAGTAGATTGAGTCGAGGGTGGGCCTCCACGGTCGAGCTTGGCCTCGTCCAGTAGACCGGGTCGAGGGTGGGCCTCCACGGTCGAGCTTGGCCTCGTCCAGTAGACCGGGTCGAGGGTGGGCCTCCACGGTCGAGCTTGGCCTCGTCCAGTAGACCGGGTCGAGGGTGGGCCTCCACGGTCGAGCTTGGCCTCGTCCAGTAGACTGGGTCGAGGGTGGGCCTCCACGGTCGAGCTTGGCCTCGTCCAGTAGACCGGGTCGAGGGTGGGCCTCCACGGTCGAGCTTGGCCTCGTCCAGTAGACCGGGTCGAGGGTGGGCCTCCACAGTTAAATAGTTTCTACAGTACAGTAAACTGTGCAACAGTACAGTAGGCCCACACAAACTGCAGAACACCGGTTCTTTGGGAACACTCAAATAATTGAATTGCCATTTAAAATCAGTTTACACTTCATTCATTCATTGGTCGGGCCTTTCTGTCCACTGTAGTTGCTTCTGGAGGCCTAAACCTTTCCTGATCTGTCTTGATCCCGTTTGAAATGTAGACACTGTGGGACACTTGTTGCAGTTGAGGCCTTGTTAAGTGTATTCAATTCAGAATGTAATAAGCAATGGGCCTTTCCATGTGGATAGTTTAACTAGCCCCTCTTTATTGAATTTACAGAAAATGGGCTGTATTGTGAAATGTCTCATTATTGTGATATGAAATTACCTATATTATGAAAGGAGCTTTTGGTCATAGAACACGTTCCTATTACTGCTTACCTCTCTAGCCAACCGCTGACGCTCTTCATGTCCAAGTGCCCTCCGTTTCTTCGTGGGCAGCTGCTGCACAGATCCATCAGGAGGAATGGAGTCCCTGATCCAAACCACAAGTAACCATGTACGATTACTCATTGTGGCAAGAATGGACAAATTAGGTTTGACTATTTGAAATAGTAGTCAGAGATACACCTTATAGACGTTATATAATATATACATTTCCAGTTAGCCTGTTTAAGATATTTAAATAAGTATGTATGAGTTGGTCTATTGTGTTCAGCTAAATCACATTTAGGTTTCACAGATTTCCTATAATAAGCATTTCAATCAATCAATGTTTATTTATAGCCCAATATCACACATGTTACATCTGTCTCAGTGGACTTCACAGTTTGTACAGAATATCAGTATGACAATACGACACCCTCTGTCCTCAGACCCTCTGTCCTCAGACCCTCTGTTCTCAGACCCTCTGTCCTTAGACCCTCTCTCCTCAGACCCTTTGTCCTTAGACCCTCTGTCCTCAGACCCTCTGTCCTTAGACCCTGTGTCCTCAGATCCTCTGTCCTTAGACCCTCTGTCCTTAGACCCTCTGTCCTCAGACCCTCTGTCCTTAGACCCTCTGTCCTTAGACCCTGTGTCCTCAGATCCTCTGTCCTCAGACCCTCTGTCCTCAGACCCTCTGTCCTCAGACCCTCTGTCCTTAGACCCTCTGTCCTCAGACCCTCTGTCTTTAGACCCTCTGTCCTTAGACCCTCTGTCCTTAGACCCTCTCTCCTCAGACCCTTTGTCCTTAGACCCTCTGTCCTCAGACCCTCTGTCCTTAGACCCTGTGTCCTCAGATCAAGGAAGTGTCAAGAGGAAGGTGTAAATAAGGGAATAAGTAACATAGGAAGATTAAAGAGGGAAATGTTAAAGAGGGAAGTTAAAAGGTAAGGTGTACAGATAGAAATGTAAAATATGGAAGGTGTACAGATGGAAGTTGTAAAGATGGATATGTAAAGAGGGAAGGTTAAAGAAGGGTAAGTCAATGTAAATGTGTAAGATGAGAAGATGGAAGATTAAAGAGGGAAGATTAAAAAAAAGTAAAAAAAAAAAGGGAAGGGAAATAGGGAAGGTTGTAAAGGGGTAATATGTACAACCAGTAACAGGATGTAAAGATGTAATATGTAAAGAGGGAAGAATATAGATGTAAGGTGTAAAAGTAAAAGTAAAGAGGATGGTTAAAGAGGGAAGTGTAAAGTGGAAGGTTAAAAGAACTATGTAAAGGGGGAACGTTTAAATAGAAATATTAAATAATGGAAATGTGTAAATGGTGTAATATGTGAATATGAATTTTTAAAGATGTAATTAGACATATGTAAGCAGAACAATAGAACGATAAAGATGTAAAATTTACAAGAAAAGATGCATTAGAAAATAGGTCCGTAGACAATCTATACTAAGGAAACTATGTCAGTTGTAAAAGGGACATGATGACCAGAGGTAAGATATAAAGATGTAATTGTGTAAATCAGGTAATTAGTAAATGTGGAATCTATTAATATGTATAATAAAGATGAGGCCTAAGCCATCTGTCCATCAGACCCAGCTGTCCTTTGAAAATCTTACGCAGACGACGATGTCTTTAGAACCGACGGTCCATTAGTCACTCTTTCCTTAGAATCCCGCTCCTCCTCAAGTCAATTTGTCAGTAGTCCCTCGGTCCATATGACCCATCTGTCCGTAGAAACCTGGTGTCCTCAGATCCTCTGCATAGACACTCGGGTCCTGAGACAAGCTGTCCTCAGACCCGCTGTCCTGCTACAATCTGGCCGCAACACCTGTAATTTAGACACTTATGAAGGTTGACCATCAGCTCATCTGACATCAGGTAATTAGTAAATAGGGGCCTCTAGAAAATATGTCCTTAGACCCTCTGTCCTTAGACCCTGTGTCCTCAGATCCTCTGTCCTCAGACCCTCTACCTTAGACCCTCTGTCCTTAGACCCTCTGTCCTTAGACCCTCTCTCCTTAGACCCTCTGTCCTTAGACCCTCTCTCCTTAGACCCTCTGTCCTCAGACCCTCTGTCCTCAGACCCTCTGTCCTCAGACCCTCTGTCCTTAGACCCTCACACCGTACAAGGAAACACTTCCAGAGAAAACCCCCAGTTTAAGGGAGCATGGAGAAACCTCAGGGAGAGCAGCAGAGGAGGATCCTCTCCAGGACGGACAGACTGCAATAGATGCCGTGTGGACATTTCTCAGCCATTGTAAATAATGATTTACCTGATTGTTTGTATGCTGCTGGTGAACCTCTCGATGATCCTGAAGACAGAGTCGATGTTCCTCTTCTGCAGTTGGCTAAACAGCATGTCTACATGTGGCATTATCGTGTGGAACAATGTCAGGAAAAAGAAATAAAAGTCATCTTCCATCATTCTCACAAAGCCCCCGGCTTCTCTCGCTGTTATGGGATCAAAGTCACCCGAGTCTCTGATTGTCTGGAAACACCTCAGGATGTGCTCCTTCTGCTCGTACACAGTGTTAACAGCACGACTGTGAAAGTTCCATCTTGTTGTGGAAGTGCCAGGAAGTCTGGGTGCCACCACTTGATCCAGGATCGCAGTTCGCTTAAATTACCTGTAGAAAAATGCAGCAAATCCACCAAGGTCTGAAAAAATTGTTCTTATCTTGGGGATGTGGGATGTTGCCTGCTGCATAATTAAGTTCAGCTGATGTGCATAGCAGTGGACATCGTGCGCACTACTGTACACATCCTTCACTTTCCGCTGAACTCCACCTTTAGCTCCCCTCTTCACCGTCATATGCTTGGGCGATTAGTTTGCCGTGTTGTTCATCGGGGAGGATAGTGCTCAGCCTCTCCATCAGCGCGGTGGCAACTGTGTCAGGCCCTTTATACATGTGTACATATATACAGTTTAGTTTATGAAAAGCCTTGTATAGTCTATGGCTATGACGCCCATAATGCTAAACGGGAGCAAATGTTAAAAGGGGACCCAATTATCCATGTGGTGGCCGCCGGAGCTAACGGAGCCGCAGGGAGCTATAGCTAGCCGACCCCCCTGGGTCATTAGCATACAAAGGGGGTCATAACGGGGTCATTAGCATACACAGGGGGTCATTAGCATACAAAGGGGGTCATAACGGGGTCATTAGCATACACAGGGGGTCATTAGCATACACAGGGGGTCATAACGGGGTCATTAGCATACACAGGGGGTCATAACGGGGTCATTAGCATACAAAGGGGGTCATAAGCATACACAGCGGGTCATTAGCATACAAAGGGGGTCATAACGGGGTCATTAGCACACAAAGGGGGTCATTAGCATACAAATGGGTCATTAGCATACAAAGGGGTTCATTAGCATACAAAGGGGGTCATAACGGGGTCATTAGCATACAAAGGGGGTCATAACGGCGTCATTCGCATACAAAGGGGGTCATTAGCATACACAGGGGGTCATAACGGGGTCATTAGCATACAAAGGGGGTCATAACGGGGTCATTAGCATACAACGGGGGTCATTAGCATACACAGGGGGTCATAACGGGGTCATTAGCATACACAGGGGGTCATTAGCATACAAAGGTGAATTTATAAAGATAATATGGGGTTTCCGACAATGTGTTGCAACAGCTAAAGTTGGCCCCCTGCTGGGGCCGAGCCTCAGAGACTTACATTGTTCTTTTGTATTTTAAAAGATCTTTATGTTCCTTAGTGTTTTCACAGAAGACTCAGACACTGAAACCATGAAATCCTTTTATTATGTATATCAAATAATATATTTTAAAAGCATATTGAAGTCGGTGTGAAGCCTGGAAATAATCTCCAGCTTTACATTTATTATGTCTCTAAACATGTATTTCCTCTGTAAAAGTGGTTCAAGAACAGAGACACACAGAAACCACATGTTTTATAAAAGATAAATGAGTTTGGATGGATTTTATACAGAAACCTGAGATACAGCATACAAAGAAGACAAAATAAATCTACATAATTTATACTTATATTCAAAAAGGCTGTGAAATGATGCCACGTATCACATGCTGAGTGCTGGGGCCTCGTTACAGAAAAGTATCTTCTGATCAAATGCATTCATTTGAATAAATATACCTGGCAGTATAAAACAAGCCATTACAGCTAATTATAATCCAGTGATTTCATATATATATATATTTCAGAAAATTCGAAATAATTTGTGCTTTTTTGTTACTTTTAAGTATTTGGATGCTCATGGATGCTTAAGTATATGATTCACATTCTGATCTTAATACACATTGTTGCCTCTGCATTGGATTATTATCTGATAGGGTAATAACTAAATAATTAACTACGTCTGAAAGCAGAAGTCTAGGGCAAATTATTGCAAGTCTCTTCAGTAAAAAGTAAAATCCTAAGAAAAAAAGTCAAATTTGAGATGCATTGTGGGACATGTAGTTTATGAACATCGTACTTCTGTAAATCGGCCTGTAACCGCATAATAAACATATTATATTCTTTCAGAGGTCTTGCGGGCCCACATGAAATGAAGTCGCGGGCCGGATTTGGCCCCCGGGCCTTGAGTTGGACACCCCTGATTTAAAGTCTTTATGTTCCGATATCCTCGTGCATCCCGAGTAATTTAGAATTCAAAATGTGGCAAAGAAGATGGATCTCCTTCTTAAATGCAGATTTAAAATCCTAAAGGTCATCCCAGCAGTAAACTGAGACAGGCGACGATTAAAGAGTCAGTTTCCTTTACAAACATATACAATGTAAATGTTTTAGCGTAATGTTAAGGCTTCGTTTGGTAATTGAACGCACCGTATCCTCACACACAGAGGAGACATACAAACACTAATCTACATATATTTAGAATAAACAAGCTGTAAAATGAGTATCAAATGCTGATTGCTGAGGCCTCGTTACAGAAAGATAGATCCATTATTCTGCACTCGACCTGTAATGCCTGTTTCCTTCATTCGTGGAGATACACAAGCCGTAATATCAGCGCCTGTATAAACGATTTCCGATACAGAAACACGCTTAATTAGTTTTAACCTAATTGCAAGACTCTTTTCTGTAATGGAGGTAATTATTTTTTTATATGCCAACTGGAAATGCAACTGGCAAATTAGTATAACTCGTGTTTTTTGGAAATATCTTTGGTAGCCACTGTGATAAATTAATATAAAATATATATATATTGATGTGTATATAAAGAGATGAATATATATATATATAAAATGATTTTAATATTAATATTACAAGCCTTTATTTGGCATACCTGTATATTTAAAGAAGAAAGAAAAGGGACTGTGTAGTCAATCCTTCTCTACAATAAGATGGAGTTTCTTTCCTTAATGCAGTTAGGACATGTGTTTCTGTAATACAAAACATGGATATAACCACATACAACTGCAGTTTTAAGAGTCAGTTTCCTGTCTTGAAGAACAATTAGTGTAACGATGTTTAGCATAATGTTAAGGCTTCGTTTGGTCATTGAACACACCGTATCTTCACACTGAGAGGAGGCCATGAAGGCACCAGTTAGTAATGGCTATTGATCACGGGTGAGTTACTGCAATCTACTTATTTGTATAAATAGTTATCACAACGACTTTTTACTTTCTACTTCTCACATGTTGAACTCAAATACCTGTACTTTCTACTTCTCTCATGTTGAACTCAAATACCTGTACTTTCTACTTCTCTCATGTTGAACTCAAATACCTGTACTTTCTACTTCTCTCATGTTGAACACAAATACCTGTACTTTCTACTTCTCTCATGTTGAACACAAATACCTGTACTTTCTACTTCTTACATGTTGAACTCAAATACCTGTACTTTCTACTTCTTACATGTTGAACCCAAATACCTGTACTTTCTACTTCTCTCATGTTGAACTCAAATACCTGTACTTTCTACTTCTCACATGTTGAACTCAAATACCTGTACTTTCTACTTCTTACATGTTGAACTCAATTACCTGTACTTTCTACTTCTCTCATGTTGAACTCAAATACCTGTACTTTCTACTTCTCACATGTTGAACTCAAATACCTGTACTTTCTACTTCTCTCATGTTGAACTCAAATACCTGTACTTTCTACTTCTCACATGTTGAACTCAAATACCTGTACTTTCTACTTCTTACATGTTGAACCCAAATACCTGTACTTTCTACTTCTCACATGTTGAACTCAAATACCTGTACTTTCTACTTCTCACATGTTGAACTCAAATACCTGTACTTTCTACTTCTCTCATGTTGAACTCAAATACCTGTACTTTCTACTTCTCACATGTTGAACTCAAATACCTGTACTTTCTACTTCTCTCATGTTGAACTCAAATACCTGTACTTTCTACTTCTCACATGTTGAACTCAAATACCTGTACTTTCTACTTCTTACATGTTGAACTCAAATACCTGTACTTTCTACTTCTTACATGTTGAACTCAAATACCTGTACTTTCTACTTCTTACATGTTGAACTCAAATACCTGTACTTTCTACTTCATACATGTTGAACTCAAATACCTGTACTTTCTACTTCTCTCATGTTGAACTCAAATACCTGTACTTTCTACTTCTCACATGTTGAACTCAAATACCTGTACTTTCTACTTCTTACATGTTGAACTCAAATACCTGTACTTTCTACTTCTTACATGTTGAACTCAAATACCTGTACTTTCTACTTCTTACATGTTGAACTCAAATACCTGTACTTTCTACTTCATACATGTTGAACTCAAATACCTGTACTTGCTACTTCTTACATGTTGAACTCAAATACCTGTACTTTCTACTTCTTACATGTTGAACCCAAATACATGTACTTTCTACTTCTTACATGTTGAACTCAAATACCCGTACTTTCTACTTCTTACATGTTGAACTCAAATACCTGTACTTTCTACTTCTTACATGTTGAACTCAAATACCTGTACTTTCTACTTCTTACATGTTGAACTCAAATACCTGTACTTTCTACTTCTTACATGTTGAACTCAAATACCTGTACTTTCTACTTCTCTCATGTTGAACTCAAATACCTGTACTTTCTACTTCTCACATGTTGAACTCAAATACCTGTACTTTCTACTTCTCTCATTTCCAAAACAGCTGGTTCCTTTAGTCTGAATGTGTGTTGGTGCGTGGTCATTATTCTTTAGAGTCACTGCGTGTCTATTGGTTGGAACACGATCCGTGTATCCATCACTTCCTGGTCTTCTCCAAAGAAGAGGGACCAATGGAAGCGTTGTCATGTTGCCGTTGGTCACCATGGAAACATTCATTAGCTAACAATGACATTATTGTTCTATTGATATAAAGGGAGGTCAGGTACTCTTTAAAGCAGCTGCTAGCTATGGGTACTTTTTACTGAAGGACACTTCAAAGCCTCTTTACTTTGACTTGAGTAAAGAAGTTTATTCAGTACTTCTACTTTCAACAGAGTATTTTAAACACGAGTATCTGTACTTATACTGGAGGAAAGGATGTGTGAAGACAAACGTGTTTTGTGACATTGGGTTCGATTTGACTATAGGGGGTTATATATATATATATATATATATATATATATATATGTGAGATATGTTTATAAGATGGAGCAGGCGGAGGGGTATTTGGCAGCGAACACCTGGTTCTCCACCCCGTAGACGAAGAAGCTGAAGTCCTTCCCGCTGTACGTGTAGATAGCGTGGGTGAGAGGAACCAGCTCGATGGTCTGCCGCTGAGAGAGGGAGGGGAGAGAGGGGTGAGAGTCATCTATAGGGAGGGAAATGTACGGTCATTATGCATCACTTTGTAGTTTTTAAACATCAATTTTGATATTAGCATCACTTTTTGTAGTCATTTGACACCCTGAAGTAGTCGTTTTGTTAATTTGTAGTCCTTTGGCTCCCTTTTGTAGTCTTTTTGTTACTTTAGAGTCCTTTGGTACCCTTTTGTAGTCCTTTGGTACCCTTTGGTAGTATTTATATCTTTTTGTAGTCCTTTGGCTCCCTTTGGTAGTATTTATATATTTGTGTAGTCCTTTGGCTCCCTTTTGTGGTCTTTTTGTCCCTTTGTAGTCCTTTGGTAGTCTTTTTGTCCCTTTGTAGTCCTTTGGTACCCTTTTGTAGTCTTTTTGTCCATTTGAAGTAATTTGGTAGTCTTTGTGTTACTTTGTAGTCCTTTGGTACCCTTTTGTAGTCCTTTTGTTACTTTGTATTCCGTTGGCACCCTTTTGTAGTCTTTGTAGTCCTTTGGCACCCTTTTGTAGTCCTTTTGTTACTTTGTAGTCCTTTCGCACCCTTTTGTAGTCTTTGTAGTCCTTTGGCTCCCTTTTGTAGTCCTTTTGTTACTTTGTAGTCCTTTGGCACCCTTTTGTAGTCCTTTGGCACCCTTTAGTAGTCTGTTTGTTACTTTGTAGTCCTTTGGCACCCTTTTTGATACTTTGTAGTCCTTTTGTAGTCTTGTTGTTACTTTGTAGTCCTTTGGCACCCTTTTGTAGTCTTGTTGTTACTTTGTAGTCCTTTGGCACCCTTTTGTGGTCCTTTTGTTACTTTGTAGTCCTTTGGCACCCTTTTGTAGTCTTTTTGCTACTTTGTAGTCCTTTGGCACCCTTTTGTAGTCTTTGTGCTACTTTGTAGTCCTTTGGCACCCTTTTGTAGTCTTTTTGATACTTTGTAGTCCTTTTGTAGTCTTGTTGTTACTTTGTAGTCTCTGTTGATGTCTTGTAGTCATTATGCATCACTTTTTGTAGTCTTTTTGGATGGTCTTTAAGTCATTTTGTGTCACTTTGTAGTCATTTGGAACCTTTTTGTAGTCTTTTTGTTACTTTCTAGTCCCTGTTATTGTTTTGTGTCGTCTTTTTGCATCACTTTCTAGTCATCTTGAAATACTTTGTAGTCTTTTTGTGTCACTGTATTTTTTTTCTACATCTCTTTTTGGTTGTAGTGTTTCAATTCATAATCTTTTTCACCATTCTGTAGTCTTTGAGCATTTTTTTGTTGTTGTTTTGAGTTGATTTGTAGTTAACTTGGTAATCTTTTTGCACCCTTATGATGTTTTTAAGCATCTTTTATGGTCGTTTTGTTGTCTTTTCTTTCTCACTTTGAGGTCTTTTAGCTTCTCTTTGTCATTTTGTAGTCATTTTCTATACTTTGTAGTCTTTTATATCTCTCCTTGTGGTTGTTTTACATCTCCCTTCAGTGTTTTGCCTCTCTTTCAGACACATTTTGAGGTCCATGTTTGTGTGTACCTGCTGCAGGATGCGGCTGGTGGAGCTGAAGCGCCCGTAGTGTCCGTTGATCATCTTTGTGGAAACATCACAGATCTCCTGATCGGGGAAACCCTGGATGGGATAAACCTGGAGGGAAAGAGAAGACACACACACATCTTTTTGATCCATTTCTATAAAAACCTGTCTGAAAATGAGCTGATCAGATTTTGGCCACTTGATGATGTCATAACGAGGTGTTGTCTTGGTAACCATTAGCCAATCAGCAACCAAGGTAACTTATCACCTGAATCTCCTCAAGAGCACCATTGAGTTCTTTGTAACCAGATGTCTCTCAGAGGGGCGTGGGGAGGGGCTCCTTATTTTCATCTGAAGTAACAGACAGAGAATCAGCACTTTGGAAACAGGGCTGAAACAGAGGGGATTATGGGTAATGCAGCAATGATCTGTTTGGTGTTTCAGCCAATCAGAGACAGGCTCTGGATATACCTGAGACCTATAATATCTTGATGAAGAACAGTATAATAGGGGACCTTTAACTACAATTCAGTATGTGCTGTATATTCAGAGAGAAGGTGGACACACCTCTCCAGCTGGTGATCTGCATCACATGCATGCAGATATGGAATTAACAGCGGCACTATAATTTTTAATTTCATTTCAAACCTTTATTTAACCAGATTGGTCCCATTGAGATCATAGATCTCTTTTTCACGGAGACCTGCAGCATATAGGTTCCACATGAAACATAAAACAATAAAGGACATTATACATTATATTTACAGGATACATATTTATAGACATTTACAAGTGCCCATTGTATCGGCAAGCATTTCATTTACCCTAGCTTTAAAGACATGCAGAGGAATGAGATCGCTCAGTTTCACTTCCTGCTGAAGATTGTTCCAAGCAAGTGGAGCTGCGCACATAAAAGCTGTCTTACCTGAGACAGTCCTTGCTCTCGGCACATCTAACAAGACCACATCATGTGACCTCAGACAATAGCTGCTTGCAACTCTCTGTGTGATCAGAGAGCAGATATAATACGGGAGTTTACCCAACATAGCTTTATAGATAAACGTGTACCAGTGACTGAGCCTCCGTACAGAGAGAGATGGTAAACCTGCCTTGGCTTACAGGGTACAGTGATGAGTCAGCGCTTTACAATTTGTGACAAATCTCAGAGCACTGTGATACGCAGCATCTAACTTGTTCAGGCAATTGGCATGTGCATTCATATACAACAGATCCCCAGAGTCCAGCACAGGTCAAAAGGTCACAGAGCCTTTTCCTGGCCTCAAGCGGGAAACAGGACTTGTTCCTGTAAAAGAAACCGAGCCTCACCCTCAGTTTTTTAAGCAGGTTATTGACATGAAGTTTAAAAGAGAGACAATCATCAAGCCAGATACCAAGGTATTTGTAACAGGCAACAACTTCAAGTTTTGTTCCTTGCGTAGTTACAATATCTAAAACAGGCTCTGGTGTCTTTTTAGCTTTTGAAAAGAGCATCACCTTGGTTTGATCCACATTTAAAAGAAGCTTTAGTTCAGAGAGCTGAGTCTGAATAATGTTAAAAACAGCTTGTAATTTAACACCAGCCTCCTTAATGGAGGGACCTGCACAGTACATCACGGTATCATCCGCATACGAATGTAAAGTAGCTTCATCCACATTTTCACCTACGCTGTTAATATATATGGAGAATAAAAGTGGTCCTAAAACAGAGCCTTGTGGTACACCATTAGAAATGTTTAACCACTCAGAAGACAGTCCATCAAAATGAACACATTGGGACCTTTCAGAGAGGTAGTTCACAAACCACCCCACTGCACGGCTGGATATGCCAATACTGAGTAGCCTCTGCTTTAAAATGCGATGATCGACGGTGTCAAATGCTTTGGAAAGGTCAACAAACAGCTGCACAACTCTGCTTATTATCTAAAATACTCGTAATGTCATTCACCACTTTCATTGTGGCAGTGATGGTGCTGTGTTTCTTTCTGAAGCCTGACTGATGCTCAGACAGGATATCATTTATACATAAAAACTCCTTTACTTGTTCACCCACTAAGCGTTCGAGCACCTTAGCCAGAACTGACAACTTAGAGATTGTCCTATAGTTATTTAAAATAGTTGCCTCCCCTCCTTTTTTAAACTTAAATTAAACACATCTAACAGAATCAAGGAGAAAAAGCTTTGAGAAATCACAGACTTTCCCATGGCCCATAATGAGTAGTGTTTTGTGTGTGTCTATTATGTATTGTCAAAACAAAAAGAAAAGGAGGAAAGGGACAGAAGTGAGCAGTGGTTTGTTTTTACCAGGTTACTCTCATCGATGAAGAAAGGGTCTCCTGAAACATTCTCAAAGTTCTTGTCGGGGAAATCCGGCTGGCGGTCGGGGATAAAGTTGCTAATGTTGTTCTTCCTGCAAACCCAAGAAACGTATTTTTATACCAGCAGACGTGCAGAGACGTGCAGAGTTCTTACCATGTGACCGTGAGCTGGATGGAGTGCAGCATGTTCTGACTGCCCTGACACACGGAGCAGGTCTTATAGCCCATCCCATGGCAGGAGATGCACCTGGGAGGAGGAGCAGGACAAAGCATCAGATGCTGGAATATTATTCAGCCGAAAGTCACAATCAGAAATCCTTTGTGGTCCCACGGCGGGGAAAGAACAGCGCGTCCACAGCTCGGCTTTGAAGTCTTTTCTCATCACATTGTAGTCATTTAGGGTCTCTAGCTCGCACTCATAAAGCGTCACTCTGTAGACTTCTTGGACCCTTTTGTAGTCTTTCAGCGTCCGTGTAGTAAGGTTTAAGGTTGTATTGTAGTCCGTCTTAATGCCATCAACCTGCCACTCCGTAGTCTTTTTGCAACACTCAGTAGCCTCTATGCAACACAAAGTAGCCTCTATGCAACACTAAGTAGCCTCTATGCAACACTCAGTAGCCTCTATGCAACACTCAGTAGCCTCTATGCAACACTCAGTAGCCTCTATGCAACACTCAGTAGCCTCTATGCAACACTAAGTAGCCTCTATGCAACACTAGTAGCCTCTATGCAACACTAAGTAGCCTCTATGCAACACTCAGTAGCCTCTATGCAACACTCAGTAGCCTCTATGCAACACTCAGTAGCCTCTATGCAACACTCAGTAGCCTCTATGCAACACTCAGTAGCCTCTATGCAACACTCAGTAGCCTCTATGCAACACTCAGTAGCCTCTATGCAACACTCAGTAGCCTCTATGCAACACTCAGTAGCCTTTATGCAACACTCAGTAGCCTCTATGCAACACTAAGTAGCCTCTATGCAACACTCAGTAGCCTCTATGCAACACTCAGTAGCCTCTATGCAACACTCAGTAGCCTCTATGCAACACTCAGTAGCCTCTATGCAACACTCAGTAGCCTCTATGCAACACTCAGTAGCCTTTATGCAACACTCAGTAGCCTCTATGCAACACTCAGTAGCCTCTATGCAACACTCAGTAGCCTCTATGCAACACTCAGTAGCCTCTATGCAACACTCAGTAGCCTCTATGCAACACTCAGTAGCCTCTATGCAACACTCAGTAGCCTCTATGCAACACTAAGTAGCCTCTATGCAACACTCAGTAGCCTCTATGCAACACTCAGTAGCCTCTATGCAACACTAAGTAGCCTCTATGCAACACTCAGTAGCCTCTATGCAACACTCAGTAGCCTCTATGCAACACTCAGTAGCCTTTATGCAACACTCAGTAGCCTCTATGCAACACTCAGTAGCCTCTATGCAACACTCAGTAGCCTCTATGCAACACTCAGTAGCCTTTATGCAACACTCAGTAGCCTCTATGCAACACTCAGTAGCCTCTATGCAACACTCAGTAGCCTCTATGCAACACTAAGTAGCCTCTATGCAACACTCAGTAGCCTCTATGCAACACTCAGTAGCCTCTATGCAACACTCAGTAGCCTCTATGCAACACTCAGTAGCCTCTATGCAACACTCAGTAGCCTCTATGCAACACTCAGTAGCCTCTATGCAACACTCAGTAGCCTCTATGCAACACTCAGTAGCCTCTATGCAACACTCAGTAGCCTTTATGCAACACTCAGTAGCCTCTATGCAACACTCAGTAGCCTCTATGCAACAACACTCAGTAGCCTTTATGCAACACTCAGTAGCCTCTATGCAACACTCAGTAGCCTTTATGCAACACTCAGTAGCCTCTAAGCAACACTCAGTAGCCTCTATGCAACACTCAGTAGCCTCTATGCAACACTCAGTAGCCTCTATGCAACACTCAGTAGCCTCTATGCAACACTCAGTAGCCTCTATGCAACACTCAGTAGCCTTTATGCAACACTCAGTAGCCTCTAAGCAACACTCAGTAGCCTCTATGCAACACTCAGTAGCCTCTATGCAACACTCAGTAGCCTCTATGCAACACTCAGTAGCCTCTATGCAACACTCAGTAGCCTCTATGCAACACTCAGTAGCCTCTATGCAACACTCAGTAGCCTCTATGCAACACTCAGTAGCCTCTATGCAACACTCAGTAGCCTCTATGCAACAACACTCAGTAGCCTTTATGCAACACTCAGTAGCCTCTATGCAACACTCAGTAGCCTTTATGCAACACTCAGTAGCCTCTAAGCAACACTCAGTAGCCTCTATGCAACACTCAGTAGCCTCTATGCAACACTCAGTAGCCTCTATGCAACACTCAGTAGCCTCTATGCAACACTCAGTAGCCTCTATGCAACACTCAGTAGCCTTTATGCAACACTCAGTAGCCTCTAAGCAACACTCAGTAGCCTCTATGCAACACTCAGTAGCCTCTATGCAACACTCAGTAGCCTCTATGCAACACTCAGTAGCCTCTATGCAACACTCAGTAGCCTCTATGCAACACTCAGTAGCCTCTATGCAACACTCAGTAGCCTCTATGCAACACTCAGTAGCCTCTATGCAACACTCAGTAGCCTCTATGCAACACTCAGTAGCCTCTATGCAACACTCAGTAGCCTCTAAGCAACACTCAGTAGCCTCTATGCAACACTCAGTAGCCTCTATGCAACACTCAGTAGCCTCTATGCAACACTCAGTAGCCTCTATGCAACACTCAGTAGCCTCTATGCAACACTCAGTAGCCTCTATGCAACACTCAGTAGCCTCTATGCAACACTCAGTAGCCTCTATGCAACACTCAGTAGCCTCTATGCAACACTCAGTAGCCTCTATGCAACACTAAGTAGCCTCTATGCAACACTCAGTAGCCTCTATGCAACACTCAGTAGCCTCTATGCCTGGGAAAAGATAAGGGTAAAGTGAGCGTTGAGCCGCTCACCTCTTGCGTCCTCGGCCGTTGCAGGAGTTGCAGCGTTTGTTTCTGGAGCGGCCGTGCCCGTGGCAGAACGGGCAGCGTCTCTGCAGAACCAGAGAGAGACGAGCTGAAGCGACAAGTCGATCAACACAAAGGCACCTTCGTAACGCATTCCTCTTTACAGTTTTGCGGAGGAAATATTCCAAATATTTATCATTTCTAGTTTTTAAACAAAGTCATGTAATCAGTAATGTGGATGGAATGAGGAAATCCTCACTTTACTGTAAGGCAGCATCGAACCAGGAAGACACACTTAGGTCATGATAAGAGCATTTCAATCTAATCGATACCCAGTCTTATATCCCTATATCGATATACTTTATAATATATATATCATTTATAAATTATGAGGCGTTTCTTTGGCTCATGTTCCCCAACCCAGGGGCACAACATTTAATATTCATTACTAGTAGGTACAGCCTTGCCTTGCTCAAGGGCACCACGGCAGGGCAGGAGGTGAACTGGGACCTCTCCAGGTAGAAGTCCACACTCCAAATAGGTCTGGTCGGGGACTTGAACCGGAGACCCTACGGCTCACAGTCCAAGCCCCTACTGACTGCCATAGATTTAGTCCCTAATTTTGCTCTCAAAGTGCACCAGATTGATGCATTTAACTTCGACATTTAAAAAAAAATCTTCCCGGGGGAGCTTGCCCCCGGACCCCCCTAGAGGAGGTGAGGTCCACCACCTGCCCACACCCCCTGTTAAATTGTCTCACCCACATTGAGGATGCTTCGTACGTCGCCCGTGTTTTATTCCATGTGTCAAGTCAGGCAAATTGGGTCCAAATGTTATTGCATCAAAGATCTGTTAACATTAAAATCACTAAATATATGCCGTAACTATTTTTGCTGTAGGCAACTCAAGGGCTGCTCAGGTAATGTGATTACTATATGAATACTTGTCCTAAATAACATTAAAGGCATAGGGTTTTTTGTTAAGTAACATACTTTCGTCGCCGGACGGCCGATACATGCCGCGCATCAAGTGGGCCTGTCTGTCAATTCATCCCCGGGCCACTTTTTCCCCCCAGTCCGCCCCAACCCATAACGTTCTCAAACTCTAAATAAATCCTTTAAATCCGGTTTAAAACAGGACGCCTCACCTGGCCTCTTCCATGGCAGCCGACGCAGCGGGTTCTTCCACAGCCGTTACACTTGTGACACATCTAGAAAACACATAAGTGCATTATGTTGGTAAAAGAAAAGCACTAAGAATGCCAATCATAGAAAGAGAGTTCGACCTTGACGAAGGAGGAGTGTGGCACGCGGGCCTTCTCCACGCGGTCGCTGTATCTCTGAGGCAGCATCAGAGGGATGTCCCAGGGAGGAGGACTCGCTCCGTACTGAGGGCCGTCCACCGCCTGCCCTGTGGAACAACAACGGGACGCCATCTTCAACTTTTAACTAACGTCAGCACTGATTTTGTATCATATGACTTCACTGAATGGGGCGTAGCCTGCGAGCTAGTTCAGGCAACTCGAGCACTTGTGCTGCATTCATACATAACGCCCCCTTGCCGCTCTACAGCCAACCAATCAGAGTCTCCTTAATAAGCCGCTCTATTGAACCTGCCGGATCTCTCTCCATGCTTTGCTTGCTGCTGCTATCGCTACCTCTACGTCGCTGCTGCTTGCTGCCCCACCACCACCTCAGCTTCCACCCAGCTTCCACCCCAGCTTCCACCCCAGCTTCCACCCAGCTTCCACCCCACTTCCACCCCAGCTTCCACCCCAGCTTCCACCCAGCTTCCACCCAGCTTCCACCTGTAGGCTCGGGGGTTAGTTATTTAATCATCACTCATCGTGCTATGTATATTTGTGGAGTAATGAGGCCCGAGCCTCGTCGCCAAATTCAACTATATGCTGCTTCTAATAAACATGTTAAAGGGACACGTGAGTTGTCTGACTGAACTAGGCTAGTGGGAGAGAATCTACCTCTGGAGGGAACACAGGCATCTTAACCTCTGCAGACCATTGACCTGCACCTATAGAACACACTACAGGAGAGGGAGCACCACAGAGAAGCATACTAGGGCCCCTTTAAAGAGCATATTGTTACCAGTGAAGGGTTCAAACTCCCAGGCGCTGGTTCTGGTCTCTGTGTACGTCTCCAGTCGATACTGCAGAAGAAGAGAAGCAGGAAATGATTTTTATTTTGTTATTCTAAGTTACCCTTTGAAGCTGAGACGTATTCCTGTATACAAACAGCTCTGCAGGAATCCTGAAGTCACATCTAAAACCTCTTAAGACCTTTTTTAAGACCCGTTCCGTACATCTTAAGACCTCATCGCCACTTGGAGTTCTAACCGGTTACCTTGGCGACACACTGTACCTCACATTGACTATATACAGTATTGATGGTCCTTCCTCCTTATCTTCCAACCATTTGGATCAAAACTGACATTTTCCCTATAATCTGTACCCTGTGTCCTTCTGTGTCCTTTTGTAGTCAACTTCCTGTTGTTTGTCTTGTCTCACCCCGGCTGATACTTCACTAAATCGACTGTTTTAATTTGTAAGGTATAATTGTAACTGTAAATTGTAAATCTGTAACCCTGTAAGGTGTCCTTGGGTGTTTTGAAAGGCGCCCCCCAAAATAAATGTATTATTATTATTTGTAATGATAGGTGTTTATGCTTTAGTTACAATGCATATATGTTACCACTAGGCGGCAGTATAACATCTATGGACATAGATGTTAGCAGAGCAAGATGTGATGTGACTGCATGTTGGCTAATAAAAGCTAGTCTAAAGATACAATAAGATGTCTTATTTATAACCAATAAGAACATTACTTATTAATACTTACTTATTTATTACTTATTAACATACTTATTGAAAACAAGCTAAAAAATGTAACACTTTGGAAAATACCGTTTAATACTTTTTAATAGCCTTCATTTTCGCTAAATTGATTTATCAAATTGTAATACTTTTAAGACCCCGCGGACACCCTGAGTATAAACTTAATATACAAGATTGAGATAGATAGACTACGTACAAAATGCTGAGGTCACATGATCCGTCTGTAGTCACCATTACTACTGGAGCCAAGAGAAAGCTAACCATAGCTAGACATAGACGTATGCGTCATTTATGCTGGGGACGTTTCTGATCTGCATGCACTTGCATGCAGATCAGAAACGTTAACAAGCGTTTCGTCCGTTTGCCAATCCCTCGTGCAGACGGTCCTCAGCAGCCAAAGTGCTATTTAGCCTGAGTTTCTTATTTGTATAATTATCATTTGTTTACGTCGCTTTTATTTGTATTTGTTGAACACTTCCGGTAATTGTCCCTCTGTTTGATATCGTTTCTTAAACTTCAGTTTGGACCTTCTCATTGCGTCACAGCATGGAGCCACACTTAGCCTCTCGGCGACTCAAATTGAAATGGGAATTGAGCCGCCACAATAATTATAAAGTTGGCTGACTCTCTCACGTGCACATGTAATGCTCTGTGAACATGGCAAACCGTTTGAGTATTTACTCCATATGGGACTGCATTTACTTCTACTAATTGTTACGTTAAATTACACGCAATCCTATGCATTAAGTGCGATCAACCATGATTACAAATACAAACTGAAAACAACAAAAACTTGTTATTAACAGATATGAGAAGTTTTTCTTTTCTTGACCTATGTTTTTCTCCTGATATACTTGTTGTCATGCCAACATGTGCTCCAATAACCTAGGAAAGTGTCTTACTAGTTGACTACTTTCTTTAATGACTCAACTAGTAAGATATATGTATTAGTTTGTTTGTGTGAGGGTGATGATGAAGCCGCCAAAGTGTCAGTGCATGGTGTGAGGTCGGCAACACAATATATGTGTTTTTTATCTGATCAAAAGCGTCCCCATCCCGAGTATGGCCCGTGCTGTGAGACCTGTGCTCGCACCCTGTACACGGTGATGGGTTTGAGCTGTTTGAAGACCATGTCCCTGGCCGGTTTGGAGCTGTAGCGCCATTTTGATTCCACAAACTTCAGCAGGGCTTCTCGAGCAACGTCCTCAGACACCGTGGGGACCCTGGCGGAGACAGAACAGCCTGATCAGGTCTCATCTCTGCGGGACATACAGGGACATTTAGGATAAAGCACTCATCGGCGAAATAGTCTGATATGATGCGATGATACTTGAGTGGTCAGATCGAGTCTGAAATGCTCCTTGCATCGCAGCAGCTCCATGTGGAAAATCAACAGACGCACGAACAACAACAACAACAAAGGCATCAGAGAAGACGTGCTCTCAGTGATGTGATGTTCAACATGACGTATAAATGATTGTGTGTTACTTGACTTCGGGCACCAGGGTGTTCTTGTTGAGTTCAGGCTGCGGGACGTAGGCAGGGGGCGGCGGGTACAACGGGTGGTCCCCCTCTAGGAACACACACAGGAGGTTATTGTTTGGGAAATGTTAAAAGAAAAATAAAAGAGGGTAGAAATGAAACACTCGCCTCCTTTGTGGCCCAGGTAACCGTGCACATCATCCAGGAA
This sequence comes from Champsocephalus esox, assembly GCA_036324585.1. Lineage (NCBI taxonomy): Eukaryota > Metazoa > Chordata > Actinopteri > Perciformes > Channichthyidae > Champsocephalus > Champsocephalus esox. Next base: position 45,351,809 of record CM070495.1, read on the forward strand.
GCCAGGAGGGGGCGCCGAGGGTCCCTCCTCCGGGATGTTCGGATCAAATGACCCTGAGGAGAGAACAGCTGATGATCAGGTGTATATCAGTGTGTAGTGTCTCTACTTTAAAGAGTCCTCTCCTGCTGATGTCCAGGTGTATATCAGTATGTAGTGTTTCTACTTTAAAGAGTCCTCTCCTGCTGATGTTCAGGTGTATATCAGTACGTAGTGTCTCTACTTTAAAGAGTCCTCTCCTGCTGATGTTCAGGTGTATATCAGTATGTAGTGTCTCTACTTTAAAGAGTCCTCTCCTGCTGATGTTCAGGTGTATATCAGTATGTAGTGTCTCTACTTTAAAGAGTCCTCTCCTGCTGGTGATCAGGTGTATATCAGTATGTAGTGTCTCTACTTTAAAGAGTCCTCTCCTGCTGATGTTCAGGTGTATATCAGTATGTAGTGTCTCTACTTTAAAGAGTCCTCTCCTGCTGATGTTCAGGTGTATATCAGTATGTAGTGTCTCTACTTTAAAGAGTCCTCTCCTGCTGATGTTCAGGTGTATATCAGTATGTAGTGTCTCTACTTTAAAGAGTCCTCTCCTGCTGATGTTCAGGTGTATATCAGGATGTAGTGTCTCTACTTTAAAGAGTCCTCTCCTGCTGATGTTCAGGTGTATATCAGTATGTAGTGTCTCTACTTTAAAGAGTCCTCTCCTGCTGATGTTCAGGTGTATATCAGGATGTAGTGTCTCTACTTTAAAGAGTCCTCTCCTGCTGATGTTCAGGTGTATATCAGTATGTAGTGTCTCTACTTTAAAGAGTCCTCTCCTGCTGATGTTCAGGTGTATATCAGTGTGTAGTGTCTCTACTTTAAAGAGTCCTCTCCTGCTGATGTTCAAGTGTATATTGTACAGTGTCTGTACTTTAAAGTAGAGACACTCTTCAGCTCAGAAGACAGCACATGACTTTCCGTGACAAAACATATTATAGAGAACAAGGAAAAAAAGGCTTTGAGGAGAGAGCTTTGAAGCCACATTCTTCGCTACTATTTATTCAATAAGCTGCACTTTTCAGCCAATTGCCTCCGGTGTTTCCAGTAAGGTTTCTATGTGCAATTTGAAAACATGCATTCAAACAGGTAGATGTATAGAATCGCTTCAGAAGGAGAAGAGAAATGTCTGTACTGAACTTTTTAAAGAACATCCATCTTGCAAATTATTTATCTACATATCATATTCCATCTACTTGTATATAGATTATTCAGGCACTATTTCTATTTTATTTGTAATAACTTGCACATCTCAAAACATTCTTTTGCACTATTGTATCTGTTATATTTGTTTTATGTCTTATATGTATTCATGTTGCTCTGTTGGAGGACCCTGCTACACTGTAGCCGCTCAGCACATGACAATAAAGGCTTGCAACTCGACACTCTCCCTTTATTACCCTGACGTGCCGTTAAAGCCGGGCTCAGACTGCCGGAGTGGTTTAATATTAATCGTGTTGCATCATGCACATGAGGAGAAACATTCCAGATGTTCTCTTTTCTCTAATCTTAAAATATGCAAGGTATAATTGAGATCATCGTGTCAGAGGAAGCAGAGCACCACCTCACATGATTTCACGAGGGATACGATTTCAAACTAAATGAGACGGACACGGTACAACAGTTCACTGCAGATATGCTTTGCAGTGAGGAAAACCAAAAGCAGAACGAGTCTTGTTTTTTCAGTTAGAGGAGGTAAACAGTATGCTGGAATGTCAACTCGTCGGATATGGATCTCTGTTGTGGACCCTGAAGGCAGCATTTCCCTCGAAAAACAGATTTCTTCATGTGATTTTGGAGTATTATTAATTATACATACATATTAACACCGCTTTAGGATTTTTTTAAGAACAAATGTTGGGCTATAAAGGAACTACAGCACGGTCACATGACTTCACGTTACCACCGCTAAGCTAAAGGCGGCTAATGTTGCTATAAAGGAACTACAGCACGGTCACATGACTTCACGTTACCACCGCTAAGCTAAAGGTGGCTAATGTTGGGCTATAAAGGAACTACAGCACGGTCACATGACTTCACGTCACCACCGCTAAGCTAAAGGAGGCTAATGTTGGGCTATAAAGGAGCTACAGCACGGTCACATGACTTCACGTCACCACCGCTAAGCTAAAGGAGGCTAATGTTGGGCTATAAAGGAACTACAGCACGGTCACATGACTTCACGTCACCACCGCTAAGCTAAAGGTGGCTAATGTTGGGCTATAAAGGAACTACAGCACGGTCACATGACTTCACGTCACCACCGCTAAGCTAAAGGAGGCTAATGTTGGGCTATAAAGGAACTACAGCACGGTCACATGACTTCACGTCACCACCGCTAAGCTAAAGGTGGCTAATGTTGGGCCATAAAGGAACTCCAGCACGGTCACATGACTTAGCGGTGGTGACGTGAACTCAAATACCTGCACTTTCTACTTCTCACATGTTGAACACAAATACCTGTACTTTCTACTTCTTACACGTTGAACACAAATACCTGTACTTTCTACTTCTCTCATGTTGAACTCAAATACCTGTACTTTCTACTTCTTACACGTTGAACTCAAATACCTGTACTTTCTACTTCTTACACGTTGAACTCAAATACCTGTACTTTCTACTTCTCACATGTTGAACCCAAATACCTGTACTTTCTACTTCTTACATGTTGAACTCAAATACCTGTACTTTCTACTTCTTACATGTTGAACTCAAATACCTGTACTTTCTACTTCTTACATGTTGAACTCAAATACCTGTACTTTCTACTTCTCACATGTTGAACCCAAATACCTGTACTTTCTACTTCTTACATGTTGAACTCAAATACCTGTACTTTCTACTTCTTACATGTTGAACTCAAATACCTGTACTTTCTACTTCTTACATGTTGAACTCAAATACCTGTACTTTCTACATCTCTCATGTTGAACTCAAATACCTGTACTTTCTACTTCTCTCATGTTGAACTCAAATACCTGTACTTTCTACTTCTTACATGTTGAACCCAAATACCTGTACTTTCTACTTCTCTCATATTGAACTCAAATACCTGTACTTTCTACTTCTCTCATGTTGAACTCAAATACCCGTACTTTCTACTTCTCTCATGTTGAACTCAAATACCTGTACTTTCTACTTCTCTCATGTTGAACTCAAATACCTGTACTTTCTACTTCTCTCATGTTGAACCCAAATACCTGTACTTTCTACTTCTCACATGTTGAACTCAAATACCTGTACTTTCTACTTCTCACATGTTGAACCCAAATACCTGTACTTTCTACTTCTCACATGTTGAACTCAAATACCTGTACTTTCTACTTCTCACATGTTGAACTCAAATACCTGTACTTTCTACTTCTCACATGTTGAACCCAAATACCTGTACTTTCTACTTCTCACATGTTGAACTCAAATACCTGTACTTTCTACTTCTCTCATGTTGAACTCAAATACCTGTACTTTCTACTTCTCTCATTTCCCAAACAGCTGGTTCCTTTAGTCTGAATGTGTGTTGGTGCGTGGTCATTATTCTTTAGAGTCACTGCGTGCCTATTGGTTGGAACACGATCCGTGTATCCATCACTTCCTGGTCTTCTCTAAAGGAGAGGGACCAATGGAAACGTTGTCATGTTGCCGTTGGTCACCATGGAAACATTCATTAGCTAACAATGACATTATTGTTCTATTGATATAAAGGGAGGTCAGGTACTCTTTAAAGCAGCTGCTAGCTATGGGTACTTTCTACTGAAGTACACTTCAAAGCCTCTTTACTTTGACTTTTTCACCAGAGTATTTTTAAACACGAGTTTCTGTACTTCTACTGGAGGAAAGGATGTGTGTACTTTGGCCATCTCTGTTCGTAACAGATCGTATCATTAAGTGCACCAATGTTTTCTATTGAGTCAGTGATTGCTTGACAGCCTTAAGAAGCATGGTGTCTCCTGCCTAGCCTCTGGAAATCATTAAAGCAACGCCCTAATTTCCACGATGTGTAGAAAACAATGTAAACCAGAAAGGTCGCATATTTTCATAAACCCGACAGATTTAACTACAGCCATTAACGTAAATGTCAGCTGTCATGAGTCATGCTGTTGTTAGCGTGAGCCGGCTTCATGTGGGAACACTCCTCGTTGTGAACCAGACATGTGTACCTTTCCACAGGTTTCACTGGGTCAAAGGTTAAAGTCAAATTCAGTTGAATGAATAATTGCTAAATAAATGCATAATGAAGCGTCATAGTTTTTAATCCCCATCCTTTCTTATCATGTTTCACTGTATGTGACTGTCAGAGGTGTAAAGTCACTAAAGTACATTCACCCAAGTACTGTACTTAATTACTATTTTGAGATACTTGTACTTTATTTGAGTATTTCCATGGTATGCTACTGTGTACTTCTACTCCTCTACAGTTCAGAGGTAAATGGTGTACTTTCACTCCACTACATGTATGTAATACCTTTAGTTAGTCTACATCAGTGCTTCTCAAAGTGTGGTCCGCGGACCACTGGTGGCCGTGAGCGCCCCCTAGTGGTCCGTGGGTATATTGGTAACATTTCACATTTGGAATAAATAAATACATTTCAGTTTTCCGCACTCTCGCGAGAATATCTCCGCAATGGAGCGAGGTTAAGTTTAAGTGTTGATTGCATGATATAGCCCAGGGCAACACCTTCCTCACACATGTTGCCACTTGCTTGTACCATTTTCCAGGCGATTTGTAATCTGTTCTAGAAAAACGATGTGTTTTTTGATATTTGTGGAGTTAGGTGGTCCGCGAGTGATTTTTTATTGGTGAAGTGTCCTTGGTGTGAAAACGTTTGAGAAACCCTGATCTACATGCAACAAATCAGTAGCTGGATGAGCAACAATGTCCTACAATGAATGACTACACTAGAAGCCCGACTGCTAAATACATCAGGAAGGTGAGAAATCTAGTGAGTTCTGGACCTCGACCACAATTTCAAATCCCACATTAACACAGTTACTAAATCGGCATACTATCACGTGAAAAGCATAGCCAGACTTAGAACATTCATGTCTCAACAAGACCTTGGAAAACGAGTTCACGCATTTGTTTTTAGCGGGCTTGATTACTGTAATAGTGTATTTAAAGGTCTCTGTTAAAAATCGGTTAAAAAACGTCAACTATTCAGATCTCTGCATACATCAGCAGGAGAGGACTCTTTAAAGTAGAGACACTACACACTGATATACACCTGCACATCAGCAGGAGAGGACTCTTTAAAGTAGAGACACTACACACTGATATACACCTGGACATCAGCAGGAGAGGACTCTTTAAAGTAGAGGCACTACATACTGATATACACCTGAACATCAGCAGGAGAGGACTCTTTAAAGTAGAGGCACTACATACTGATATACACCTGAACATCAGCAGGAGAGGACTCTTTAAAGTAGAGACACTACATACTGATATACACCTGAACATCAGCAGGAGAGGACTCCTTAAAGTAGAGACACAACATACTGATATACACCTGAACATCAGCAGGAGAGGACTCTTTAAAGTAGAGACACTACAGACTGATATACACCTGGACATCAGCAGGAGAGGACTCTTTAAAGTAGAGAAACTACATCCTGATATACACCTGAACATCAGCAGGAGAGGACTCTTTAAAGTAGAGACACTACACACTGATATACACCTGAACATCAGCAGGAGAGGACTCTTTAAAGTAGAGACACTACATACTGATATACACCTGAACATCAGCAGGAGAGGACTCTTTAAAGTAGAGACACTACAGACTGATATACACCTGGACATCAGCAGGAGAGGACTCTTTAAAGTAGATAAACTACATCCTGATATACACCTGAACATCAGCAGGAGAGGACTCTTTAAAGTAGAGACACTACATACTGATATACACCTGAACATCAGCAGGAGAGGACTCTTTAAAGTAGAGACACTACATACTGATATACACCTGAACATCAGCAGGAGAGGACTCTTTAAAGTAGAGACACTACATACTGATATACACCTGAACATCAGCAGGAGAGGACTCTTTAAAGTAGAGACACTACATACTGATATACACCTGAACATCATCAGGAGAGGACTCTTTAAAGTAGAGACACTACATACTGATATACACCTGAACATCAGCAGGAGAGGACTCTTTAAAGTAGAGACACTACATACTGATATACACCTGAACATCAGCAGGAGAGGACTCTTTAAAGTAGAGACACTACATACTGATATACACCTGAACATCAGCAGGAGAGGACTCTTTAAAGTAGAGACACTACATACTGATATACACCTGAACATCAGCAGGAGAGGACTCTTTAAAGTAGAGACACTACATACTGATATACACCTGAACATCAGCAGGAGAGGACTCTTTAAAGTAGAGACACTACATACTGATATACACCTGAACATCATCAGGAGAGGACTCTTTAAAGTAGAGACACTACATACTGATATACACCTGAACATCAGCAGGAGAGGACTCTTTAAAGTAGAGACACTACATACTGATATACACCTGAACATCAGCAGGAGAGGACTCTTTAAAGTAGAGACACTACATACTGATATACACCTGAACATCATCAGGAGAGGACTCTTTAAAGTAGAGACACTACATACTGATATACACCTGAACATCAGCAGGAGAGGACTCTTTAAAGTAGAGACACTACATACTGATATACACCTGAACATCATCAGGAGAGGACTCTTTAAAGTAGAGATGCTACATACTGATATACACCTGAACATCAGCAGGAGAGGACTCTTTAAAGTAGAGACACTACACACTGATATACACCTGAACATCAGCAGGAGAGGACTCTTTAAAGTAGAGACACTACATACTGATATACACCTGAACATCATCAGGAGAGGACTCTTTAAAGTAGAGACACTACATACTGATATACACCTGAACATCATCAGGAGAGGACTCTTTAAAGTAGAGACACTACATACTGATATACACCTGAACATCAGCAGGAGAGGACTCTTTAAAGTAGAGACACTACATACTGATATACACCTGAACATCATCAGGAGAGGACTCTTTAAAGTAGAGATGCTACATACTGATATACACCTGAACATCAGCAGGAGAGGACTCTTTAAAGTAGAGACACTACACACTGATATACACCTGAACATCAGCAGGAGAGGACTCTTTAAAGTAGAGACACTACATACTGATATACACCTGAACATCATCAGGAGAGGACTCTTTAAAGTAGAGACACTACATACTGATATACACCTGAACATCAGCAGGAGAGGACTCTTTAAAGTAGAGACACTACATACTGATATACACCTGAACATCATCAGGAGAGGACTCTTTAAAGTAGAGACACTACATACTGATATACACCTGAACATCAGCAGGAGAGGACTCTTTAAAGTAGAGACACTACATACTGATATACACCTGAACATCATCAGGAGAGGACTCTTTAAAGTAGAGACACTACATACTGATATACACCTGAACATCAGCAGGAGAGGACTCTTTAAAGTAGAGACACTACATACTGATATACACCTGAACATCATCAGGAGAGGACTCTTTAAAGTAGAGATGCTACATACTGATATACACCTGAACATCAGCAGGAGAGGACTCTTTAAAGTAGAGACACTACACACTGATATACACCTGAACATCAGCAGGAGAGGACTCTTTAAAGTAGAGACACTACATACTGATATACACCTGAACATCATCAGGAGAGGACTCTTTAAAGTAGAGACACTACATACTGATATACACCTGAACATCAGCAGGAGAGGACTCTTTAAAGTAGAGGCACTACATACTGATATACACCTGAACATCAGCAGGAGAGGACTCTTTAAAGTAGAGACACTACATACTGATATACACCTGAACATCAGCAGGAGAGGACTCTTTAAAGTAGAGACACTACATACTGATATACACCTGAACATCATCAGGAGAGGACTCTTTAAAGTAGAGACACTACATACTGATATACACCTGAACATCAGCAGGAGAGGACTCTTTAAAGTAGAGGCACTACATACTGATATACACCTGAACATCAGCAGGAGAGGACTCTTTAAAGTAGAGACACTACATACTGATATACACCTGAACATCAGCAGGAGAGGACTCCTTAAAGTAGAGACACAACATACTGATATACACCTGAACATCAGCAGGAGAGGACTCTTTAAAGTAGAGACACTACAGACTGATATACACCTGGACATCAGCAGGAGAGGACTCTTTAAAGTAGAGAAACTACATCCTGATATACACCTGAACATCAGCAGGAGAGGACTCTTTAAAGTAGAGACACTACACACTGATATACACCTGAACATCAGCAGGAGAGGACTCTTTAAAGTAGAGACACTACATACTGATATACACCTGAACATCAGCAGGAGAGGACTCTTTAAAGTAGAGACACTACAGACTGATATACACCTGGACATCAGCAGGAGAGGACTCTTTAAAGTAGAGAAACTACATCCTGATATACACCTGAACATCAGCAGGAGAGGACTCTTTAAAGTAGAGACACTACATACTGATATACACCTGAACATCAGCAGGAGAGGACTCTTTAAAGTAGAGACACTACATACTGATATACACCTGAACATCAGCAGGAGAGGACTCTTTAAAGTAGAGACACTACATACTGATATACACCTGAACATCAGCAGGAGAGGACTCTTTAAAGTAGAGACACTACATACTGATATACACCTGAACATCATCAGGAGAGGACTCTTTAAAGTAGAGACACTACATACTGATATACACCTGAACATCAGCAGGAGAGGACTCTTTAAAGTAGAGACACTACATACTGATATACACCTGAACATCAGCAGGAGAGGACTCTTTAAAGTAGAGACACTACATACTGATATACACCTGAACATCAGCAGGAGAGGACTCTTTAAAGTAGAGACACTACATACTGATATACACCTGAACATCATCAGGAGAGGACTCTTTAAAGTAGAGACACTACATACTGATATACACCTGAACATCAGCAGGAGAGGACTCTTTAAAGTAGAGACACTACATACTGATATACACCTGAACATCAGCAGGAGAGGACTCTTTAAAGTAGAGACACTACATACTGATATACACCTGAACATCATCAGGAGAGGACTCTTTAAAGTAGAGACACTACATACTGATATACACCTGAACATCAGCAGGAGAGGACTCTTTAAAGTAGAGACACTACATACTGATATACACCTGAACATCATCAGGAGAGGACTCTTTAAAGTAGAGATGCTACATACTGATATACACCTGAACATCAGCAGGAGAGGACTCTTTAAAGTAGAGACACTACACACTGATATACACCTGAACATCAGCAGGAGAGGACTCTTTAAAGTAGAGACACTACATACTGATATACACCTGAACATCATCAGGAGAGGACTCTTTAAAGTAGAGACACTACATACTGATATACACCTGAACATCAGCAGGAGAGGACTCTTTAAAGTAGAGACACTACATACTGATATACACCTGAACATCAGCAGGAGAGGACTCTTTAAAGTAGAGACACTACATACTGATATACACCTGAACATCAGCAGGAGAGGACTCTTTAAAGTAGAGACACTACATACTGATATACACCTGAACATCATCAGGAGAGGACTCTTTAAAGTAGAGACACTACATACTGATATACACCTGAACATCAGCAGGAGAGGACTCTTTAAAGTAGAGACACTACATACTGATATACACCTGAACATCAGCAGGAGAGGACTCTTTAAAGTAGAGACACTACATACTGATATACACCTGAACATCATCAGGAGAGGACTCTTTAAAGTAGAGACACTACATACTGATATACACCTGAACATCAGCAGGAGAGGACTCTTTAAAGTAGAGACACTACATACTGATATACACCTGAACATCATCAGGAGAGGACTCTTTAAAGTAGAGATGCTACATACTGATATACACTGAACATCAGCAGGAGAGGACTCTTTAAGTAGAGACACTACACACTGATATACACCTGAACATCAGCAGGAGAGGACTCTTTAAAGTAGAGACACTACATACTGATATACACCTGAACATCATCAGGAGAGGACTCTTTAAAGTAGAGACACTACATACTGATATACACCTGAACATCAGCAGGAGAGGACTCTTTAAAGTAGAGACACTACATACTGATATACACCTGAACATCAGCAGGAGAGGACTCTTTAAAGTAGAGACACTACATACTGATATACACCTGAACATCAGCAGGAGAGGACTCTTTAAAGTAGAGACACTACATACTGATATACACCTGAACATCAGCAGGAGAGGACTCTTTAAAGTAGAGACACTACATACTGATATACACCTGAACATCAGCAGGAGAGGACTCTTTAAAGTAGAGACACTACATACTGATATACACCTGAACATCAGCAGGAGAGGACTCTTTAAAGTAGAGACACTACATACTGATATACACCTGAACATCAGCAGGACAGGACTCTTTAAAGTAGAGACACTACATACTGATCTACACCTGAACATCAGCAGGAGAGGACTCTTTAAAGGAGAGACACTACATACTGATATACACCTGAACATCAGCAGGAGAGGACTCTTTAAAGTAGAGACACTACATACTGATATACACCTGAACATCAGTAGGAGAGGACTCTTTAAAGTAGAGACACTACATACTGATATACACCTGAACATCAGCAGGACAGGACTCTTTAAAGTAGAGACACTACATACTGATATACACCTGAACATCAGCAGGAGAGGACTCTTTAAAGTAGAGACACTACATACTGATATACACCTGAACATCAGCAGGAGAGGACTCTTTAAAGTAGAGACACTACATACTGATATACACCTGAACATCAGCAGGAGAGGACTCTTTAAAGTAGAGACACTACATACTGATATACACCTGAACATCAGCAGGAGAGGACTCTTTAAAGTAGAGACACTACATACTGATATACACCTGAACATCAGCAGGAGAGGACTCTTTAAAGTAGAGACACTACATACTGATATACACCTGAACATCAGCAGGACAGGACTCTTTAAAGTAGAGACACTACATACTGATCTACACCTGAATATCAGCAGGAGAGGACTCTTTAAAGTAGAGACACTACATACTGATATACACCTGAACATCAGCAGGAGAGGACTCTTTAAAGTAGAGACACTACATACTGATATACACCTGAACATCATAGGAGAGGACTCTTTAAAGTAGAGACACTACATTCTGATATACACCTGAACATCAGCAGGACAGGACTCTTTAAAGTAGAGACACTACATACTGATATACACCTGAACATCAGCAGGAGAGGACTCTTTAAAGTAGAGACACTACACACTGATATACACCTGAACATCAGCAGGAGAGGACTCTTTAAAGTAGAGACACTACATACTGATATACACCTGAACATCAGCAGGAGAGGACTCTTTAAAGTAGAGACACTACACACTGATATACACCTGAACATCAGCAGGAGAGGACTCTTTAAAGTAGAGACACTACATACTGATATACACCTGAACATCAGCAGGAGAGGACTCTTTAAAGTAGAGACACTACATACTGATATACACCTGAACATCAGCTGTTCTCTCCTCAGGGTCTTCACCAACGCTGAGTTCTTTTAAGTTGAGGCTAGCTTATTGATCGTGTAGAGCACTTTGAATTGCCTCTGCATCTGAAATGTGCTCTTTAAATAAACGTACCCCACCTTTAGTGACTTCTCAGATGTGGATGAATGATGTGAAATCTGATCAAGTGTTGAATCAGACTTTAGTTCCACCTGGAGTGAATCCACCAGCTACCCTGCAGTCTACAAAGTACTTCAGACTAGCTGCACCTCCACCAGCTACCCTGCAGTCTACAAAGTACTTCAGACTAGCTGCACCTCCACCGCTACCCTGCAGTCTACAAAGTACTTCAGACTAGCTGCACCTCCACCAGCTACCCTGCAGTCTACAAAGTACTTCAGACTAGCTGCTCCTCCACCAGCTACCCTGCAGTCTACAAAGTACTTCAGACTAGCTGCACCTTCACCAGCTACCCTGCAGTCTACAAAGTACTTCAGACTAGCTGCACCTCCACCAGCTACCCTGCAGTCTACAAAGTACTTCAGACTAGCTGCACCTCCACCAGCTACCCTGCAGTCTACAAAGTACTTCAGACTAGCTGCTCCTCCACCAGCTACCCTGCAGTCTACAAAGTACTTCAGACTAGCTGCACCTTCACCAGCTACCCTGCAGTCTACAAAGTACTTCAGACTAGCTGCACCTCCACCAGCTACCCTGCAGTCTACAAAGTACTTCAGACTAGCTGCTCCTCCACCAGCTACCCTGCAGTCTACAAAGTACTTCAGACTAGCTGCTCCTCCACCAGCTACCCTGCAGTCTACAAAGTACTTCAGACTAGCTGCACCTTCACCAGCTACCCTGCAGTCTACAAAGTACTTCAGACTAGCTGCTCCTCCCCAGCTACCCTGCAGTCTACAAAGTACTTCAGACTAGCTGCACCTCCACCAGCTCCCTGCAGTCTACAAAGTACTTCAGACTAGCTGCACCTCCACCAGCTACCCTGCAGTCTACAAAGTACTTCAGACTAGCTGCTCCTCCACCAGCTACCCTGCAGTCTACAAAGTACTTCAGACTAGCTGCACCTCCACCAGCTACCCTGCAGTCTACAAAGTACTTCAGACTAGCTGCTCCTCCACCAGCTACCCTGCAGTCTACAAAGTACTTCAGACTAGCTGCACCTCCACCAGCTACCCTGCAGTCTACAAAGTACTTCAGACTAGCTGCTCCTCCACCAGCTTTGAGAACACTTTCATGATCAATCATTATAAAACACATCATATATATTATTCTGAAATGGACCAATCTGCACAACGACTACTTTCACTGTCTTTACTATATTTAGATGAGAATACTTTCTACTTTCACTTGAGGAACATTTTGAATACTTTTACTGTGACAGAGTATTCCTACACTCTGGTACTTCTACTTTACTCAAGTACAAGATCTGAGTACTTCTACTTTAACTCAAGAACAATATCTGAGTACTTCTACTTTTACTCAAGTGCAAGATCCGAGTACTTCTACTTTTACTCAAGTACAAGATCTGAGTACTTCTACTTTTACTCAAGAACAATATCTGAGTACTTCTACTTTTACTCAAGTGCAAGATCCGAGTACTTCTACTTTTACTCAAGTACAAGATCTGAGTACTTCTACTTTTACTCAAGAACAATATCTGAGTACTTCTACTTTTACTCAAGTGCAAGATCCGAGTACTTCTACTTTTACTCAAGAACAATATCTGAGTACTTCTACTTTTACTCAAGAACAATATCTGAGTACTTCTACTTTTACTCAAGTACAAGATCTGAGTACTTCTACTTTTACTCAAGAACAATATCTGAGTACTTCTACTTTTACTCAAGTGCAAGATCTGAGTACTTCTACTTTTACTCAAGTGCAAGATCTGAGTACTTCTACTTTTACTCAAGAACAATATCTGAGTACTTCTACTTTTACTCAAGAACAATATCTGAGTACTTCTACTTTTACTCAAGAACAATATCTGAGTACTTCTACTTTTACTCAAGAACAATATCTGAGTATTCTACTTTTACTCAAGTACAAGATCTGAGTACTTCTACTTTTACTCAAGTACACGATCTGAGTACTTCTACTTTTACTTAAATACAAGATCTGAGTACTTCTACTTTTACTCAAGTACACGATCTGAGTACTTCTACTTTTCCTGTAGTACAAGACCTGAGTACAAGATCTGAGTACTTCTACTTTTACTCAAGTGCAAGATCTGAGTACTTCTACTTTTACTCAAGTACAATGTCTGAGTACTTCTACTTTTACTCAAGAACAATATCTGAGTACTTCTACTTTACTCAAGTACAAGATCTGAGTACTTCTACTTTACTCAAGTACAAGATCTGAGTACTTCTATTTGTACTCAAGTACAAGATCTGAGTACTTCTACTTTTACTCAAGTACAAGATCTGAGTATTTCTACTTTTACCTAAATACCAGATCTGAGTACTTCTACTTTAACTCAAGTACAAGATCTGAGTACTCTACTTTGACCTAAATACCAGATCTGAGTACTTCTACTTTTACCTAAATACCAGATCTGAGTACTTCTCCTCTCTGTTTACTGTAGTACTGAACTCGATGACTCCCTGACCGCAGCAAAATAAATCTCATACAGATGTGTTACAACACAACAATGTGATATTTCATAAATAAACACAATAGCCCTGATTGAAACTTCGTGCGTCATGTGTTCAGCCCAGTGTTTTCATCAGACGGCAGATATAAATACAACGGAGTGAGAGTGGAGTACACAATACCTCCGTCTGAGGGTATAAATACCAGGGGGAAGGTGTTTCCCTGCAGTTTGAGATGTGAGAACAACACGGGGGAAAGGAAGGAGAGAGGGATGTATGAAAGGAGAGAGAGAGAGAGAGAGAGAGAGAGAGAGAGAGAGAGAGAGAGAGGGGGAGAGAGAGGAGAGAGAGAGAGAGAGGAGAGAGAGAGGAGGGAGGGAGAGAGAGGGAGAGAGAGAGAGAGAGGGAGGGAGAGAGAGGGAGAGAGGGAGAGAGAGAGAGAGAGAGAGGGAGAGGGAGGGAGGATGAGAGGGAGGATGAGAGAGGGGAGAGAGAGAGAGAGGGAGAGGAGAGAGGGAGAGAGAGAGAGGGGGAGAGAAGGAGAGAGAGAGAGGGAGAGAGGAGAGGGAGAGAGGGAGGGGAGAGAGAGGGAGAGGAGAGAGGGAGAAGGAGAGGGAGAGAGAGAGAGGGAGAGAGGGAGAGAAATACAGAAACAGAAGTAGGACAATAAAGCCGAAGCCATCACCAGGCTTTACGGCACAATGCATCGAAAACACTCCGCACAGCTCTGAGAACTGTTGAGTGATTCCGATCAATCACGACGTGAGACATGAAGGTTAAAGGTCAACCTTTATTATATATACTGTCCTGCAAGTTCACGTGTTTCACCGTGCTGTGATATCTGCTCTTTAGTGTTCACGTGTTTCACCGTGCTGTGATATCTGCTCTTTAGTGTTCACGTGTTTCACCGTGCTGTGATATCTGCTCTTTAGTGTTCACGTGTTTCACCGTGCTGTGATATCTGCTCTTTAGTGTTCACGTGTTTCACCGTGCTGTAATATCTGCTCTTTAGTGTTCACGTGTTTCACCGTGCTGTGATATCTGCTCTTTAGTGTTCACGTGTTTCACCGTGCTGTGATATCTGCTCTTTAGTGTTCACGTGTATTACCGTGCTGTAATATCTGCTCTTTAGTGTTCACGTGTTTCACCGTGCTGTAATATCTGCTCTTTAGTGTTCACGTGTTTCACCGTGCTGTGATATCTGCTCTTTAGTGTTCACGTGTTTCACCGTGCTGTGATATCTGCTCTTTAGTGTTCACGTGTTTCACCGTGCTGTGACATCTGCTCTTTAGTGTTCACGTGTTTCACCGTGCTGTGACATCTGCTCTTTAGTGTTCACGTGTTTCACCGTGCTGTGATATCTGCTCTTTAGTGTTCACGTGTTTCACCGTGCTGTGATATCTGCTCTTTAGTGTTCACGTGTTTCACCGTGCTGTAATATCTGCTCTTTAGTGTTCACGTGTTTCACCGTGCTGTGATATCTGCTCTTTAGTGTTCACGTGTTTCACCGTGCTGTGATATCTGCTCTTTAGTGTTCACGTGTTTCACCGTGCTGTGATATCTGCTCTTTAGTGTTCACGTGTTTCACCGTGCTGTGACATCTGCTCTTTAGTGTTCACGTGTTTCACCGTGCTGTGATATCTGCTCTTTAGTGTTCACGTGTTTCACCGTGCTGTGATATCTGCTCTTTAGTGTTCACGTGTTTCACCGTGCTGTGATATCTGCTCTTTAGTGTTCACGTGTTTCACCGTGCTGTGATATCTGCTCTTTAGTGTTCACGTGTTTCACCGTGCTGTGATATCTGCTCTTTAGTGTTCACGTGTTTCACCGTGCTGTGATATCTGCTCTTTAGTGTTCACGTGTTTCACCGTGCTGTGACATCTGCTCTTTAGTGTTCACGTGTTTCACCGTGCTGTGACATCTGCTCTTTAGTGTTCACGTGTTTCACCGTGCTGTGATATCTGCTCTTTAGTGTTCACGTGTTTCACCGTGCTGTGATATCTGCTCTTTAGTGTTCACGTGTTTCACCGTGCTGTAATATCTGCTCTTTAGTGTTCACGTGTTTCACCGTGCTGTGATATCTGCTCTTTAGTGTTCACGTGTTTCACCGTGCTGTAATATCTATAGGGGTGGGGGAAGTAATCCATACAGCTTAGTATCGCGATACTTTGCGTGGCGATATTGTGTCGATACACGGATGCCAAGTATCGAAATTTTATTATATAGATATTATATTTTATTTATTATATAAACTTACGTTATATTTTATTTATTATATAAACTTACGTTATAGACATGTATACAATTGCAATGGAAGTAACTAGGGCTGCACGATATATCGTGTCGTGACGATAATCGCGATATGCGCATGAGCGATATTCAGCTGTGCGATAAAAAAAATAAAATTGCATTTTTTTTTAAATAAAATGTTTAGGATATCAAGTTGGCAAATTAACTCAAACACGTCATGTTACAATTATTTTGCTGCTTGCTACAAAAGGAAAACTTTTGTTGGGGAACTCGAGTGAGTGACAGGTCACACAATCAAATCTCCAGAGCAACCGGACCCGGAGATCAAAGGTAGGAATACAGTCATTTCATGTGTTTCTCCAGCTCGGCGCTGCTAACCGAGCTCGCTCAGCTCGTCGCTCTGATAACTTACGATCCAGACGTCCGAGCCTAAAATCCTTCATCCGCTTAAATATAGTTAAACAAATACCAATCGTATCATTAAAGTTCAAGAAAGGATGGTTTGCAGAAAAAAAAACGGTCTTTTCTTCCATTCCTATGTTTTCATATCGCAGGGGAAAAAAACGCAATGTCAGTTTTTCCAATATCGTGCAGCCGTAAAAAAAAACACAAACAAAGCCATCTCCTTTTCAGGTTCAAATAACAAAAGTTGTGTTATTTACATAAACTATTCATTTTGCAAATACATGTTTTAACCAGGAAGGGAAGACGGACATGGATATGAGCCATGTGATTTGCAATATCGCAATATATCGTATCGCAATACTTAGCATATCGTAGAATCGCGATAGTTTCGTATCGTGGCCTAAGTATCGCGATAGTATCGTGGGGAGCCTGGAGATTCCCTCCCTACTAGCTGCTGTTGGCATCATCATGTGATCCTCTGATTCTGAAGAAGAGCTGCAGAGCAAAGGGAAGTGTGTGGTCTCTGGAGCAATATGCACATCACAGTGAGACACATATTTAGTAAAGTGAATACAGTGAGAGTATCTGAATGAAGTATGTTGGAGCTGCAGAGATTATTCCACTTAAACACAAACCATTGTTTGGTACAGATCCTCTTAATCCATCCGTTCAATGGCGTGAATTATAACACGAATCACGATTGAAATAAATAATCGCTATGAGTTCCTTGTTTAAAGAAAAAGCCAACAGCTTTCAGTCAGTTTAAAATAACTTTGGTTTATCACTTAAAAGTCATGGCTGTTGATTTATGTGATTTCTTTTAAATTTGAGTTCTATAAATTGAACAAAACTAAAATAATAATCTAAAATAAAAATCCTAAAAGGTCCACCGCTAGAATATACTGTCTGCATCACAGTATGAGAGGATAACGAGCTTTTGAAAAGTCTCTGCAAGTATTCTATTAAGAATTGGGGAGGGATGAAACCCCCTGTAATGGCCTCACATGCAGAGCACACAGTGACATGTGTTCTCTGCTTTGAACCCATCCCAGTACCAGGAGTCCAGTACTGGGAGCAGTGGGCAGCTATTGCACAGTGCTAGGGGAGCGTCCGGTGCCTTGCTCAAGGGCACCACGGCAGGGCAGGAGGTGAACTGGGACCTCTCCAAGTAGCAGTCCATATTTAGGTCTGGTCGGGGACTTGAACCGGCGACCCTACAGCTCCAGGTCCAAGCCCCTACTGACTGAGCCACTGCCGGAATAATGTACTTGCATTACTCGTTCTACAGTTATGCACCTCTTGGTTGAAAAGTCAGTCGTCTTTTTGCTTCAGTTGACTAAGATTCTTTCATTCAGTTACTCATCTGCTTTTTCATGCTGAATGACTCTTTCCAAGAAATGTCTGAAACACATCTCAGTTCCAACACTTTGATGCATCAATAAGTACTCAGATCTGGTACTTGAGTAAAAGTAGAAGTACTCAGATCTGGTCCTTGAGTAAAAGTAGAAGTACTCAGATCTGGTCCTTGAGTAAAAGTAGAAGTACTCAGATCTGGTCCTTGAGTAAAAGTAGAAGTAGTCAGATCTGGTCCTTGAGTAAAAGTAGAAGTACTCAGATCTGGTCCTTGAGTAAAAGTAGAAGTACTCAGATCTGGTCCTTGAGTAAAAGTAGAAGTAGTCAGATCTGGTCCTTGAGTAAAAGTAGAAGTACTCAGATCTGGTCCTTGAGTAAAAGTAGAAGTACTCAGATCTGGTCCTTGAGTGAAAGTAGAAGTACTCAGATCTGGTCCTTGAGTAAAAGTAGAAGTACTCAGATCTGGTCCTTGAGTAAAAGTAGAAGTACTCAGATCTGGTCCTTGAGTAAAAGTAGAAGTACTCAGATCTGGTCCTTGAGTAAAAGTAGAAGTACTCAGATCTGGTCCTTGAGTAAAAGTAGAAGTACTCAGATCTGGTCCTTGAGTAAAAGTAGAAGTACTCAGATCTGGTCCTTGAGTAAAAGTAGAAGTACTCAGATCTGGTCCTTGAGTAAAAGTAGAAGTACTCAGATCTGGTCCTTGAGTAAAAGTAGAAGTACTCAGATCTGGTCCTTGAGTAAAAGTAGAAGTACTCAGATCTGGTCCTTGAGTAAAAGTAGAAGTACTCAGATCTGGTCTTGAGTGAAAGTAGAAGTACTCAGATCTGGTCCTTGAGTAAAAGTAGAAGTACTCAGATCTGGTCTTGAGTAAAAGTAGAAGTACTCAGATCTGGTCCTTGAGTGAAAGTAGAAGTACTCAGATCTGGTCCTTGAGTAAAAGTAGAAGTACTCAGATCTGGTCCTTGAGTAAAAGTAGAAGTACTCAGATCTGGTCCTTGAGTAAAAGTAGAAGTACTCAGATCTGGTCCTTGAGTAAAAGTAGAAGTACTCAGATCTGGTCCTTGAGTGAAAGTAGAAGTACTCAGATCTGGTCCTTGAGTAAAAGTAGAAGTACTCAGATCTGGTCCTTGAGTAAAAGTAGAAGTACTCAGATCTGGTCCTTGAGTAAAAGTAGAAGTACTCAGATCTGGTCCTTGAGTAAAAGTAGAAGTACTCAGATCTGGTCCTTGAGTAAAAGTAGAAGTACTCAGATCTGGTCCTTGAGTAAAAGTAGAAGTACTCAGATCTTGTACTTGAGTAAAAGTAGAAGTACTCAGATCTGGTCCTTGAGTAAAAGTAGAAGTACTCAGATATTGTACTTGAGTGAAAGTAGAAGTACTCAGATCTTGTCCTTGAGTAAAAGTAGAAGTACTCAGATCTGGTCCTTGAGTAAAAGTAGAAGTACTCAGATCTGGTCCTTGAGTGAAAGTAGAAGTACTCAGATCTGGTCCTTGAGTAAAAGTAGAAGTACTCAGATCTGGTCCTTGAGTGAAAGTAGAAGTACTCAGATCTGGTCCTTGAGTAAAAGTAGAAGTACTCAGATCTGGTCCTTGAGTGAAAGTAGAAGTACTCAGATCTGGTCCTTGAGTGAAAGTAGAAGTACTCAGATCTTGTGCTTGAGTAAAAGTAGAAGTACTCAGATCTTGTGCTTGAGTTAAAGTAGAAGTACTCAGATCTTGTACTTGAGTAAAAGTAGAAGTACTCAGATCTGGTCCTTGAGTAAAAGTAGAAGTACTCAGATCTGGTCCTTGAGTAAAAGTAGAAGTACTCAGATCTGGTCCTTGAGTAAAAGTAGAAGTACTCAGATCTGGTCCTTGAGTAAAAGTAGAAGTACTCAGATCTGGTCCTTGAGTAAAAGTAGAAGTACTCAGGTCTGGTCCTTGAGTAAAAGTAGAAGTACTCAGATCTGGTCCTTGAGTAAAAGTAGAAGTACTCAGATATTGTACTTGAGTGAAAGTAGAAGTACTCAGATCTGGTCCTTGAGTAAAAGTAGAAGTACTCAGATCTGGTCCTTGAGTAAAAGTAGAAGTACTCAGATCTGGTCCTTGAGTGAAAGTAGAAGTACTCAGATCTTGTGCTTGAGTAAAAGTAGAAGTACTCAGATCTTGTACTTGAGTAAAAGTAGAAGTAGTCAGATCTTGTACTTGAGTAAAAGTAGAAGTACTCAGATCTTGTACTTGAGTAAAAGTAGAATACTCAGATCGTGTACTTGAGTAAAGTAGAAGTACTCAGCTCTTGTGCTTGAGTAAAAGTAGAAGTACTCAGATCTTGTACTTGAGTAAAAGTAGAATACTCAGATCTTGTACTTGAGTAAAAGTACATGATCAGAGTACTTCTTCTCCTCTGCACAGTGACCTGAAGCAGTGTCTGTTGAGTTTTAAAGTGGAAGACAGTCCCGCTAAACTCCAGCCGACACTCTGTCTCTGATGCACATTAAATATGAGTGAAATTGGATAAAACCAGGGTCTCCCAGTGTAAACCTCTCCCTGCTGAGCTCCCCTGGCTGCAGAGCGCTGCTTTTTGAACTCAGAAACATGTAAAGTTGGCTCAAGATGTATACAAGTATTTATTAAAACATGCTCTCTGCTCACCGAGGTCTTCGTCCTGCCCGTTCATTTCTCTTCTGCTTTTTACGGTGAAAAACCTCTGTAATGTGAACGTGAGGAAAACAAGGTGCTGTGTGTTAGAGAGGCAGGAACCACTTCCGGTTCTGCGTTTTCAAAAATAAAAGCATGCTGTTTGTCAGTGTTTTGGGTGTACTGTTAGTCAGGCAAATTATCTCAAAATGTCTTCCACTTGTTTTGAATGACTTGGCATCTCAAAATAATGACTACATTTCTCAAAGTAAAGACTTAGAATCTAAGAAAGTATGAATTAGTACGTACAAATAATGACTTTGTATCTTAAATTAATAACATAGAATCTCAATAATGACTTTACATGTCAAACTCACCCCCGGCCCCAGTCCACCACGGTGTACCCCAGGGCTCTGTACTTGGCCCCCTCCTGTTCACCATGTACATGCTCCCCCTCGGCCAGATCATCCGACGTCATGGACTCAATTTCCACTGCTACGCTGATGATACCCAACTGTATCTCAGCACCACTCCATCCTCCCAGCTCCCCCCTCAGTCTCTCATCAACTGCCTGCATGACATCAAGACATGGATGTCTTCAAACTATCTGAAGCTGAACAGCGGTAAAACAGAGCTCATGGTTGTGGCACCCAAGGCACTGCTCCAGAAGGTTGGTGACTTCGTCCTTGAGGTCGACGGCTGCTCCATCTCCCCATCTCCTGAAGCCCGCAACCTGGGTGTGATCCTCGACTCCACCCTTTCCTTCCATTCCCACGTCAAGTCTGTGACCAAATTGGCGTTCTACCACCTGCGGAACATTGCCAGACTCCGACCGTCACTCTCGGAGTCGGTTGCCGAGACCCTGGTGCATGCGTTTGTCACCACCCGCTTGGACTACTGCAATGGTGTCCTGTTCGGGGTTCCCAACAAAACCCGGACAGGCTCCAGTTTGTCCAAAACTGTGCAGCTCGGGTCCTCACACACACAAAACCGTGGCAGCACATCACTCCCACCCTCATCCACCTCCACTGGCTGCCGGTCAAGTTCCGCATAACTTATAAAGTCCTCCTCCTGACCTACAAGTCCCTCCATGCCCTTGCCCCCCAGTACCTATCGGACATCCTCCGCCCACATGCCCCACCCCGGAACCTGCGGTCTTCAGACTCTGGCCTGCTCACCACCCCCCGCACCAAACTGAGAACCTTCGGGGACAGAGCCTTCAGTGTGGCAGCCCCCACCCTCTGGAACGCTCTCCCTGCGGAGATTCGCAACATCCCCACACTGGACGCCTTCAAAGGACCCTCAAGTCCCATCTGTTCATCAAGGCTTTCGGCCCTTAAATCGATCTGTTGTTTTGTCTGTCTGACCTTTGTTTTGTTTTGTTTGTGCCCTATTCCTGTAAAGCGACCTTGGGTCCCTTGAAAGGCGCTATAGAAATATCAGTTATTATTATTATTATATGCTACAAGCGCTAGCCAATCAAACCGCGTGCTTGTGTCTCTGGGGTGGGAGATGAATGCGATTGGTTGTTGGTCCACACCAGACACGCCCACCGCCAAGCTTCAACGCACGCTGCCTTGTGGACGTACCGTAAGTATCTTAAAATATTGACTTATCTCAAATGAATGACTAAATATCTCAAAATAACGACTTAATATCTCAAATTAACGACTTTGTATCTTAAAATAATGACTTCCCGACGTAATGTCAAAACAATAAAATAGTTCGTAAAAAGAATAGCTAAGTATCTCAAAGTCATGACTAACATCACAATACACGTACAAATAAAAGACTGAACATTGGTTCTTGAAGTTTGTTTGTTGTTGCTATTTTTTCTTGCTTCAGGGCGTTATCATCAAATAATAATACATTTGATTTATATAGCGCTTTTCCTGGTGCTCAAAGCGCGTAGAAGTACTCCGATTTTAGTAGCAATAATACATGATCAAAGACTCCTGCATTCAACATCTCCCTTAACACAGAGATTTTTCCCTTTTATTTTATTTTGAAGGCAGGATGTGTGAACTTCCGGTTTCGCGTGTTATTATGCCTCAGAGGCCGCGCCCACACTCCTTACATTCACTCCTTATGTGTACAGAGCACTTTTAAACCTTGCAGCTGTCTCAGAAAACATTTTTCCTGACATTTGACACTTTGATTTATTTTATTAGTAAAAGTATAAACACAACAGATTCATTAAACTCCTGATCCTCCGATTCATAAACATCCATCTATCAGCTGAGCCACAGCTCTGGTGACATCTCTCAAAACCAAAGGTGTAAAGTAACATGTACTCAAGTACTGTACTTAAGTACTATTTTGAGGTACTTGTACTTTACTTGTGTATTTCCATGGTATACAACTGTGTACTTTTACCCCACTATAGTTCTGAGGTAAATGGTGTACTTTTACTCCACTACATGTATTTAATACCTTTAGTTACTTCTCAGATCTGGATGAATGATGTGAAATCTGATCAGGTGTTGAATCAGACTTTAGTTCCACCTGGAGTGAATCCACCAGCTACCCTGCAGTCTACAAAGTACTTCAGACTAGCTGCTCCTCCACCAGCTACCCTGCAGTCTACAAAGTACTTCAGACTAGCTGCACCTCCACCAGCTACCCTGCAGTCTACAAAGTACTTCAGACTAGCTGCACCTTCACCAGCTACCCTGCAGTCTACAAAGTACTTCAGACTAGCTGCACCTCCACCAGCTACCCTGCAGTCTACAAAGTACTTCAGACTAGCTGCACCTTCACCAGCTACCCTGCAGCCTGCAAAGTACTTCAGACTAGCTGCACCTCCACCAGCTACCCTGCAGTCTACAAAGTACTTCAGACTAGCTGCACCTCCACCAGCTACCCTGCAGTCTACAAAGTACTTCAGACTAGCTGCTCCTCCACCAGCTACCCTGCAGTCTACAAAGTACTTCAGACTAGCTGCTCCTCCACCAGCTACCCTGCAGTCTACAAAGTACTTCAGACTAGCTGCTCCTCCACCAGCTACCCTGCAGTCTACAAAGTACTTCAGACTAGCTGCACCTCCACCAGCTACCCTGCAGTCTACAAAGTACTTCAGACTAGCTGCACCTCCACCAGCTACCCTGCAGTCTACAAAGTACTTCAGACTAGCTGCACCTTCACCAGCTACCCTGCAGTCTACAAAGTACTTCAGACTAGCTGCACCTCCACCAGCTACCCTGCAGTCTACAAAGTACTTCAGACTAGCTGCACCTCCACCAGCTACCCTGCAGTCTACAAAGTACTTCAGACTAGCTGCACCTCCACCAGCTACCCTGCAGTCTACAAAGTACTTCAGACTAGCTGCACCTCCACCAGCTACCCTGCAGTCTACAAAGTACTTCAGACTAGCTGCACCTCCACCAGCTACCCTGCAGTCTACAAAGTACTTCAGACTAGCTGCTCCTCCACCAGCTACCCTGCAGTCTACAAAGTACTTCAGACTAGCTGCACCTCCACCAGCTACCCTGCAGTCTACAAAGTACTTCAGACTAGCTGCACCTCCACCAGCTACCCTGCAGTCTACAAAGTACTTCAGACTAGCTGCACCTCCACCAGCTACCCTGCAGTCTACAAAGTACTTCAGACTAGCTGCACCTCCACCAGCTACCCTGCAGTCTACAAAGTACTTCAGACTAGCTGCACCTCCACCAGCTACCCTGCAGTCTACAAAGTACTTCAGACTAGCTGCACCTTCACCAGCTACCCTGCAGTCTACAAAGTACTTCAGACTAGCTGCACCTTCACCAGCTACCCTGCAGTCTACAAAGTACTTCAGACTAGCTGCTCCTCCACCAGCTACCCTGCAGTCTACAAAGTACTTCAGACTAGCTGCTCCTCCACCAGCTTTGAGAACACTTTCATGATCAATCATTATAAAACACATCATATATATTATTCTGAAATGGACCAATCAGCTCAACGACAACTTTCACTGTCTTTACTATATTTAGATGAGAATACTTTCTACTTTCACTTGAGGAACATTTTGAATACTTTTACTGTGACAGAGTATTGCTACACTCTGGTACTTCTACTTTTACTCAAGTACAAGACCTGAGTACTTCTACTTTTACTCAAGTACAAGATCTGAGTACTTCTACTTGTACTCAAGTACAATATCTGAGTACTTCTACTTTTACTCAAGTACAAGATCTGAGTACTTCTACTTTTACTCAAGTACAAGATCTGAGTACTTCTACTTGTACTCCAGTACAATATCTGAGTACTTCTACTTTTACTCAAGAACAATATCTGAGTACTTCTACTTTTACTCAAGTACAATATCTGAGTACTTCTACTTTTACTCAAGAACAATATCTGAGTACTTCTACTTTTACTCAAGTACAAGATCAGAGTACTTCTACTTTTACTCAAGAAAAGATCTGAGTACTTCTACTTTTACTCAAGTACAATATCTGAGTACTTCTACTTTTACTCAAGTACAAGATCAGAGTACTTCTACTTTTACTCAAGTACAAGATCCGAGTACTTCTACTTTTACTCAAGAACAAGATCTGAGTGCTTCTACTTTTACTCAAGTACAAGATATGAGTACTTAGAAAATTAAAACTCGTTTTTGTTTGTATTAAAGTCAGAACTAAATGTGTGTTTTGCTTTTGCTCACATCACCAACAATGTGTTCTCGTGTGGCTCTAATCTTCTTCCGTACAAAAAAAACAAGCTATTTTTGTCTATATTTACTATTATTCCATATTTTCCCATTTTTATTCCCAGGCCCTCGAACGCAGCCTGGCGTCACGTGACCCGGCAGTGACGTCACGAGTCTTCTCATAGCAACAACACTGTTAGCTGTTGTTCATCTCGATACTAATTTCTCACGCAGAAATACTCAAATACTGAACATGGTAAGAAGCTAATACTGCTTTGAAGTGTATTTGATAATCCTGCATATATGTCTGCTGTCACTGTTGAGAAACGATGGTGTCATAAGAGGGATTTTAATAAAGTGCTAACGAACTAGCTTAATTATGCTAGCCGGGCGTTGTCGTATAGCTCGATACAATCGGCTAGCTTTTAGGTTTGTTTGACAGCAGCTAGACATTGCGGATTGTTCTTGTTATTACCTGGGAGTTTAATAACCCATACACCTGTATTACAATATGCTACCTCATGTCCCCAGGCTGAAGTGGAGGAAACTCTGAAGAGGATCCAGTCCCAGAAAGGAGTGCAGGGGATTATCATTGTCAATTCAGAAGGTACAGACCATCAAGCCCTATATAGGTTATCACCAGTTATCAGTTATCACCAGTTATCAGTTATCGCATCATATTATGGAAAATTAACGGTCTGTATTAATACACCCCTATTACACCTGCATTAAACCCATATTCAGCCCTTTAACCGCAATATTACCCCCGTAGTACACTGTTTCTACCCCCATATTACACTGTTTCTACCCCCATATTACACTGTTTCTACCCCCATATTACACTGTTTCTACCCCCGTAGTACACTGTTTCTACCCCCATATTACACTGTTTCTACCCCCATATTACACTGTTTCTACCCCCATATTACACTGTTTCTATACTGATATTACTAGTGATATCGAGATGAAGCCTTATGAAGCTTTGAATCTAACTGGTTCGCAAAAGGCTTCATCTCATGAGGCTTCATCATGGGCTTCATTTAACACATCCCCCTGCTGGTCAAAGTGTGTACAGCAGGCAGATTGGACATCTCCACAGTGTGCTCTGTCTCATACCGAGTTCCCATTGAGTAAAGCCTTAGAATAACTCTAAACAACGAACATTACATTCATAATGTCAGCGGGGGGAGGGGGCGCGCGCAGAGGAACAGCAGAGACGGGCAGTGTCTTAGGTTCCAGTTAGACGACTAATGTCTGGGTTAGAGTTCAGGACCTCATGTGTGTGTCATCTAATGGTTCATCTCAATGCACACACATTGTCCGTGCTTTCCAATAGGATGCGCCCTGAAAGATTGTAAAATGTCAATGAAGATGTCAGAGTAGTACATTTGTTAATAATTACATACTGTGTGTGTGTGTGTGTGTGCCCCCCCTGGTGGCCCCACCACCATCCAAGTTGCCCATCCTGCTCTAATTACTTTCATATAGACTATTCTGCACAACTTCTATTGTATTGTATGTACTTGCACTGTAGTCAGTGTAATTGTGTTGCTCTGTTGGAGGCGGGGCCTGTGACCTCGGACGTCGATTATCATAACTGAACCGTAGCTCTGGACACATGACACGAAAAGCCTTGAATGTGTAAATGGACTCTCCTCCCTCAGGAATCCCCGTGAAGACGACGCTGGACAACGCGAGCACGGTGCAGTACGCAGGGCTGATCCACCAGCTGGTGATGAAGGCCAGGAGCACGGTGCGAGACATCGACCCACAGAACGACCTCACCTTCCTGCGCATCCGCTCCAAGAAGAACGAGATCATGATCGCTCCAGGTGAGGCATCGGCACTCGGCAGATTATATTCAGATGCCGGTTCCTACAGTGAGAACACAACTGGGGCAGCAGCTTTTCAATCTGCTGCCCCTCGTGCCCGGAATAATATCCAAAGTATAAAAAAAGGGGCAAGAAGAAGTCCTCCCCCCTCGAGCGTACAGTTTCAATTCATGATTTGGCTTCTAAATAATAGTTTCAGTTTCGATAGACTTGTGCATCGTCACAGTTATTCCACAGACCTTTTGATGCGATGACGTTTGGAATGTGTTCCCTTAAAGGAGGCGTGGGTACGTTTGAGAAACCGCCTCGAGATACGCTCGTTGTGATATTCCCCGGAATGCTCTTAACATCCGATAGCGATGAACACCTGAAGTGGGGCTGTGCGATTATGGCAAAAATCATAATCACGATTATTTGGGTCAATAATTGATATCACGATTATTCATTGACCAGTTATTGAACTTTAAAACAAATAATATTTTACCAATAAACAAGATGAACAAATATGTTGGAGCGCACTTCCAAAACCATACTAAACGTATATTAATATGAAAATACAAATAAATTAAATCAAATATGAAGCACGGTCACAACCTGCTGAACACTCCTTAGCGTAGAGCCAACATGTCGGTAAAACATATTCATTATTCCACTCAGTTAGACGTTGAAGGCTGGCCCACCGTCACGGTCCAGAAGGAACAGGAAATACATGTTGAACTACAATTTAAGACCAAATTAAAATGTTTAGGCCACCATGGCACATGCTGGACGGGCTGCTCATGTCGTCCCAGCCTGTGTACATGGTCTGGTTTCAGAGATGAGCCACCTGTACTGAAGACCCGCAGCCACGCCCCGACACATGGGGTGACGCCGGCCAATCACAAAGCTTTGATGCGTTCAAGTGCATTATTCTAGCACAGGAAGATTATGTTACAGGACATTAACGATAACACAGAATATCGTTGTTCTATTTTTAGACACATCTCGCGATCGACCGGTTGGGCGCCCCGTGGGTCCGTTGTGGAGGCAAAGTAGTCAGCTGACGCCACATCTCTCAACTTCCCCACGGCATGTGTCATATAGCGCAGGCAGCGCAGACCTGCTGAAACAATACCGAGACGGCATCGCGTAACGCTTGTCCAACGTGTTGACAAGTTGCTTGAAGCCCTGGTTGCTAACAGCGCTAACTGGGCACACGTCTTCAGCGATGTGGAATGTAACGGCACTTAGTGGAAATAGTTGTACCCTTCTTTTTAACGAGTTGCTGCTCTTGTTCTGACGTCTTCGCTCGCGCTGAACTCTCACAACACACGTCACTCCCACGTGGCCGGGTGGGCTTTTAGGGAGGGGCGAAAGCGCACCCGGCAAAATAATCGTATTTTGTCAAGTATGCTGTTTTCCTAATCGTCGCAAGCCATAATCGCGATTAAAATACGATTGATTGCACAGCCCTAATCTGAAGTGCTTTGAAGCCGTGGCGCTGTAGAAAGCTCGACCAATCACCTGAGCCGGCTAAAGTACCTGGACGGCCTACCTGCCTGTCAGCCTTCCATCGGGGCACACACTGACCTCGTGCCCTCATTGGTCACGTGCGCGTTCCTGTGTGTTGGGGGAGGGGCTCTGAGAGGAAGGGGCAGATTTTCTCCGGTTGTGTATTTTCAAATTCCAGCGCACTCGAGCCGCTTTCTCCAAAATGACCGACCCCACCTTTTTGAGATTTTACGGGGGAAATCTGCATTTTGCTTTGAGGGCGCGGCGCTCCTGATGAATAATATCCTTCTGTCAATGGTGTTCCCTGTCATTCGGCCCTCGTTGGGTTTATTTGTCGGACAGTGTACAGACTTGTATCTTTCGCGGTCAACCTGTATTTATTAATGTTTAATTTTGTATCTTGAGACGTTTTGAACCATCCATTGAAACGGTTGATCCTTTGTCTTCACAGATAAGGACTATTTCCTGATCGTGATCCAGAACCCCTCGGACTGAGAAAGACGGATCTGCTTCCCGACGCATTTCCCTCTCGCTCATATTTAAATGTTAAACAGCCAAACGTTTCCTTCGTCCCGCGATGAAGGGAACGAACCGGGACGTTTTTAAGCACTTGCTGTACCAGGAAGTGATTTGAAGGTTACAGAAATGACCCCGCATGCTCATTTATTCCCCATGTGTTATCCATTCCAGTTCTGCTCTCGATGCACACCGTGTTTATTTCGATGGTATTTCAGCTCACGGTGAGAAGTGCACACTTGCTGAAATACCTCTGGAGAAGACGGAAGTGCAGATAGGCATCGGCGCCCGCTCGGTGTCGAGGACAGACGGCAGCACGTCGTCAGGAGAACTAAAGGCCGGGATCGATATGTATTGTTTTGTTGGATAAGAAGAAGTTGGAGCGCCTCCCCGCCCGGCCGCGCCACGGGCCGACGGTTATTTTTATCAATTAAAAAAAGTCAAAAATGGTTGTTTGGTTTTTTTGCCTTTTTTCATTACATTTATTTACTTTTAAGATTTGATACGTTTGATTAAAGACAACGTAAACATATAACGTAAACAAACCACTTTATTAAGCGCTTTGAGCACCAGGGAGAGCGCTATATAAATAACATATTATTATTAAGACACTTTCTTTGAGTATGGCGAGTCCCTTTTTCCAGCTAATCACCGAGACCCCGTCCTGCAGAACCTCCACCACACCCCCCCCACCTCAGACCTGCTGCACCACCACACCCCTTCCCCCACCTCACAGACCTGCTGCACCCCCACACCCCTTCCCCCACCTCAGACCTGCTGCACCACCACACCCCTTCCCCCACCTCAGACCTGCTGCACCCCCACACCCCTTCCCCCACCTCAGACCTGCTGCACCACCACACCCCTTCCCCCACCTCACAGACCTGCTGCACCACCACACCCCTTCCCCACCTCAGACCTGCTGCAGCACCACACCCCTTCCCCCACCTCACAGACCTGCTGCACCACCACACCCCTTCCCCACCTCAGACCTGCTGCAGCACCACACCCCTTCCCCCACCTCACAGACCTGCTGCACCACCACACCCCTTCCCCACCTCAGACCTGCTGCACCACCACACCCCTTCCCCACCTCAGACCTGCTGCACCACCACACCCCTTCCCCCTACCTCTCAGACCTGCTGCACCACCACACCCCTTCCCTACATCACAGACCTGCTGCACCCCCACACCCCTTCCCCCCACCTCACAGACCTGCTGCACCCCCACACCCCTTCCCCCCACCTCACAGACCTGCTGCACCACCACACCCCTTCCCCCAGACCTGCTGCACCACCACGCCCCTTCCCCCACCTCTCAGACCTGCTGCACCACCACGCCCCTTCCCCCAGACCTGCTGCACCACCACACCCCTTCCCCCAGACCTGCTGCACCACCACACCCCTTCCCCCAGACCTGCTGCACCACCACGCCCCTTCCCCCTACCTCACAGACCTGCTGCACCACCACGCCCCTTCCCCCCAGACCTGCTGCACCACCACACCCCTTCCCCCAGACCTGCTGCACCACCACGCCCCTTCCCCCACCTCTCAGACCTGCTGCCCCACCACGCCCCTTCCCGCTGCCTCCGCTCATCAGAAGCCAACCTATCCATCCCCACCTGCATCAATCACCGGACATGTGGGCACGTCGCTGCCGCCTCCCTCTGGAACTCACTCCCCCAACCCATCAGAGACTGCACCGACCTCACCACCTTCAACACACTCGCCTCAATCTCGCTTGATTTTAATTTGACTTTAACTATATTTATTTGTTGTTCTTTTCTTTTCACTATCTTTGTAAAGCGAATTTGAGCACCTGTAAAAGCGCTAACAAAATACATCTATTATTATTAATCCAGATAAATAAATAATGAATTGGTGTACGTCCCCTTTAAATCCAGCGGATGACGTCACCGCCTCCGTTTACTCGCTTTGTTTCTGCATCTGTTTTCAGAGACTGAGAGCGACGAGCAGAGAGAGCATCACAGCGAGAGAAACCCGTCCTCGTGCTGCTTTATTCTGCTCTTATCTTATATACATATATCTAATAACTGTGTGAACACAACGAGAGAGATGCCGTCCGACAGACCCTTCAAGCAGAGGAGGACATTCGGTAAGAAAAACCCCTTTACGGCTGTTAGCATGTTAGCCGGCCTGCTAGCTAGCTGCCGAGCTAATCTGTTGACAAAGTAAAAACATATCTGTTGACAAGTGAAGCTGATGATGTTGTGATTAATAACTAGATGCATACATAGATACTTTATTCAACCCAAGTTGGGAAATGAACACATCAACATAGCTCTTTAAAACACATCTTAAATGTGTCAACTATTATTTTTGAAAGCTTTTTTAATGCTTAAAATGTCATTTTATCGAACTAACTTTATCTCAAATAATACTAGATAGCAGAGTATAACCCTTTTTAAATCGGTACATATATTATTAAGGTTAGAGATACAATAACAAATATGTGTTATGTCACGTGAAGATGAATATGTCTGTTGCATATTAGCTTGAATGTTGTGTTATGTTAGCTGGTTCAAAACACATTTTACAATCCTGTGAGTTTCACGTTATGAGAACTATTATATTTGAAAGCTTTTTTATTTGTAATTTAAGAGTGAAAAATAACATGTTGTGTAACTTAGTGAAGATACACAGCAGAAGGTGTCCCTGGTTAGCCGGCCTGCTAGCCACCGAGCTAATCTGTTGACAGTCCTTCATGTTGTTGTAGCTGTTCAGCAGCTGCTTCCGATTCAGCTTTATTCCATCAATATGAGAAGTTAACCCGACACATACACATATCTATACATTATGATGTGATTCTGTCTTCATTACACCCACATTGCACATGAATTACACCATAGTACATGTTTATACACACGAATACACCCATATGAAATGTTTATACACACATACTACACATTAATATACCCGTACTACACATTAATTAGACGGTTATACACCCATATTACACATTAATACACCCATATAGGCAAGGCATATACTATTTATTGCACCCTTATCCCCCAGGATACAGAGACCAGTAAAGGGTTAGGATAATCCAGAGGGACACAACAGATTAAATCTAATTGAATGACAACGGACAGCCGGTATCTCTTCTGATGTTAAAAGGCCTCCTGGGTTACATTAGCCCGTTAGCATTGGCTGCTACCGCTAGCTAGTCTCAGGGTAAACATGGTGTCGGCTCAAAAGGAAAACAACTTGCGCTGACACGTTATCCCAGTGCACGTGCTCTGATTTATGACGTCACCTGACACCAAAACACGGCCTGTGTTCAGAGGGGAGGAGCCAGGGCTGTTGCATCACCTGCTGAATACGGGACTACGTGGAGAAGTACTCGGAGCATGTACTTTAGTAGAAGTACAAGTACTCGGAGCATGTACTTTAGTAGAAGTACAAGTACTCAGAGCATGTACTTTAGTAGAAGTACAAGTACTCGGAGCATGTACTTTAGTAGAAGTACAAGTACTCGGAGCATGTACTTTAGTAGAAGTACAAGTACTCAGAGCATGTACTTTAGTAGAAGTACAAGTACTCAGAGCATGTACTTTAGTAGAAGTACAAGTACTCAGAGCATGTACTTTAGTAGAAGTACAAGTACTCGGAGCATGTACTTTAGTAGAAGCATGTACTTTAGTAAAGGTAGAAGTAGAAGCATGTACTTTAATAGAAGTAGAAGTACTCAGAGCATGTACTTTAGTAGAAGTACAAGTACTCAGAGCATGTACTTTAGTAGAAGTACAAGTACTCGGAGCATGTACTTTAGTAGAAGCATGTACTTTAGTAGAAGTACAAGTACTCGGAGCATGTACTTTAGTAAAGGTAGAAGTACTCGGAGCATGTACTTTAGTAGAAGTAGAAGCATGTACTTTAATAGAAGTAGAAGTACTCAGAGCATGTACTTTAGTAGAAGTACAAGTACTCAGAGCATGTACTTTAGTAAAGGTAGAAGTACTCAGATCATGTACTTTAGTAAAGGTAGAAGTACTCAGATCTTGTACTTGAGTAAAAGTAGAAGTACTCAGATATTGTACTTGAGTAAAAGTAGAAGTACTCAGATCTTGTACTTGAGTAAAAGTAGAAGTACTCAGATCTTGTACTTGAGTAAAAGTAGAAGTACTCAGATATTGTACTTGAGTAAAAGTAGAAGTACTCAGATCTTGTACTTGAGTAAAAGTAGAAGTACTCAGATCTTGTACTTGAGTAAAAGTAGAAGTACTCAGATCTTGTTCTTGAGTAAAAGTAGAAGTACTCAGATCTTGTACTTGAGTAAAAGTAGAAGTACTCAGATCTTGTGCTTGAGTAAAAGTAGAAGTACTCAGATCTTGTACTTGAGTAAAAGTAGAAGTACTCAGATCTTGTACTTGAGTAAAAGTAGAAGTACTCAGATCTTGTACTTGAGTAAAAGTAGAAGTACTCAGATCTTGTACTTGAGTAAAAGTAGAAGTACTCAGATTGTGTACTTGAGTGAAAGTAGAAGTACTCAGATCTTGTACTTGAGTAAAAGTAGAAGTACTCAGATCTTGTTCTTGAGTAAAAGTAGAAGTACTCAGATCTTGTACTTGAGTAAAAGTAGAAGTACTCAGATCTTGTGCTTGAGTAAAAGTAGAAGTACTCAGATCTTGTACTTGAGTGAAAGTAGAAGTACTCAGATTGTGTACTTGAGTGAAAGTAGAAGTACTCAGATCTTGTACTTGAGTAAAAGTAGAAGTACTCAGATATTGCACTTGAGTAGAAGTAGAAGTACTCAGATATTGCACTTGAGTAAAAGTAGAAGTACTCAGATCTTGTGCTTGAGTAAAAGTAGAAGTACTCAGATCTTGTACTTGAGTAAAAGTAGAAGTACTCAGATCTTGTACTTGAGTAAAAGTAGAAGTACTCAGATCTTGTTCTTGAGTAAAAGTAGAAGTACTCAGATCTTGTGCTTGAGTAAAAGTAGAAGTACTCAGATCTTGTACTTGAGTAAAAGTAGAAGTACTCAGATCTTGTACTTGAGTAAAAGTAGAAGTACTCAGATATTGTACTTGAGTAAAAGTAGAAATACTCAGATATTGCACTTGAGTAAAAGTAGAAGTACTCAGATCTTGTACTTGAGTAAAAGTAGAAGTACTCAGATCTTGTACTTGAGTAAAAGTAGAAGTACTCAGATATTGTACTTGAGTAAAAGTAGAAGTACTCAGATATTGCACTTGAGTAAAAGTAGAAGTACTCAGATCTTGTACTTGAGTAAAAGTAGAAGTACTCAGATCTTGTACTTGAGTAAAAGTAGAAGTACTCAGATCTTGTGCTTGAGTAAAAGTAGAAGTACTCAGATCTTGTGCTTGAGTAAAAGTAGAAGTACTCAGATATTGCACTTGAGTAGAAGTACTTTATGAGCCTATAAAAGGAGTTTCCCAGACGAGTCGTAATGTATGATCTCACACGGGACACTCGCGGTGCGTTTTGAGTCTTGGTTAAAGTTGAAACGCCTCCTTCTTGATGGCAGAACAACAGAGCCGTCCTGATGATGGCAATGTGAGGATATTGACTCTGGTGACCGAAAGTCGGGACGGTGATGGAGTGTCTCCTTTGTGAGCTTTTAGATCCTGCCTGACCCGCAGTATCTCCTGACAGAAAGACCTCTACTCTGGATAAAAGCGCCGTCTCTTCTCCTCGGAAAACATCCGCCGACATCGAGACAAAGAAACCTTTCACCGTCTCCGAGCGTTAAACGCAGCCTGCGTGAATGCCCCGTTTCCGCAAATAGAGATACTCTAACGTTACAGCGAGCGGTGGGTTGTTCAGTAAGAGAGGAGGGAGACATATTGCCACGTGGAAGAGGGAAAGGCTCAGGGATCACACAAATCAGATGTTCGGTGAGGACTTGAGTTCATTGAGAACACGCACACACACACACACACACACACACACACACACAGAAATAAACCACGAGAGATGTGGAAAAATACACACTGGGTGTTAGGGAGGATTTGTCATTTCAATATTTGAAGCATTTCTTTGTGCGTTTTAAGATAAGTTAAGAAGTACTTCATCAATGTGGGAGCATGCAAAGACAAGGCATAGAAAATATACAAGTTTAAAGATATGTTTACTATCAAGGAAAGGACACGAGACCTAGTTTTTATAATGGAGGATTTGTACTGCAATTTCAATATTAAAAGCAAGAGAGGACTCTTTAAAGTAGAGACACTACATACTGATATACACCTGAACATCAGCAGGAGAGGACTCTTTAAAGTAGAGACACTACATACTGATATACACCTGAACATCAGCAGGGGAGGACTCTTTAAAGTAGAGACACTACATACTGATATACACCTGAACATCAGCAGGAGCGCACTCTTTAAAGTAGAGACACTACACACTGATATACACCTGAACATCAGCAGGAGCGCACTCTTTAAAGTAGAGACACTACATACTGATATACACCTGGACATCAGCAGGAGAGGACTCTTTAAAGTAGAGACACTACATACTGGTATACACCTGAACATCAGCAGGAGAGGACTCTTTAAAGTAGAGACACTACACACTGATATACACCTGAACATCAGCAGGAGAGGACGCTTTAAAGTAGAGACACTACATACTGATATACATCTGAACACCAGCAGGAGAGGACTCTTTAAAGTAGAGACACTACACACTGATATACACCTGAACATCAGCAGGAGAGGACTCTTTAAAGTAGAGACACTACATACTGATATACACCTGAACATCAGCAGGAGAGGACTCTTTAAAGTAGAGACACTAAGAAGAAGTATAAGAAATACTACTACTCAGGGATTTTCGGGACTCGACTCGGACTCGAGCACATTTTCTCTGGAGTCTGATGTCCTCTATCCTGTATGGCGAGTTCACGTACTGGGCCCCGCTGTTCCAGTCTAGAGATGTCTACAGACACACCCCGCATCGTGCGGTATGCTTTCACACATTCTGCTTCCACATTGGGAAAAGAGCAAAATGCTCGTTATGTGGAAACAATTGAAGAGAAGGCTCCGTCACACATTACTCTAAGGGTCGAGTTATCGAGTTCAGACATATAGGCTGTCTCGAACACTATCATCAGAGTAACGTGATCTAATCAATAAATAAAGATTCAGCCGATAACGAAAGCACATGGCTACTTAACATGCAGAATGAGTAGCCATGTGCTTTCTGGGGATACATCTTTATCAGTAAACTGATTTAACCCGTAAAAGTTCCTTCAAAATAAGAGTCCCGATCTTATTACTATCAAAATAAAAGTGCAAAACGAAAACTTTAACATAGGAAAATATTGGCATACAAATATAATCACTTCTCTAAAAGGTAACTCATTTTAAATATAGTTTATTTATGTATAATAATAATATTAATATTAGAAATAAGCTTTATATTTGTATAGCACCTATTACAAGAATTGTAGCCAAACTCGCTTCACAGCAGTTCAATAGACAGGATAACAGCAATGTAGAGGAGCAGCTACATTTCAAAACATATATCCACGAAGATTAATACATGAAGACTTGTGACTCGGACTTGACTTGGACTCTTCTTAAGTGACTCGGACTTGGACTCGGACTCGAACACAGGTAATGATGACTCGGACTCGACTCGGACACTCCTTGGTGACTCGGACTTGGACTCGGACTCGAACACAGGTAATGATGACTCGGACTCGACTCGGACACTCCTTGGTGACTCGGACTTGGACTCGGACTCGAACACAGGTAATAATGACTCGGACTCGACTTGGGCACTCCTTGGTGACTCGGACTTGGACTCGGACTCGAACACAGGTAATGATGACTCGGACTCGACTCGGACACTCCTTGGTGACTCGGACTTGGACTCGGACTCGAACACAGGTAATGATGACTCGGACTCGACTCGGACACTCCTTGGTGACTTGGACTCGGACTCGACTACGACTCTCCCTTGGTGACTCGGACTTGGACTCGGAGAGTGGTGACTCGAGGGTGACTTGGACTCGTGAATTGGTGACTTGACTACAACACTGGTGTGAACGCGATCTGCACTCAGTCCCCCATGGGGCACCGAGTGCTGCAAAGTACGCGGTGTGAACCCGGCAAGTGGCTATGAATACATTTCTATGTTATAGCCACAATGGGAATGGCATGTTCTTTGATCAGGTTCAGATGCATTCAGTGCTTTTTAAAGTGATGTTTACAGACTGTGTTGTTGTTCTCCACAGCTGACCGGTGCAAAGAGGTCCAGCAGATCCGGGATCAGCACCCCAACAAGATCCCTGTAAGCTGCGCCTTAATCTAAACATCATACACTTCGACGCTAAATCATATTAGATTTCTGATTTACAGTACGTTGTGTCTGCAGGTGATCATCGAGAGGTATAAGGGGGAGAAGCAGCTTCCTGTTCTGGACAAAACCAAGTTCCTGGTTCCTGACCACGTCAACATGAGCGAGCTGGTGAAGATCATCAGGTACACACGCACGGGGACGACTGTAAACATGCACACAGATTATTGTATAGACTTTCTTGCACCTTCTCTCAGATAGACTCACTTTATCTCACACACACACACACACACACACACACAGTTAACACACAATATACACATTTCTGCCGCTAGGGGTCTCTCGATCAGAAACAGTGTCAAGTTAATATGTGGAAATTAATTTCTGCAGTTATCTAAAATCAAATGTAGAAATCCCATTGGGCGAGGGAGATGCTGCCTTCAGGGACTACCGTACTTGTCGGACTATAAAGCGCACCTGCATATAAGCCGTCTGTCTTGCTCTCGTTCGTCTCTCGGTTCCACTTTCACTTTGGCGCGCTACCTGTCTCGCTCTTTTCCGGCCTCCAGCTTTTCCTGCTGGAGCCCGCCGCTTAAAGGTGGCGGGCGCGGACCGGTCCTAGAGCCCGTACTGTTAGAGGTGGTTAATTTTACCT
Source organism: Champsocephalus esox (assembly GCA_036324585.1). Lineage (NCBI taxonomy): Eukaryota > Metazoa > Chordata > Actinopteri > Perciformes > Channichthyidae > Champsocephalus > Champsocephalus esox. Next base: position 45,390,149 of record CM070495.1, read on the forward strand.
GTAAAACCCATAGATTTAGGAGGTCCCCTAGTGGCCGTTAGCTGTACACACAAAATGGGGGGGGAAGTCGTGGCGTACAGTCCGAAAAGTACGGTACATCAAATGCATCATCCTTAAACCAAACCACACACACACACACACACACACACACACACACACACACAATATATGTACGTTTCTGCAGCTAAAGTGATGTTTTTAATATGTGGAGATTAAATGTAGAAATCCCATTGGACCAGGGAGATGCTGCCTTCAGGGACTACATCATTGCATAATCTTTAACCCAAATGTCCCCGTCCCCCAGGCGGCGTCTGCAGCTGAACCCGACCCAGGCCTTCTTCCTGCTGGTGAACCAGCACAGCATGGTGTCCGTGTGCACGCCCATCTCTGAGATCTACGAGCAGGAGAGGGACGAGGACGGCTTCCTCTACATGGTGTACGCCTCGCAGGAGACCTTCGGGTGCTAGGGGGGGAGGAGGAGGAGGAGGAGGAGGAGGAGGAGGAGGAGGAGGAGGAGGAGGAGAGGGAAAGAGTGGAGAGAGAGAGAGAGGGGGGACATCTTCAGGTGCTGGGGGGGCCTGAGGAGGCATATCAACGAGAAACCACCAGCTCTGTAGATCCTCTCCTCAGAGGTGTCCACCAAGAGCAGCAACATGTGGAGGTTCTTCTGAAGGGAAGGGTAGTTCAGGAGAGGCAGATATTGTCTCGTGACAAATTCCAGTAATGATTCATTTGGAAAAAAGATGAATGAGAATAAAAAGCAAGCAACGCAAAGATAAGGGACATCACATCTGTCTCCTCCCCTTCCATTGGTCATGTGACATGTTCCCTCTCTCTTTAGTGGACCCCCCTCTCTTCCTATTGGTCAGTACAACACTAGCTGAGGACATCCTGTGTTTGTTTTCAAACTCCTATTTTGGAAAAGCGGGACAAAACCGGCCACATTTGGGCATTTTTGAAATTGTGTTTTAGACACGCTAAGCCAGACAGGAAGTGGTTTAAAGGTATTCTTTATCCCCATGTGTCGCCCTTTATTCCCGTCATTGAAACGAGCAGATCGATGGGGGAGCGATTGTAGTTTTTCTTTTCTTTTTACTCACTTTTTTGTGTTTTAATCTTTGCCTTTTGTTCGAGACATTAGCCGTAGTTTTGTAGTGTCGTTTGTTTCTTTTTAATCGTACATTTGGCCGTCGGCCTGAAGCTGAAAATCAGGCTAACGGCGACTGTAATCCTGGGACATTTAATTACTTTAATAATTAATCTTACATGTGCAATATTTATCCCGTCAAGCCCTCGCAGGGTAACACAACACTACCACTTCCTGTAAACGTCACAGAAGGGAAGTTGGCATTAGCATCACTAAAAGAGACGCTGCTACATCCTGTCTCTGAGTAACAGACTGAAGCACAACACACCTCGCCTGTTAGCATCACGACTCGCCTGTTAGCATCACCTGACTCGCCTGTTAGCATCACGACTCGCCTGTTAGCATCACGACTCGCCTGTTAGCATCACGACTCGCCTGTTAGCATCAAGACTCGCCTGTTAGCATCAAGACTCGCCTGTTAGCATCACACGACTCGCCTGTTAGCATCAAGACTCGCCTGTTAGCATCAAGACTCGCCTGTTAGCATCACCTGACTCGCCTGTTAGCATCACGACTCGCCTGTTAGCATCACGACTCGCCTGTTAGCATCAAGACTCGCCTGTTAGCATCAAGACTCGCCTGTTAGCATCACACGACTCGCCTGTTAGCATCACGAGTCGCCTGTTAGCATCACGACTCGCCTGTTAGCATCACGAGTCGCCTGTTAGCATCACCTGACTCACCTGTTAGCATCACGACTCGCCTGTTAGCATCACGACTCGCCTGTTAGCATCAAGACTCGCCTGTTAGCATCACACGAGTCGCCTGTTAGCGTCACACGAGTCGCCTGTTAGCATCACGAGTCGCCTGTTAGCATCACGGCTCGCCTGTTAGCATCACACGACTCGCCTGTTAGCATCACACGACTCGCCTGTTAGCATCACGACTCGTCTGTTAGCATCACGACTCGCCTGTTAGCATCACACGACTCGCCTGTTAGCATCACACGACTCGCCTGTTAGCATCACACGACTCGCCTGTTAGCATCACACGACTCGCCTGTTAGCATCACACGACTCGCCTGTTAGCATCACACGACTCGCCTGTTAGCATCACGACTCGCCTGTTTGCATCACCTGACTCGCCTGTTAGCATCACCTGACTCGCCTGTTAGCATCACCTGACTCGCCTGTTAGCATCACACGACTCGCCTGTTAGCATCACACGACTCGCCTGTTAGCATCAAGACTCGCCTGTTAGCATCACCTGACTCGCCTGTTAGCATCACCTGACTCGCCTGTTAGCATCACACGACCCGCCTGTTAGCATCACACGACTCGCCTGTTAGCATCACCCGACTCGCCTGTTAGCATCACCCGACTCGCCTGTTAGCATCACCCGACTCACCTGTTAGCATCACACGACTCGCCTGTTAGCATCAAGACTCGCCTGTTAGCATCACCCGACTCGCCTGTTAGCATCACCCGACTCGCCTGTTAGCATCACGACTCGCCTGTTAGCATCACGACTCGCCTGTTAGCATCACGACTCGCCTGTTAGCATCACGAGTCGCCTGTTAGCATCACGACTCGCCTGTTAGCATCACGACTCGCCTGTTAGCATCACACGACTCGCCTGTTAGCATCTCGACTCCCTGTTAGCATCTCGACTCCCCTGTTAGCATCACGACTCACCTGTTAGCATCACACGACTCGCCTGTTAGCATCACGAGTCGCCTGTTAGCATTACGACTCGCCTGTTAGCATCAAGACTCGCCTAACTAAACGTCATCACGCCCAACATTAGCCGCCGTTAGCTTAGCGTGAAGTCATGTAACCGTGCCGTAGTTCCTGTATAGCTTTTCCTACATGTTTTGTTTACCACAGACCCAAAGCCAATGGTGAAATCCCATTGGCTTTTAGCAGAGGGAACCAGGGGAGATGCTGCCTTCAGGGTCGGATTAAAAAAATATATCACTGCACCACTCTGTTAGCTCGGTTAGCGTTAGCATCACAGGACAATAGAGGATCAAAGAGCACTACTACAGCACAGGAAGTGAGTCATTTAATGGTCAGCGAAACTTAAATAATATAATTATCACATTTTGTATATTGAGCTTGGTAGGATAGACTTGAGCATTAGACATAACAAAATGTATTTACCGTTGGACATGAACAAGCTTCTTTTGCACATAAATTAAAACCAATATAAGAGAGTTGGCATAGAGGTTTTTTAGGAAATGACTGTATATCTATATAACGATTATTATCATCATCAACCCTCCTCTCCTCTGTCCGTGTGTCCGTCTGCCTTTCTTTGAAAATACTTTACAAAAGGTTGTGATGCTCTACACACCCTGCATGTTTTAACCTTTGTTTTTATAAATGTGTGTATCTCTTACTTGCATTGTTTAATGTAGACGTTTGTAGACGTTTCCCGAACCAAAAACTGAAAAGAAGTGAACGTTTTGAAGGAAAACAAAAGAACTGTGTGCGTATAAAACGATCATATAATCGAGCTGTGTTACGAAGTGTGTTTTTCTTTAGGCTTTCTGACATGTCACTGTTCGGAGGGGTGTATATAGACGCATTGCTGCAACCGTACTCAAAGCGTTTGCCAATAAAGAAATAAAAAGTTGCCTTTAAAATGTTCTTGTCTTGTTTGTTGGTCACTGAAGAGGTAGACTAAATGTTTAAAATACAGTACATTCCATTTTTAATTGGCATTATAATGGAATATTAGCACCTGAAACGTGTGTTCATCTTTTAGTGCACTTCTTAAACATATATTACGCGGCAGGATTCATGTGTTCACAAGAGCCCACTTTTAGTTGAAGTTGAAGTTGAGACTTTAATTTTTTTTAACAAATCCCAGTTGTGTGATGCGACCTCGCCTGCAGAGGGCGTGGCTGTGCTGTGTCGTAACTCGGGGCACCTGGGTCCGGTGCCCTGCAGCTCCCTCTCTGCTCCTTCCTCCAAGCATCCGCTTTTGTTTAGTATGCTGTTGCTACTTCAGTTGCTTTACTTTGTGCACCTCACACATACACGTCCATGTGTCCTGATACCACTGACGTCCACACCTCATGCTTTACTCACTTTGCACTTGGTTAATTTGAATTACTTACTTTAAATATTGTATTAACCATATGTGTCTCCTCTTTGTTGTGGCCTTTTGAGCCAGGTCATAAGAGTCATGACTTATTTCCATACCAAGCTTGAAATATGGGGAAACACGTACATAACAAAAATATTGTATAGGCTATCAACAACAGCCTGCCCTGGCCTCAGACCACCACAGCCTGACAACGGCACAGCGCACTAAGAAGAGGATCAAACCTGTGTCCTTGATGTGTGTCTCTGGGGGAGGGGCCGGTGGGCCGACATAGACCGGTTGCTATAATATAGCTTTTGATCTTGGTCTCAATAGCGCCATTGAGTCCCCTATCGGTTGGGGCCCTTGGGGAAACTGTTGGACCACCGCCGGGCACGGCCACATCCAGCCTCTCCTCCTGGCTGGCTGGAGAGGAAGGTCGCTCAGCCACGGATACAGCTTCACATGTGGAGCTAGATGGCAATGATGGCGGTGAGCTATTGTTAGCCTCTGGCTGCTGCACGTCCACTTTGCTCACGTTAGCGCTCGATTTCGAGGACGATGTATGACAAAAAACTGTTTAATTGTGTCAACTAAGAACCTCCAAGAACACCATGTGGTCAATTGTACAGCCTGTACAATTGACCACATGGTGTTCTTAGCTTCCATACTCTTGTGTTTTTCCGAGTGACTTATCAAGTCTTGGCAAACGGCATAAAACACGATTAAACATGGTAGTATATAAAACCATGCTCGTATCTACAACCTATACATTTCATAACATTAACACAACATATTCGAGGCGGTTTTAAATAATATATCCGTATTTATTTATTTCTCCAGGTTATGTGTGTGTGTGTGTGTGTGTGTGTGTGTGTGTGTGCACTGAGGAGTCTCAAACAGGCGTTTGTTTAATCATTTTATGATTGGCTTTAATCAATGTTTGAAAATGAATTCTTCATATATTATAAATGAGAGGTAACATTTTGTTTATGGTATTATTTCCACATATTTCTCTCATTCTTCCTTCTGCCAACGGGGTCGCAGTTTCTCGTCTCTCCCGTTGTTGTGCTTAGTGCGTACGCATGGGTCAGAGTTTGCGTGGAGGACCGCACGTTTTCCCGTCAAGTTAGTATTTTATAAATCGCAAACATTGCGTAGAAACTGGCGTACGCCATCTTTTCAGCGTATATCCCTTTATAAATGAGGCCCGAGGAAGTGATGGATACACGGATCGTGTTCAAATCAATAGGCACGCAATGACTCTAAGGAATAATGATCACGCACCAACACACATTCAGACTAAAGGAACCAGCTGTTTGGGAAATGAGAGAAGTAGAAAGTACAGGTATTTGAGTTCAACATGTAAGAAGTAGAAAGTACAGGTATTTGAGTTCAACATGTAAGAAGTAGAAAGTACAGGTATTTGAGTTCAACATGTGAGAAGTAGAAAGTACAGGTATTTGAGTTCAACATGTGAGAAGTAGAAAGTACAGGTATTTGTGTTCAACATGTAAGAAGTAGAAAGTACAGGTATTTGTGTTCAACATGTGAGAAGTAGAAAGTACAGGTATTTGAGTTCAACATGTGAGAAGTAGAAAGTACAGGTATTTGAGTTCAACATGAAGAAGTAGAAAGTACAGGTATTTGAGTTCAACATGTAAGAAGTAGAAAGTACAGGTATTTGAGTTCAACATGTGAGAAGTAGAAAGTACAGGTATTTGAGTTCAACATGTAAGAAGTAGAAAGTACAGGTATTTGAGTTCAACATGTAAGAAGTAGAAAGTACAGGTATTTGAGTTCAACATGTAAGAAGTAGAAAGTACAGGTATTTGAGTTCAACATGTAAGAAGTAGAAAGTACAGGTATTTGAGTTCAACATGAGAGAAGTAGAAAGTACAGGTATTTGAGTTCAACATGTAAGAAGTAGAAAGTACAGGTATTTGAGTTCAACATGTAAGAAGTAGAAAGTACAGGTATTTGAGTTCAACATGTAAGAAGTAGAAAGTACAGGTATTTGAGTTCAACATGTAGAGAAGTAGAAAGTACAGGTATTTGTGTTCAACATGTAAGAAGTAGAAAGTACAGGTATTTGAGTTCAACATGTAAGAAGTAGAAAGTACAGGTATTTGGGTTCAACATGTGAGAAGTAGAAAGTACAGGTATTTGAGTTCAACATGTAAGAAGTAGAAAGTACAGGTATTTGAGTTCAACATGTAAGAAGTAGAAAGTACAGGTATTTGGGTTCAACATGTAAGAAGTAGAAAGTACAGGTATTTGAGTTCAACATGTGAGAAGTAGAATGTACAGGTATTTGAGTTCAAGATGAGAGAAGTAGAAAGTACAGGTATTTGAGTTCAACATGTAAGAAGTAGAAAGTACAGGTATTTGAGTTCAACATGTAAGAAGTAGAAAGTACAGGTATTTGAGTTCAAGATGAGAGAAGTAGAAAGTACAGGTATTTGGGTTCAACATGTAAGAAGTAGAAAGTACAGGTATTTGGGTTCAACATGTAAGAAGTAGAAAGTACAGGTATTTGAGTTCAAGATGAGAGAAGTAGAAAGTACAGGTATTTGGGTTCAACATGTAAGAAGTAGAAAGTACAGGTATTTGGGTTCAACATGTAAGAAGTAGAAAGTACAGGTATTTGAGTTCAAGATGAGAGAAGTAGAAAGTACAGGTATTTGGGTTCAACGTGTAAGAAGTAGAAAGTACAGGTATTTGTGTTCAACATGTGAGAAGTAGAAAGTACAGGTATTTGAGTTCAACATGTAAGAAGTAGAAAGTACAGGTATTTGGGTTCAACATGTAGAAAGTACAGGTATTTGAGTTCAACATGTGAGAAGTAGAAAGTACAGGTATTTGGGTTCAAGATGAGAGAAGTAGAAAGTACAGGTATTTGTGTTCAACATGTAAGAAGTAGAAAGTACAGGTATTTGAGTTCAACATGTAAGAAGTAGAAAGTACAGGTATTTGAGTTCAACATGTGAGAAGTAGAAAGTACAGGTATTTGTGTTCAACATGTAAGAAGTAGAAAGTACAGGTATTTGAGTTCAACATGTAAGAAGTAGAAAGTACAGGTATTTGAGTTCAAGATGAGAGAAGTAGAAAGTACAGGTATTTGAGTTCAACATGTGAGAAGTAGAAAGTACAGGTATTTGAGTTCAACATGTGAGAAGTAGAAAGTACAGGTATTTGAGTTCAACATGTGAGAAGTAGAAAGTACAGGTATTTGGGTTCAACATGTAAGAAGTAGAAAGTACAGGTATTTGGGTTCAACATGTAAGAAGTAGAAAGTACAGGTATTTGAGTTCAAGATGAGAGAAGTAGAAAGTACAGGTATTTGGGTTCAACGTGTAAGAAGTAGAAAGTACAGGTATTTGAGTTCAACATGTGAGAAGTAGAAAGTACAGGTATTTGAGTTCAACATGTAAGAAGTAGAAAGTACAGGTATTTGGGTTCAACATGTAGAAAGTACAGGTATTTGAGTTCAACATGTGAGAAGTAGAAAGTACAGGTATTTGGGTTCAAGATGAGAGAAGTAGAAAGTACAGGTATTTGAGTTCAACATGTAAGAAGTAGAAAGTACAGGTATTTGAGTTCAAGATGAGAGAAGTAGAAAGTACAGGTATTTGAGTTCAACATGTGAGAAGTAGAAAGTACAGGTATTTGAGTTCAACATGTGAGAAGTAGAAAGTACAGGTATTTGAGTTCAACATGTGAGAAGTAGAAAGTACAGGTATTTGGGTTCAACATGTAAGAAGTAGAAAGTACAGGTATTTGGGTTCAACATGTAAGAAGTCAAAGTTAAAAGTCGTCAGAAAAATAAGTAGTGGAGTACTGATACCAGAAAGATGTACTTAAAGAGCCTGTGACACGGTTTTCCCCCATCATCCAAACCCATCACTCTGAGTACATATTGTCCACTTGAAAACCGTTACTGAACTGATTTTGGATATTTGTACTTTGATAACCATTAATCTGCCTTCAATGTTGACCATTTTCTGGATCTTCTCGCGGATTCTTCAAGTCCCGCCAAATGATGGGTGACGTCATTGCGGGCACAGCGCTCCAGCTGCACCGTCCAGGATCCCAGCATCTGCATGTAAACCTTTATATATATACAGTCAGATGTAAACGCACGACGGCGCACACAGCAGCGAGCTCAGACAGCGATGACAGGTTAATGTTGAACGTGTCTGAGAGCTCATATGAGGCTGAAGGATCGGTTTATGTTGTATCTGTTAGAAGTTTAGGAATGAGGTGCGTCAATATGGGCGATCATACGGTCATGGAGCCAGTGGTGGAATGGGACTACAAATCATCCCGGGACTCTCGACCGGCCCACTTCGGTACCGCTAGTAAATTGTCAACGGGGGGAGTGGGGATGTCAGGGGCGGCAGGTGCTGTAGATAGTAAATGTAAATATGTAAATATGTGTGTCACTGCATCCTGGTAAAATACAAATATAATGTATAATGTCTGTGTCTTTGACATTAGCGCTGCTAGCCACCTGTGCCCTGTACTACGAAGCCAGTTCAACAGACCCTGGATATGTTTGAGTAACAAACAAACGAACAACAACAAACTAACAAACGAGATCTCGCTGAGCGGTCCGACGACGCTGGTTATCAACTCGGTAAATCAAGCCAGGGTTTCTCTCTCCAGCTGAGAGCGCGTTCACGTCTAAGACACGCGTGGATCTGATTTTAATTACATTTGTCTCGAGTGTTTCGTCAACATAATGTGTTTAATAATACTTCTGCATCCAGTCTGTGACGCTGTGAGTGTTGCACGGCCAGATGAGGCTGGAGAAGCTCACTCAGATAAGGAAATATATGATATATTATGATATTATATGATCGATGATCTGATTGATGATGTGATATGAATGATAAGTGTGACACGTCGGCGTCTTCTCTGCATACGGCAGTTTAAACTGTATTTCCTTTATCCTGTAATATGACTTGAGAGATTTAAACTCCGCACACTGAGTGATCTCTTCTCTATAGACGCCGGAGGCGGGCAGCGTCAGGTAAAATAAGTTATTTAGCCTTCTCAAACCTGAGCCTCACGCGCCGCCTATGGGGGATGTGCTGGTGACTTATCCGACCGGCCCACTTCGGTACCGGCCCATCGGGATTCGTCCCGATGGCCAGTCCGCCACTGCACCCAGCCCACGTACACTGTCAACGGGGGGAGCCTCGCTGCGGGGAAACGGTGGACCTAGTGTCCCGATCGGAGTGGGAATAATAATAATAATAATCCGTGCATTTTATCCATTAATTTCCCCAACATTGTGGTAAAAAAAACACACGTTTAATCCATGTTGTTGGTGTATTACAACTACAAAAAGCATCGGTTTGTTTTCTCATCAGGAAATGCAGACCGGCTCAAACAAACGATCATTTAATGTTTCATATGTTCGCCGAATTGACATGAAAGCACTAATAAATGTAGTTTCATCCACTTGAGTTTACAACCACAAAAATAATCGATTTGTTTTTATATCACATCCGACGCGAGGAAATTCAGCAGCTCTCACTCCCGATTTTTAATCCTAATGTAATCATCATCTTCACCACGATCATTTATGTTTATGTCACTGAATTGACATGAAAGCAATGACACATATGAATATTCTGTAGTCAGCTTCATTAAAACGTTATTAACGTGCCTAATCTCAGTAATTCACCATTTCTACGCATGACACAACACACTTGGTCCGTGTTTGGCTCTCGAAGCGTTCCCGCATTGACGTCACTTCCGGCTTCCCCCAAAACTTCAAAATGAGTGAAGGAATTTCCCCGCGATGTTCGAAATGATTGATATTTAACGGAACGGTATCGCTTTTTCTTTTTTAAACTGACGGTTCGAGATGACGAGTAGCCCAATATTTCATTGCACAACAGTTGTTGGGATGGTGTCACAGGCTCTTTAAGTACAGTAGCAAAGTATTTGTACTCCAGTACTTCCCACCTCAAGTATCAAGAATAATTTGCCCTTGTTTTGATTGATTTCGCTAACCCATAACTTCACTTATGAGGCAAAATACATCACCTCTCGTGAATGGCCCTCAGAGGAATAAGTTTGGACAGCCCTGAACGCAAATATATAAAATAAATACCCCATGTTCACCAGCAGAGGGCAGCAAAGACACACGAGTTCCAGGTATGTTTACACCTTTATATATACAGTCTATAGTTTACACATACAACGAACGAACGTAAACAATCTATGAAAATAAGTTGTAAAAGTAGATGAAGATAAAACACAATCCCATTGGACGAGGGAGATGCTGCCTTCAGGGACCACATCAAAGCGTCAGAGGATGATGTCTTAAATAAGTATTCAGTCTTTACTTCAGGAAAGTTTCAACACATTACGTCATCTCAATTACAAAGTAAAACTGCTGCAAAGAAAATCACGAGTGAAATTAACGTCTATAAATACTTTTAAAACCTCAATGTTAGAGCAGCAAGTAAAAGCTGATCTAGATTCATTCTGTTAATGAGAGAAGACGGTTTCGCTTCCTACGATTTATTTATGCAAGTCATTGAGTAGTCTTGTCATTGCATGCAGTGGTGCAAATTAACCAAGTACATTTACTAAAGTACTGTTGTAAGATTTGGAGGTTTAGTACTTCAGTATTTGACTGGATACTTTACCGTGCGGCCCGTAATCTGAACAGTAGCTGCATCTGACAAATGAACAGCCCCAGAAACCACTTTAAATAACCTCCTTGCTTCAAACCGAGACTCCTGAAATCATGAAGACCACGACTGGATAAAAAGAGGGTGATTTTATTTGTATTTTCACAAGACAGACGAGACGTACTGCTCGTTAAAAATAAACGGTGTTCAGGCCTTCGGTTCGAGTGAGCAATCAGTCTCATGTCATACAGAAAACGTGTGTGTGTCGTACTGCATGCCAACATCGTCAGTTGGACCACATTATCATATCTCTTAAACATAATACAGTCGTATCGACACAAGCTTCCTTTTACACTTTCTTTATGGCACAGAAATAATTGACTTTTAATACGTTCTTTAAGCACAGCTTCTGTGGCAAACGACTAAATGCATTTCCACTGGTTTGGATAATAGTATTCATCCCATTCATCAGAGTCCTTCGGAGAGAGAGGAAGTGCCGGGTGTTTTGCAGAACGGGTTCGACGACAGAGGGAAGAGATTAAGAAGGATAAGGGGATAACTGTAATGCGTCTGCAGGCGAGGAGTCGGGAGACGGGGCCCAGCGGCTGGTGGGCTCCGTCTGCAGGCGAGGAGTCGGGAGACGGGGCCCAGCGGCCGGTGGGCTCCGTCTGCAGGCGAGGAGTCGGGAGACGGGGCCCAGCGGCTGGTGGGCTCTCTCGTTGGGGATCCTTACGCCATGCTGAGGGGAAACAGAGCGGGGTTAGAAACCACACAGACGTTCAATGGTTTCCACAGGCAGGGAGGAAAGTAAGGCGGCTCTATTACGGCAAAAATCATGATCTCGGTTATTTGGGTCAATAATTGTAATCGCGATTATTCACCGACTTTGAAAACATCCATTTATTGAACTTTTTGACTGTTCAGGGTAATCAACGGAAAAACATATACATTCATGTCGACATTTAAATAAATATGCTTTCCATGCGACAATATTCCCGTTAGGATCAATAATTAATTGTAAAATGAATAAACTACCGGAATATTATAGCTGTAATTGGCGTTTCCGTTCCCCTTTAACATCGAGGCAACATTTTGGTCACGGTTCACGCAGCCTTAAAGCAACCTAGAATAATTTGTCTGTCCAATAACCTTGCTCCCTTTCATGTCATGTGACATATTCAGCATATTCCACTGGGTCGATAACCGACATCACGATTATCCATCGACTTTGAAACATCACTTTATTGGAGCGAAGACATTTGACAGTATGCGTTTAGCAGCCGACACCCTGAACTTTAAGTGCAATTAAAAAAAGTCATAATAAATAAATAATCGTTGCGAGCCATAATCGCGATTCAAATACGATTAATTGAGCAGCCCGAGAGGGAATAATGGAGCTCAGGGTGTGGACAGCTCCTCAGATCTTTATTGGATCCCAATTTGAGACATTATTTAACCAATTCTGGAATTAAAGGAATTCAATCCGTCAGTGTTTAGATTACATCTCGTCTGTTATTGCAATATTTCTTAAAAGCCATTACATGAACAGGTGGTAGTGTGTGTGTGTGTGGGCGTGTCAGCAAGGATGAGTGTGTGTGGGCGTGTTAGTGAGTGTGTGTGTGGGCATGTCAGTGAGGATGAGTGTGCGTGTGTGTCAGCGAGGATGAGTGTGTGTGGGTGTGTCAGCGAGGATGAGTGTGTGTGTGTGTGTGTCAGTGAGGATGAGTGTGTGTGTCAGCGAGGATGTGTGTGTGTGTGTGTCAGCGAGGATGTGTGTGTGTGTATGTCAGCGAGGATGTGTGTGTGTGTGTGTGTCAGCGAGGATGTGTGTGTGTGTGTGTGTGTCAGCGAGGATGTGTGTGTGTGTGTGTGTGTCAGCGAGGATGAGTGTGTGTGTGTCAGTGAGGATGAGTGTGTGTGTGTCAGTGAGGATGAGTGTGTGTGTGTCAGTGAGGATGAGTGTGTGTGTGTGTGTGTGTGTGTGCGCGTGTGTCAGCGAGGAGGTGTGTGTTACGATCGGCTCTAACAAGATGGACGTTATTCATATCAAATGGGCAGATCTCGTGTGCGTGGGTTTCAATGTTCTGCGTCACCGAGAAAAGATGGAGCTTTATTAATAGGGCTGCTCAATTAATCGTATTTTAATCGCGATTACGATTCGCAACGATTACGAAAACAACGTAATCGAAATAAAACTATTATTCGTACTTTTTGGATTTTCAGTTGAATTACAAAGTTCAGGGAAATCAACTGTTAAAAACATAATGTTCACATTTCTTTTCTCCGTCAATGGATGCTTCAAAGTCAATGTCATTTAATAATCTAATAATCATTATATAGTCATTTAATAATCATTATAGTCATTTAATAATCATTATATAGTCATTTAATAATCATTATATAGTCATTTAATAATCATTATATAGTCATTTAATAATCATTATAGTCATTTAATAATCTAATAATCATTATAGTCATTTAATAATCTAATAATCATTATATAGTCATTTAATAATCATTATATAGTCATTTAATAATCATTATATAGTCATTTAATAATCATTATATAGTCATTTAATAATCATTATATAGTCATTTAATAATCATTATATAGTCATTTAATAATCATTATATAGTCATTTAATAATCTAATAATCATTATAGTCATTTAATAATCATTATAGTCATTTAATAATCTAATAATCATTAGTCATTTAATAATCATTATATAGTCATTTAATAATCATTATATAGTCATTTAATAATCATTATAGTCATTTAATAATCATTAGTCATTTAATAATCATTATATAGTCATTTAATAATCATTATATAGTCATTTAATAATCATTATATAGTCATTTAATAATCATTATATAGTCATTTAATAATCATTATATAGTCATTTAATAATCATTATATAGTCATTTAATAATCTAATAATCATTATAGTCATTTAATAATCATTATAGTCATTTAATAATCTAATAATCATTAGTCATTTAATAATCATTATATAGTCATTTAATAATCATTATATAGTCATTTAATAATCATTATATAGTCATTTAATAATCATTATATAGTCATTTAATAATCATTATATAGTCATTTAATAATCATTATATAGTCATTTAATAATCATTATATAGTCATTTAATAATCATTATATTGTCATTTAATAATCATTATATAGTCATTTATTAATCATTATAGTCATTTAATAATCTAATAATCATTATAGTCATTTAATAATCATTATATAGTCATTTAATAATCTAATAATCATTATATAGTCATTTAATAATCTAATAATCATTATATAGTCATTTAATAATCTAATAATCATTATAGTCATTTAATAATCATTATATAGTTATTTAATAATCATTATAGTAATTTAATAATCATTATAGTCATTTAATAATCATTATATAGTCATTTAATAATCTAATAATCATTATATAGTCATTTAATAATCTAATAATCATTATATAGTCATTTAATAATCATATAATCATTATATAGTCATTTAATAATCTAATAATCATTATATAGTCATTTAATAAATCGCAATTACAATTAATGATCCAAATAATGGAGATTATGATTTCTGCCGTACTCGAGCCGCCCTACTCATTAAACCCCCGGGGAACCGCAGTGGTTTAAACGGCACCGGTTCACCGACTGAGAAGGTACCGGCTGGGTATGAAAGGTCGATAAGGTGGAGTCCCCATGTTCTGAAGTCGTTGCATCGCCTGGTACCGGCTGGGGAGTAAGAGTTCCTACCTGTCGATGAGCGAGTCCCTCATGGTGGTGGCGATGGCGGACGGCTGCGCTGCGTCGCTGAGCCTGAAGACGCTCTCGATGACGGACAGCTCGGTGCTCGTGGTGTCCAGGCCGCAGAACGCACACCAGTCGTTCACCACCATGCCCCCGGCGATCACCTCGCTGCCTCGGTTCACCGTGCCCGCCTGCCAGGAAGACACAAGTTAGCCGGAGACATCGCAGCGTGAACGCTGGCAAGGCTGCTAACCCCGAAGGACGCTCACGGGCCCAAAGGTTTGTTTACAAGCATTACAAGTAAGCAGGGGAACCCACACACACTGAGACCTGACACACACACACACACACTCTCACACACAGACACTCTCTCACACACAGTCACACACAGTCACACAGACACTCCCACAGTCACACACACACACACACTCTCTCTCACACACACTTTAGTCAGTATTTTTACACACGAGTATCTGGACTTCTACTGGAGTACAGGATGTGTGTACTTCCCGCCTGTGTTCATAGCCAATGGGGGATTGAGTGCACTCACCACCAGAGGGACCTGCAGCAGGGAGGAGAGCTCGTCCTGGTCCTCGATGGATGTCTTGGGGTGGACCAGGCCTCCCTGATTACTGAAGGCACAGTAAGACCCGACCAGAACCTGCTCAGCCACCGTCTGACGGAAGACCTCCACCTTCAGGGTGTCCGCCAGGATCTCCTCCGTCTCCTGCACACAGCGGCACGATGAGAACAGAGTGTGTGGAGCCGTGGCAACCAGAAGGCAACCCACGACTACAGGGAGGAGCCACACAACGCGTGGACTCACTCGTGAAGCCCTGAAGGCTTCGTCGTCGCACATCCAGAACGCGGCTGTAAAGAAATGTCTACTCCCTAATTGGCCAGTGTCTGCTGCTGAAAATAACTATGAACGGATTCATGTCAAGATGCAATGTCCGTCCCCAACGGGAGAGTTCACGCAACACACAGGAACATTTACACGTTAGAAATATCTACAAGCCAATCCATCCATTACAGGTCTCAGATAAATACAGATCGCCTCATAGGGGCGTGGACTGGGAGCCGTAGGGTCGCCGGTTCAAGTCCCCGACCAGACCTCAGTATGGAGTGTGGTCTGCTACTTGGAGAGGTCCCAGTTCACCTCCCGCCCTGCCTTGGTGCCCTTGAGCAAGGCAGCGGACACCCCCCTTCCCCCTCACTCCCCGGGCGCTGTGCAATAGGGGGGCCAGGCTCATGCATACATCATGCCCCCTTTAAGTTCATTTATGTATCGTTATTATATGTAAGTTCTTTCCCACCATGACTATGCTTGTGACTAAGTAGTAGGGCGGCTCGATTATGGCAAAAATCATTATCTCGATGATTTGGGTCAATAATCGAGATCACGATTATTGACAACGATTTACTTTGAAAACATCCATTTTTCAACGGGATGTTTTTGACTCCGATTCCGCTGAACTTCAAGTAAAACTCCACTGAAACAATTACACAAAGAAATGAATGGTAATAATATCGATTACGTAATCGTTGCAAGCCATACAACGTAATTGCGATTAAAATACGATCAATCGAGCAGCCCTACTGAGCATGGTATTCTGAACCACGAGAACCGTTCGTGTCACGATTTCGTAAAACCTCAAAGGCCACATTTACTTTGACCGTGAAGTCCGGATCTCTCCCTAAAGACATTGTTTGCTGCCAAATATAAGACAAGACAAAGTACGGTATTCCGGTCAGGCTTCACGATATTGAATGTATTATGTCAACAGATCTCTCGTAACTCTATCGGTTAGTTGAAAGCATAATATGAAACTGAAAGTAGGCGTCCACGTGTATGCAACAACGTGTCTGGAACACTCAGCTGCATCAAGACTTCCCTCGGCAGCGAAGCGATGACATGTATTCACATTTCAACGATGAAGAACACGGTGGTGTAATGTGGAGCCTCACCCGGTCGAGGTCAGGATGGACCAGAGCCACGTAGTCGTTGCAGGCGATGACGTTCCCCAGCGCCGACAGCCGCTCCTCGACCCGCTGCACGCGCACGGCGTCCGGCAGACTGTTCCTGATGTGCTGCAGCTCCTGGTCCGTCGTGCTGCTGGGCACAATGAGGCCGTGACGGTTCCCTGAACGCCCCACGGACACAAAACCATCAGGCCACAACATATCTGTTGGGACACCCTGAGTGTCCTCCTCCAACGTGAGAGTAGCATGCTACAAAGGTATCAACTGTAGCTGTGAACATGACAGCATGTGAGATGACCCGGAAGAGCATCAGGACTGCTTGAGGCAGATGATAGCTATGTGATGAACATGATGACTCAGCCTGTATGGAGAGAGACATCAAGCATGCTCATTTCTGACGTGGAGCTAATCTGAAGTAAACATTGAATACTGCTTCCTGTTCCTCCATCTTGAGACTGAGTGACTCCCTCTCTTGGATATCAGCGTGCGAAGGACACTGCTCAGGGACTAGTCTCTGTATGTGATGACTCCCACTCTTGGATATCAGCGTGTGAAGGACACTGCTCAGGAACTAGTCTCTGTATGTGATAACTCCCTCTCTTGGATATCAGCATGTGAAGGACACTGTGAAGGAACTAGTCTCTGTATGTGATGACTCCCTCTCTTGGATATCAGCGTGCGAAGGACACTGCTCAGGAACTAGTCTCTATGTGATAACTCCCTCTCTTGGAAATCAGCGTGTGAAGGACACTGCTCAGGAACTAGTCTCTGTATGTGATGACTCCCACTCTTGGATATCAGCGTGTGAAGGACACTGCTCAGGAACTAGTCTCTGTATGTGATAACTCCTTCTCTTGGATATCAGCGTGTGAAGGACAATGCTCAGGAACTAGTCTGTGTGTGATGACTCCCTCTCTTGGATATCAGCGTGCGAAGGACACTGCTCAGGAACTAGTCTCTGTATGTGATGACTCCTTCCCTTCAGAGAGGATCCCAGACACACGGATCAGAGGCTGAAGCTCAAGCCGGGGACCAGGGAGACCGAGGTCCCTCTCTAGTGCGTGACACTCGTGCACTTATACGAGTTGTCCTCAGACTCCATCTTTTAGACCTCTTCTGATGTGCAGCGCTTCAGAGTTCTCCTGCATCTTAAAATAACTCGGGCTAATGTTTAATGTCTTCAAAGGGTGAAAGCCTTCTGCTCACAGTCTTGGTAGAAAGCATCAAGCCGAAAGCGATCAATAGTTTATAAAAACAATCAGCCTCATATATAAAAATATTAAATTCACAGGACCTTAAATGTTGTGTAGAGATCGGTTTCCCTTTGTAATCAGCGTGTTCAGAGGAAAGGGGTGAGACCTGAGTGTGTGTGTGTGTGTGTGCTCATTACTCACCCACACACATCCTCCCGATGATGCGACAGCCTGCGATGGAGGCGTGAAACACCGGGATGGTTTCTGACAATTCCCCCTCGAACACACTGCGTCACACGGAGCACAACGGGCACTGGCTTCAGATCAGATGTTAAGCAATAAACAAACAATAATTTGACTGATATTGAAGTAACTATGGGAACGATTAGAAACAATAGCCATTAAAACACGTGGAGAGTTTCAGTAGCATTATAACCTTCGTGGTGGAAAGGAACTCCGGCTTCGAACTGAAGTAGAAGTTATGAGAGCCGCCCCCTCACTGACATCTCAGGTGAGTTACCTGTAGAGGTTCTGAGAGCCGCCCCCTCACTGACATCTCAGGTGAGTTACCTGTAGAGGTTCTGAGAGCCGCCCCCTCACTGACATCTCAGGTGAGTTACCTGTAGAAGTTCTGAGAGCCGCCCCCTCACTGACATCTCAGGTGAGTTACCTGTAGAAGTTCTGAGCCGCCCCCTCACTGACATCTCAGGTGAGTTACCTGTAGAAGTTCTGAGCCGCCCCCTCACCGACATCTCAGGTGAGTTACCTGTAGAAGTTCTGAGAGCCGCCCCCTCACTGACATCTCAGGTGAGTTACCTGTAGAAGTTCTGAGAGCCGCCCCCTCACTGACATCTCAGGTGAGTTACCTGTAGAAGTTCTGAGAGCCGCCCCCTCACTGACATCTCAGGTGAGTTACCTGTAGAAGTTCTGAGCCGCCCCCTCACTGACATCTCAGGTGAGTTACCTGTAGAAGTTCTGAGCCGCCCCCTCACCGACATCTCAGGTGAGTTACCTGTAGAAGTTCTGAGAGCCGCCCCCTCACTGACATCTCAGGTGAGTTACCTGTAGAAGTTCTGAGAGCCGCCTCCTCACTGACATCTCAGGTGAGTTACCTGTAGAAGTTCTGAGCCGCCCCCTCACTAACATCTCAGGTGAGTTACCTGTAGAAGTTCTGAGAGCCGCCCCCTCACTGACATCTCAGGTGAGTTACCTGTAGAAGTTCTGAGAGCCGCCCCCTCACTGACATCTCAGGTGAGTTACCTGTAGAAGTTCTGAGAGCCGCCCCCTCACTGACATCTCAGGTGAGTTACCTGTAGAGGTTCTGAGCCGCCCCCTCACTGACATCTCAGGTGAGTTACCTGTAGAAGTTCTGAGCTGCCCCCTCACTGACATCTCAGGTGAGTTACCTGTAGAGGTTCTGAGAGCCGCCCCCTCACTGACATCTCAGGTGAGTTACCTGTAGAAGTTCTGAGCTGCCCCCTCACTAACATCTCAGGTGAGTTACCTGTAGAAGTTCTGAGCCGCCCCCTCACTGACATCTCAGGTGAGTTACCTGTAGAAGTTCTGAGCCGCCCCCTCACTGACATCTCAGGTGAGTTACCTGTAGAAGTTCTGAGCCGCCCCCTCACTGACATCTCAGGTGAGTTACCTGTAGAAGTTCTGAGAGCCGCCCCCTCACTAACATCTCAGGTGAGTTACCTGTAGAGGTTCTGAGAGCCGCCCCCTCACTGACATCTCAGGTGAGTTACCTGTAGAAGTTCTGAGCTGCCCCCTCACTAACATCTCAGGTGAGTTACCTGTAGAAGTTCTGAGCCGCCCCCTCACTGACATCTCAGGTGAGTTACCTGTAGAAGTTCTGAGAGCCGCCCCCTCACTAACATCTCAGGTGAGTTACCTGTAGAAGTTCTGAGAGCCGCCCCCTCACTGACATCTCAGGTGAGTTACCTGTAGAAGTTCTGAGCTGCCCCCTCACTGACATCTCAGGTGAGTTACCTGTAGAAGTTCTGAGAGCTGCCCCCTCACTAACATCTCAGGTGAGTTACCTGTAGAAGTTCTGAGAGCTGCCCCTCACTAACATCTCAGGTGAGTTACCTGTAGAAGTTCTGAGAGCTGCCCCCTCACTGACATCTCAGGTGAGTTACCTGTAGAAGTTCTGAGAGCCGCCCCCTCACTGACATCTCAGGTGAGTTACCTGTAGAAGTTCTGAGAGCCGCCCCCTCACTGACATCTCAGGTGAGTTACCTGTAGAAGTTCTGAGCCGCCCCCTCACTGACATCTCAGGTGAGTTACCTGTAGAAGTTCTGAGCCGCCCCCTCACTAACATCTCAGGTGAGTTACCTGTAGAAGTTCTGAGCCACCCCCTCACTAACATCTCAGGTGAGTTACCTGTAGAAGTTCTGAGCCGCCCCCTCACTGACATCTCAGGTGAGTTACCTGTAGAAGTTCTGAGCTGCCCCCTCACTGACATCTCAGGTGAGTTACCTGTAGAAGTTCTGAGAGCCGCCCCCTCACCGACATCTCAGGTGAGTTACCTGTAGAAGTTCTGAGAGCCGCCCCCTCACCGACATCTCAGGTGAGTTACCTGTAGAAGTTCTGAGCCACCCCCTCACTAACATCTCAGGTGAGTTACCTGTAGAAGTTCTGAGAGCCGCCCCCTCACTGACATCTCAGGTGAGTTACCTGTAGAAGTTCTGAGCCGCCCCCTCACTGACATCTCAGGTGAGTTACCTGTAGAAGTTCTGAGCTGCCCCCTCACTGACATCTCAGGTGAGTTACCTGTAGAAGTTCTGAGACCCGCCCCCTCACCGACATCTCAGGTGAGTTACCTGTAGAAGTTCTGAGAGCCGCCCCCTCACGACATCTCAGGTGAGTTACCTGTAGAAGTTCTGAGCCGCCCCCTCACCGACATCTCAGGTGAGTTACCTGTAGAAGTTCTGAGAGCCGCCCCCTCACCGACATCTCAGGTGAGTTACCTGTAGAAGTTCTGAGAGCCGCCCCCTCACTGACATCTCAGGTGAGTTACCTGTAGAAGTTCTGAGCCGCCCCCTCACTGACATCTCAGGTGAGTTACCTGTAGAAGTTCTGAGCCGCCCCCTCACTGACATCTCAGGTGAGTTACCTGTAGAAGTTCTCCGAGCCGCCGACGGCCACCAGACAGTACGTGTTGGTGAGTTTAGCGAAGCAGCCGATCTCGTTGTTCTTCTCGAAAGCCGCTCTCACAGCCATGATGACGGACAGGGGAGGTTCAGTATATATATCCTGCAACACAAATCACATGGCTTTAAACGCGGTGTTGGAAGAAGGGATGGGACAGATAGAAACTAAACCGTATTGGACGCCACCTGTGTTTGTACACACTAGTTTCCCTGCTGTGTGTCAGCAGCACCTGGAGACGGGTATATGTGCGGGAAATGAACGAGGAAGCCGATAATCCGTCTTATTTTAGGACCAACACAAAGCTGCAAACGGACATGTCTGCACACGGACCCCATGTGGTGCGGTTTTAAAAGTAAATAATGCTTTCTGGACTCTGAGAAGAAGAGTAAAGCAAAACATTTACTTCAGCCAAACAACACTAGCATGTTTAGAGAGTGAGGAGGAATTGTTCGTAGTTTACTTTAAAGCGCAGTGTCTGCAGCAACAATGCTCCTTTTTACCGTCTCTATTAAAAGTGTACGGACATGTCCAAAATGCACATCTTGGGTCCCCGGAGTTACAGCCGCCAGGTGTGAACAAACCCTTTCTCACGATGCTCAGAATAACCCGCTGTTCTTGTATTAGGAGGGCCGGTCCAATGAGATGCTGCTCCCTGCTCTCACACAGTGCACATCGTGTGTTTTAAAATAACTACCATGTGTGGAACGACACGATTACATTTCTTTATCCACGCTATTTTTCAGAACATTTATAACAAGTTAGACTTTAAAAGTTATTTGGACATGTTCCCAGCGTACATGACTCCTATGCTGTTCACTCTGGTGCTGCCATAACACCTGCATGTCCACCGTATTGGACAGTTAGCCCAAAGCTAGCCGGCTAGAGCTAGCCGCGTTTAAGTAGCTTGTTTGTTAGCAGTCAGGGAGGAACACGTGAGAGATGCTCTCCTGTTGTTGTTAAGAAACAGCTTCAAACCACTCCTCGGTGGAGTTAGCTTGACTGTAGCCGCTGAAAAGAAGAGATAATAGTTAGTTACCTGACTTCGGTTCTCTGAACATGCGTGGTGATTCCCGTCAGAAAACACACGTGTTGTAATTCCGCTTCCGGGTCAGCGTGATGACGGAGGACGTACCATGCGCTATATAAACAAAACATGCAACTTCGGCATAAAGACACACACACACACGCACATGCACGCACACACACCGCACGCACGCACACACGCACCCAAATACTTTATTTAAATTGTGAAATTATTTTGTCACAGCAGCATTTTGACCGTCAATCTACGAGAATTACAAAATAACTTCAAAAAATAGAATAACATATAGATAAACATGACAAACCAATATATACATATTCTCAGTAAAAAAAAACTATATTCAGAGGAGTTCTACCTATTCTACACATTATAAAGTATACAGGACACAATATAATACTCTCCACCGATCTGCTGAACATATACACATGGTGTACTATATACAGTGCATTACAGCAATTACAAATAAAGACGTTTTTATTTATTTCAAGGGTCAAAGTCAAACAGCGATATGATGTTTAGGACCTTCAAGGATCACAACCCGGCCACCAGCGACTGGAAAGCTACAGTGAGGCAGCCCCGATGTGAAACACGTCGTTCTGTCCGGATCAGATGCCATCCTTCTCTTTCGGATTGAATATCTCTGACAGTTCATGGCAAAGACAAACTGAGCCGACCAGAAAGAGCAGAAAACAAGCTTTCATGTGATGCCTTGGTTAAGCCTGTTCTCCATAAGGCCACTAGATGGCGCTGTGCCCTAGTCTCTCCCCGTATATATTGTAATATACATGATGTGTTATATATTGTATAACATGTTGACTGTAACTTCTTCGTTTATTAAATATGGTCATCCAATTAAAAATGTTTCTTATTAGACAATTTACTGATTTAACTTATAAAACATATTTATATAATCATTTTGATTCATTTTTACGACTGACAAACCCCAATTTCCCCCAGGGTAAATCAAGTATGTTCACTCAGTCTCAGTATTTCACCACTATGAAAACTACTTGTGTATTTAACATTAGTATTGAATGTTACATATTTAGTTTATCTTTCTTAATGCTCTCTTGTGTCTGTGTGCACAGTTTATACAGCTTTGTGTGTATATAATATATATATATATATATATATTACTCATGTCTGTGTTTATAGCTTCAGATCTGTCTCCACCACATTTTCCTGCTGCTTTCTTTTCAGCCCAGATGCAAACAATGTGTGTGTGTGTCTGTGTGTCTGTGTGTATCTGTGTGTGTGTGTCTGTGTGTGTGTGCGTGTGTGCGTGTGTGTGTGTGTGTGTCTGTCTGTGTGTCTGTGTCTGTGTGTGTCGGTGCATGAGCCATTCAGAAAGACTTAAAGACGTTAACCTGCATAGCAACTGCGGGCGCCGGGCTGTGAGCCAATCACGTCGGCCGCGCAGTGTGACGTCTTGTTTGTTGACACTTCCATTAGCTCGCCACCTGTGTGACGTCACTGCGGCAGGTTGGGGGGGAGACAAGATGGTCTGAGCACACCGGAGGTCTCACTCCTTGCTGTTTTTCTCACACTCAACATCTGGCCTTACCACACTTTACATTCTGCGTGTATCTTAGTCTACTTTACATGTATTCCATTTTCTTTATTCTTGCAACTCACCATTATGTCTTTTTCTAGGTTATGTGTGTGTGTGTGTGTGTGTGTGTGTGTGTGTGTGTGTGTGTGTGTGTGTGTGTGTGTGTGTGTGTGTGTGTGTGTGTGTTGCACAGTTATAGGAGCCGGGACTTCTTTTTGACAAAGTAAAGTTTATATTTATATTACCCAGTGCAATAGTATCACATGTCTTGACACCTGTACCTGAACCATGACGGTGCAAGATAGATATGTGGTGCAGGGATGACATAGAGACCGACCCCGATACTCGTGTTTAAAAATACTCTGGTAAAAGTAGAAGTACTGACTAAACTTCTTTACTCAAGTGAAAGTAAAGAGGCTTTGAAGTGTCCTTCAGTAAAAAGTACCCATAGCTAGCAGCTGCTTTAAAGAGTACCTGACCTCCCTTTATATCAACAGAACAATAATGTCATTGTTAGCTAATGAATGTTTCCATGGTGACCAACGGCAACATGACAACGTTTCCATTGGTCCCTCTTCTTTAGAGAAGACCAGGAAGTGATGGATACACGGATCGTGTTCCAACCAATAGGCACGCAGTGACTCTAAAGAATAATGACCACGCACCAACACACATTCAGACTAAAGGAACCAGCTGTTTGGGAAATGAGAGAAGTAGAAAGTACAGGTATTTGAGTTCAACATGTAAGAAGTAGAAAGTACAGGTATTTGAGTTCAACATGTGAGAAGTAGAAAGTACAGGTATTTGAGTTCAACATGAGAGAAGTAGAAAGTACAGGTATTTGAGTTCAACATGAGAGAAGTAGAAAGTACAGGTATTTGTGTTCAACATGTAAGAAGTAGAAAGTACAGGTATTTGAGTTCAACATGTAAGAAGTAGAAAGTACAGGTATTTGTGTTCAACATGAGAGAAGTAGAAAGTACAGGTATTTGAGTTCAACATGTGAGAAGTAGAAAGTACAGGTATTTGAGTTCAACATGTGAGAAGTAGAAAGTACAGGTATTTGAGTTCAACATGTAAGAAGTAGAAAGTACAGGTATTTGAGTTCAACATGTGAGAAGTAGAAAGTACAGGTATTTGAGTTCAACATGTAAGAAGTAGAAAGTACAGGTATTTGAGTTCAACATGTGAGAAGTAGAAAGTACAGATATTTGAGTTCAACATGTGAGAAGTAGAAAGTACAGGTATTTGGGTTCAACATGTGAGAAGTAGAAAGTACAGGTATTTGAGTTCAACATGTAAGAAGTAGAAAGTACAGGTATTTGAGTTCAACATGTAACAAGTAGAAAGTACAGGTATTTGGGTTCAACATGTAACAAGTAGAAAGTACAGGTATTTGAGTTCAACATGTAAGAAGTAGAAAGTACAGGTATTTGAGTTCAACATGTAAGAAGTAGAAAGTACAGGTATTTGTGTTCAACATGAGAGAAGTAGAAAGTACAGGTATTTGAGTTCAACATGTGAGAAGTAGAAAGTACAGGTATTTGAGTTCAACATGTGAGAAGTAGAAAGTACAGGTATTTGAGTTCAACATGTGAGAAGTAGAAAGTACAGGTATTTGAGTTCAACATGTAAGAAGTAGAAAGTACAGGTATTTGAGTTCAACATGTGAGAAGTAGAAAGTACAGGTATTTGTGTTCAACATGTAAGAAGTAGAAAGTACAGGTATTTGAGTTCAACATGTAAGAAGTAGAAAGTACAGGTATTTGTGTTCAACATGAGAGAAGTAGAAAGTACAGGTATTTGAGTTCAACATGTGAGAAGTAGAAAGTACAGGTATTTGAGTTCAACATGTGAGAAGTAGAAAGTACAGGCATTTGAGTTCAACATGTAAGAAGTAGAAAGTACAGGTATTTGAGTTCAACATGTGAGAAGTAGAAAGTACAGGTATTTGAGTTCAACATGTAAGAAGTAGAAAGTACAGGTATTTGAGTTCAACATGTGAGAAGTAGAAAGTACAGATATTTGAGTTCAACATGTGAGAAGTAGAAAGTACAGGTATTTGAGTTCAACATGTAAGAAGTAGAAAGTACAGGTATTTGTGTTCAACATGAGAGAAGTAGAAAGTACAGGTATTTGAGTTCAACATGTGAGAAGTAGAAAGTACAGGTATTTGAGTTCAACATGTAAGAAGTAGAAAGTACAGGTATTTGGATTCAACATGTGAGAAGTAGAAAGTACAGTATTTGAGTTCAACATGTGAGAAGTAGAAAGTACAGGTATTTGAGTTCAACATGTAAGAAGTAGAAAGTACAGGTATTTGGATTCAACATGTGAGAAGTAGAAAGTACAGGTATTTGTGTTCAACATGTGAGAAGTAGAAAGTACAGGTATTTGGGTTCAAACATGTAAGAAGTAGAAAGTACAGGTATTTGAGTTCAACCTGTGAGAAGTAGAAAGTACAGGTATTTGGGTTCAACATGTAAGAAGTAGAAAGTACAGGTATTTGAGTTCAACATGTAAGAAGTAGAAAGTACAGGTATTTGAGTTCAACATGTAACAAGTAGAAAGTACAGGTATTTGTGTTCAACATGTGAGAAGTAGAAAGTACAGGTATTTGTGTTCAACATGAGAGAAGTAGAAAGTACAGGTATTTGAGTTCAACATGTAAGAAGTAGAAAGTACAGGTATTTGGGTTCAAAATGTAAGAAGTAGAAAGTACAGGTATTTGTGTTCAACATGTAAGAAGTAGAAAGTACAGGTATTTGGGTTCAAAATGTAACAAGTAGAAAGTACAGGTATTTGGGTTCAACATGTGAGAAGTAGAAAGTACAGGTATTTGTGTTCAACATGTAAGAAGTAGAAAGTACAGGTATTTGAGTTGAACATGTAAGAAGTAGAAAGTACAGGTATTTGAGTTCAACATGTGAGAAGTAGAAAGTACAGGTATTTGAGTTCAACATGTAGAAAGTACAGGTATTTGAGTTCAACATGTAAGAAGTAGAAAGTACAGGTATTTGTGTTCAAAATGTAAGAAGTAGAAAGTACAGGTATTTGAGTTCAACATGTAGAAAGTACAGGTATTTGAGTTCAACATGTAAGAAGTAGAAAGTACAGGTATTTGTGTTCAACATGTAAGAAGTAGAAAGTACAGGTATTTGAGTTCAACATGTGAGAAGTAGAAAGTACAGGTATTTGAGTTCAACATGTAGAAAGTACAGGTATTTGAGTTCAACATGTAAGAAGTAGAAAGTACAGGTATTTGTGTTCAACATGTAAGAAGTAAAAAGTACAGGTATTTGAGTTCAACATGTAAGAAGTAGAAAGTACAGGTATTTGGGTTCAACATGTAAGAAGTAGAAAGTACAGGTATTTGAGTTCAACATGTAAGAAGTAGAAAGTACAGGTATTTGAGTTCAACATGTAAGAAGTAGAAAGTACAGGTATTTGAGTTCAACATGTAAGAAGTAGAAAGTACAGGTATTTGAGTTCAACATGTAAGAAGTAGAAAGTACAGGTATTTGTGTTCAACATGTAAGAAGTAGAAAGTACAGGTATTTGAGTTCAACATGTGAGAAGTAGAAAGTACAGGTATTTGAGTTCAACATGTAAGAAGTAGAAAGTACAGGTATTTGTGTTCAACATGTAAGAAGTAGAAAGTACAGGTATTTGTGTTCAACATGTGAGAAGTAGAAAGTACAGGTATTTGGGTTCTAAATGTAAGAAGTAGAAAGTACAGGTATTTGTGTTCAACATGTGAGAAGTAGAAAGTACAGGTATTTGAGTTCAACATGTAAGAAGTAGAAAGTACAGGTATTTGAGTTCAACATGTAAGAAGTAGAAAGTACAGGTATTTGAGTTCAACATGTAAGAAGTAGAAAGTACAGGTATTTGTGTTCAACATGTAAGAAGTAAAAAGTACAGGTATTTGAGTTCAACATGTAAGAAGTAGAAAGTACAGGTATTTGGGTTCAACATGTAAGAAGTAGAAAGTACAGGTATTTGAGTTCAACATGTAAGAAGTAGAAAGTACAGGTATTTGAGTTCAACATGTAAGAAGTAGAAAGTACAGGTATTTGAGTTCAACATGTAAGAAGTAGAAAGTACAGGTATTTGAGTTCAACATGTAAGAAGTAGAAAGTACAGGTATTTGTGTTCAACATGTAAGAAGTAGAAAGTACAGGTATTTGAGTTCAACATGTGAGAAGTAGAAAGTACAGGTATTTGAGTTCAACATGTAAGAAGTAGAAAGTACAGGTATTTGAGTTCAACATGTAAGAAGTAGAAAGTACAGGTATTTGAGTTCAACATGTGAGAAGTAGAAAGTACAGGTATTTGAGTTCAACATGTAAGAAGTAGAAAGTACAGGTATTTGAGTTCAACATGTAAGAAGTAGAAAGTACAGGTATTTGTGTTCAACATGTAAGAAGTAGAAAGTACAGGTATTTGAGTTCAACATGTGAGAAGTAGAAAGTACAGGTATTTGGGTTCAACATGTAAGAAGTAGAAAGTACAGGTATTTGAGTTCAACATGTAAGAAGTAGAAAGTACAGATATTTGAGTTCAACATGTAAGAAGTAGAAAGTACAGGTATTTGGGTTCAACATGTAAGAAGTAGAAAGTACAGGTATTTGAGTTCAACATGTAAGAAGTAGAAAGTACAGGTATTTGGGTTCAACATGTAAGGAGTCAAAGTAAAAAGTGGTCAGAAAAATAAGAAGTGGAGTAAAGTACTGCAGAAACATGTACTTACGTACAGTAACAAAGTATTTGTACTCCACTACTTCCCACCTCTGATCCTGCACCACTCCACTTTGTCTGTTTTGCTCTAAAGCGCAGAGTGATGCCTCGCCTCGCTGTGGAGGATCTTTGGATTCTCCTCCTCACGTCGCTCCGGGTTCTGCCTGGGAACACGGATCGGTACCGGAGAGACTGACCGGTCTCCGCGGATCTGAGGTGTCGATTTGTTGGGATGAAATCAATGTGTCTTCTCACACCTCTCTCTGGTTTTTATTAATCTCTCTGGAGGAGGAGCTTGAGCGCTTCCTAGCAGCAACACATGAAAGCAGCCAACACGTTCAAAAGAAGCGACTGATACTAAATACAGCTACCAGAAGATTTGTATTTTATTAGTAAAGCAATTAATACATTTATCCTTTAGGGGGAATGGGGATAGTCACAGTTGCTCTGATCTAGAATAGCCTTAGGTAAGATGAAATAGAAATGATATAAACATAAATACTTAAAGTCATATGCACATTGTTCCAGGTTTGTGACACTAACATATAAGAAGTATTATATGAACATAAGACATATGTAAGTAATAAGAAGTAATGTAGGAAATGTACTTATAATATACAAACCAATAAATATGTAACAGTGTGTAAATATGTAGAGTCCTTATTCTGCTTTTGTGGGTTTCTCTCTCCTGATTGGTTCTTCAGGTTTTAGTGCATGTAAATGGTCTGCAGAGGCTACAATCCCTGGGTTCCCTCCAGAGCGGGAATACAGGGATTCTACACATAGTAACTTGTAGAACTGGTATTTTGTGTGACAATAATAATGAACTGGCACACATGTTATTAACGTTTTAATGATTGTCAAGAGTAACATACAAAATAAACATGGCATGAATACAACTTGTTGGACTAGGATAGGTGTCTTTATATTTCTCTCTCTCTCTCTTTTCCACACATGAAACAATATCATCAACAGTATCATGCTTCACGCAGACTTGTCACACAGAAGTTTTATCCTGATCCTTTAAGAGAAACATAAACATTAAAGTAAGTTGTGCATCAATTCTTCGTACATGAACCCAGTTTCTCTCCACCTGCAGTCACATGTGGGTTAAGTAAACACTCAGATTCTGTGCATCTGAAGGGGAGCGTTGTGAGGCAACACAGAAACCCACATCTCAGAGACAGAGAGGGATCTATATTTAGCCCGCCTGCAGACAGCTGAGGGGAGGTGAGGCCACAGGACGATCACTGACGGAGACGCTGCTGGATGCATGAATGAAGCATGAAGCTCAGAATGACCTGTTACACTACTTTGCAGGCATTGTTTAAACTACACGACAGCACAACAGCAACCTTCAGACGTACAGTAAAGCAGTCCTGTCAATGCAACAATACCACCATTTTACTTTACATTATGTAAGGTATTCCATATGCACCAATGTATGTAAACAAGATTCCTAAAAAAGTCAAAATAAAAATGTCCTTTCAAAATAATAACATTTGTATGAATAGAGTTCAATATTAATCTAAACATAAAAGTTAAATTAAAGGTGGGGTAGGTACGTTTGAGAACCCGGCTCGAGATACACTTTGTTATATTCCATGGGATGCTCTGAACATCTGAAGTGCTTTGACAACAACCCATTAAAGTATCTCATCTGTGGAAGCCGTGTAAAAAGTAGGGATCGACCGATATGGCTTTTTCAAGGCCGATACCGATACCGATTATTAGTAATCAAGGAGACCGATAACCGATATACATTTGCAGTCAAATCAGAAAATCTTGTTGTCAAAATGTAGAACCCCACCTCTAAATGTGCAATAAAAAGATAATTAAGAATAAGTAAAAATGCAGTCTACAAAACGCGTATAAGAGAGATATCGGTTGTGCTCCATGTCTCTAATCGCTGGCAGTTTAACGCCCGTCCAGCAGACGCTCCCCCCCCCACGAGTTATATTTCGGTCGAGTAAAGGTCGGAGCCATGATCAACTTTGATGTGAAAATGATCCCAAGTTATTGCTCCGCTGCTGTGTCAGAAGCCCAGAGCCGTGAACCACCTGCTGTAAAGGCCGTTCACCTCCCATTGTTTCAAAGCTGCTCACCTTATTTCACTGCCAACCTGGACTCTATGTCTCCATTGACACACTGGTTACAATCTACATGTGTCACTGCTGAATACAATCAGCTCTAGGAGTGTGAACATATTCAGCAGCATGTTGTTCCTGTTTGCAGCCCAGCATGACGCTCATGTCTTTGTACAACATAAGGGTCTAGAGCAGTGTTTGTCAAACTTTTTCATACCAAGGACACTTAACCAATAAAAAAACACTCGCGGACCACCTAACTCCACAAATATCCAAAATCACATCGTTTTTCTAGAACAGATTACAAATCGCCTGAAAGTGGTACAAACAAGTGGCAACATGTGTGAGGAAGGTGTTACCCTGGGCTATATCATGCAATTCAAAATGAAACTTAACCTCGCTCCATTGCGGAGATATTCCCACGAGAGTGCGGAAAACTTAAATTAATTTATTTATTTCAAATGTGAAATGTTACCAATATACTCACGGACCACTTGGGGGCGCTCACGGACCACCAGTGGTACGCGGACCACACGTTGAGAAGCACTGGTTTAGATGATGAATTCATTCGTAATTTATAAACACATGACTCCACGCCACAACCGCTAAGCTAAAGGTGGCTAATGTTGGGAGTGATGATGTTAAACTGATAAACTACGAATCTCTTCAGCTTCTGTTAACCACAGAACTTATTTCAGGCGAACAACCAAAAGCACATTTAGTACGAGGAGACGGGAGTTGGTAAAATGCTGACTCATTTAGGGATGTTAGTTCCTGTACCTTTCATAATGACTGTATACATTCAGTATACCAATTAGAAAATGCAACGGGGAGAGCTTCAGAACAAAGCTACAGCTAACTGTATTATTAAAATAACTTCCTGTCTGGATTATAAAAAAGCTATATTTGTGTATTTTGGCTCAGGTGTGAGGCTGACGATGGGAGGTGAGCAGAGCCATGAGGAGAAGGCCAAGGAGGAAGAAGAGGAAGCTGACAAACAGAAACCATCTGCCCACGCCCAGAGCTCAGGATCTGCTGCTGGAGGAACCGGAGGCGCTTCCGTGCTGCCTGGTTTTCTGTTCCAACTTCTGTGTTAGTGCTATTCCTTTGCGTCACTAGCTTCACCACCATACTTGCCAAATAGACCGTTTTAAGCGTTTAAATAAACTGTCATTAGGTATTAACACTCTTGTAGAATAGAAAGTAAGCATTTTCATTCCTAATATGCGATTACTTTATCTCCAAAACTCGTATTTAGGAATTGACGCTGATGTTTGAACTGTGAGGAGCAACTGGCTGTGACAAAGCACGTGGCAACCACGATCTTATTCAAATATATAATGTATCGTTATAATATTAACTAACTGCCAGGAGGGTAGACACAGGTCCATACTGCAAGTTTAACCATAGGGTGTTAAATAGTAAGTGTAATTTAAAGTCACTGTTACAAGCTGGCTCTGCAAAAGGACGTAGTTCCACACAGGAGTTGCTCAAAACAATCATTTATTTTATCCAACGCAGTTACAACCAACAATAAAACACACAGAGGATCGGTGGCCTGCTGCACCGAGGTCTGGGTGGGAGAGCCATGTGCTGCAAGGAGCTCTCTGTGCGAGTCTCACACCCCACTTCTCTCTGGCTGCTCTCTCTGTATTCACAGCACTTTTCCCCAGCTTTCAAAGACTCATTGCTGGGTAGAAAAGCCTTGTGCATCACCCTGGAGCTCTGCATAGGTGCCTGTGAGTGTGAGACCCTGCTAACAGCAGTGAACCTGCTGCCAGCATTACGAACATATTAATCAGGCGTTTTAACACTTTTTTCCATGAACATGAATTGTATTCACTGTCATCTAAATGTAATTCCGGGTAACTCGGAGCACGATTGTACCTTTTACTATTTAAATGTATTTGTATTATATATTTTTGGGCTATTAAAGTGACATTTCTGGGTGACTTTGTCAGTTTATGGAGCTTAGCCCACAATTCCTGGAGGTTCCAGGCCGAATATGGGAGCTCATTGGCGGCCTGCCATGCGCCCCCACCCGTGGAAAGAAGAAAAAAGTAAAGAAAACGGTCAATTATATATAAAAAAATTCTCAAAATAACGACTGAGTGCCAACGGAGAAGGCGCTCAAAAAAGCTCAACCCTTCGGCGCTCCGGGGCCGAAGCCCCGGACACGTTTCCACTCCCCCGTTGCAACTTACAACGGGGGAGTGGAAACCAAGCCTCCCCTCACGTAAAAAAATGCATTCATCATTTTCAAGCTACCATCTGCACGAAATCGGAAACCCGGTTTGTGAGAGGACTCAGAAAGAAAACGGCTGTCTCACTTCATGGAGGAATGTATCCGCTCCATGTGTGCTCTGGCTCGGATACAATTGTTCCATGTAGACTCCCTAGCATGGTTCTTACCAAACTTTACGTTTTTGAACTGGTCTCTGGAGGAATGTAAGGGGAGTTGTCAGGGGACTCTACCCGCCTTATGAGACACTATTTTCGGATACTTTTTTCCATTTTCACCCCTTTTCTATGGATCTCCACAAAGTTAACTTTTTCTGACTGTGGAGGAATGTAAGGGGAGTTGTCAGGGGACTCTTGCGGGCTCATGATGCACTTGTTTGAGCCCTTTTCCATGAATTAATTTAAACTTATTTGTTTTACATTTTGGTCAATTTGACCCAGTTCTGGTTCCGCATTGCCTGGAGGATAGGACCGAGAGATGACAGACTCTCTGGCCGCCTCACAAGTCACTATTGTCGGACACTTTCTTTGCTTTACCCCGGTTCTATCACTCTTTCCTCCTTTGACCGTAACACGTGTTTCCTGCTGGGGTACTGCCTGGTTCCGGGGCACCCCAAACCCTCTCATGGTCGGGGCACCATGAATTGATGCATCGGACCCAATGTTGCCATCACCAGCCCCGCGTTGGTGCGGAGGTGGGACCATTTAACCCGGTGGTAACCCAAGTCCTCCCTTGGTCCGTGTACCATGCATTGAAGCATTGGACCCATTGTTGCAATCACCAGTTACGCTAACGCATATAAACGGAAAAACCATTTAAATACAAATCATTGTGTCTGTTTTAGTAAGGATGTCATCCGAATGCCCGGTGTGCTGACTCTTCTATCTGGCTTTGAACAAGCACCTTAAGCACACACATCATTCTTAAAATGGCCAGTGGCAGAATAAATGTTCGGACCAAACCCTGTCCCATCACAGGGTGTCCGTATGCTGGGAAGAGACTAGACCGTCGTGTAACTCATGACCACCCTGACCTCTGGAATTTCCAAAGTGACCAATCAGAATCGAGTTTTAAACTTGTGTAATTAACAATTGATATATTTGTAGAAAGTGATGCTAAAGTCATTCACGGCTACACAAATGGTGCAGGGACTGAAACACTGGCCAATCAGAGCAGAGGGGGCTTCTTCGAGGATGACCTTAAACTTTTTGATGTTAAACACGACCAAAACTGAAGTTATTGTACTTGGCCCGAAGAATCTACGAAACAAATTATCTAAAGATATACTAACTATGGATGGCATTAATTTGGCCTCCAGTGAGACTGTAATGAATCTTGGTGTTATATTTGATCAGGATTTATCCTTTAACGCCCACATAAAATCAATTTCAAGGACCGCCTACTTCCATCTACGTAACATTGCAAAAATCAGGCATATCTTGCCTCGAAACGATGCAGAGAAACTAGTCCATGCATTTGTTACTTCTAGGCTGGATTATTGTAACTCTTTATTATCAGGGAGTACCAAGAAGTCAATCAAGTCGCTTCAGCTGATTCAAAATGCTGCGGCTCGTGTACTAACCAGAGTTAGGAGAAGGGACCACATTACTCCTGTTCTGGCTGCCTTACACTGGCTCCCTATAGAACACAGGATAGAATTTAAAATTCTTCTTCTCGCCTACAAAGCCCTTAATGGGCAGGCGCCATCTTACCTTAAAGAACTCATTATACCCTACTGTCCTACTAGGGCATTGCGTTCCAAGAATGCAGGGTTGTTGGTTGTTCCTAGAGTCTCTAAAAGTACAATGGGAGCCAGAGCCTTTTCTTATCAAGCTCCACATTTGTGGAATCAGCTTCCAGTTTGTGTTCGGGCGGCAGACACCCTATCCGTTTTTAAGAGTGCGCTTAAGACCTTCCTTTTTGATAAAGCTTATAGTTAGGGCTGATTAGATTCAGCCCCTAGTTTTGCTGATATAGGCTTAGTTTGTCGGGGGACATCTTACTTCTTCCTTCTCTCTGTCTGTACCTGTGTACTCTCATGTTCCGATTAACCCAGCTTCCCCAAATGTCTTTCTTTTTGGGGTCTATATATGCTGGGATCCGGAGTCATGGATGATCCTGCGGTCTTGTGTCCTGGATCGCGAGCGCTGGATCTTGAGTCGTGGCTGTGGTCCTGGATCATCGGTCCTGGATGGATATCCTCGTGGATTCATCTTCCTATTATACACACATGCATTTCCAAACATTTGGACTACCTATGTTGCAAATGTATTATCTTTTCAATTTACACACGGCATCTATTGCACGTCTGTCCGTCCTGGGAGAGGGATCCCTCCTCTGTTGCTCTCCCTGAGGTTTCTCCCATTTTTCCCTTTAAACTGGGTTTTCTTTGGAAGTTTTTCCTTGTACGATGTGAGGGTCTAAGGACAGAGGGTCTGAGGACAGAGGGTCTAAGGACAGAGGGTGTCGTATTGTCATACTGATATTCTGTACACACTGTGAAGACCACTGAGACAAATGTAACATTTGTGATATTGGGCTATATAAATAAACATTGATTGATTGATTGATTGATTCGAGAGACAGAGTGAATACAGGTAGGCCTATATTCAAACAGAAAGTCAATATTTGTAATTTATTTTAAAAGTATACTTGTATTACAAACGATCCATGAGCATGTGTGTGTCTGAATGTTTGAATAAAAACACATTTTAGAGAATG
This sequence comes from Champsocephalus esox, assembly GCA_036324585.1. NCBI lineage: Eukaryota > Metazoa > Chordata > Actinopteri > Perciformes > Channichthyidae > Champsocephalus > Champsocephalus esox. The sequence continues at coordinate 45,425,478 of CM070495.1, forward strand.
AAGTTTCCACCTTTATTGACATGTCATTGTAAACAGAACATGGTGTTATTGGTATATAATTGGCGTGGGACAGTAAAACCAAAAGAATCTTCTCTGCTCCAGTTTTAAATAATAAAACGTTGTCTTATTAAACAATAAAGACATAAAAGTGGATGACAGTAAAGTCGTCAGAAAGTCATAAACGTAAACATGCCTATCAACCATAAGCATTGTCATAAAAATGGTCCAACATCATGTACAAATAATCAGGACTTTCATCTCAAAATTCATTGGTCTTCATATTTACATGAGCTGATACTTGCCATCCGACTGGAGAGGACGTCGAGATGACAAAAACAAAACAAAATTAAATGGTCGACATTTTTTCATTTCGATTTTTATAATCAAACCATTTGGTCAAAAAACCCCAAACCAAAAAAAGGTATGTACAGAAAACGTTTCTTTGTCTTTATAAGAAAAGAAAAAACGGAATCTCTCTTAAAGCTATAATCTGATAACATCTCCCTAGAAGTAGTACTGGTAGAAGTCGTGATATTATCCAAAGAACTTTAATATATCTTGTTACTTCAAAGAGTCTGCCCAGAATACCTTTGATATGTTTTTATTCACCTACGCATATATATATTTACTTTTTAAGAAAAGAGAACATTCGAAACTAAAGGCAACAACAGGCAAGTTAACGGAAGACTTAGCCACGGGAAGCCACTCCAAGCTCACGCTGACATACAAATCAAATTGTAAAATGTTAGTAATAGAACAGCTGGGACAAAATACAAGATGGAGTGGGGCAACTATTTATACGAACAGTTTGAAATACACTCTTTTGTTTTGTCTGTAAGGCGATGTTCGACCTTACATTTTTAAGGTTCAATGTCCTAAATGATAGGTTCAGTTTTATTTTGAATTTTAAAACCTTGCTGTTCATAATGTTCTCTTCCGATGGAAGCGCTTGGGAAGAAAACCATATTCAACAATATTTTGTATTATATATATATTATATTCCGATTTTTATTCCATATCTTAATCCTTCTTACTCCATTCCATTGCAATGTAAACACTGGTATTGCTACTGTATTTTTTATATTTTTCTAGTTCTCCACCTGTGTTTTTAATTCTTGTTTTGATGCACCAAGTCAAACTCCTCGTACGTGTAAACCTGGTAATAAACCTGATTCTGATTCTGATATTTGTATACAAACTATGGTCAAAGTCATTATACCGATGAATTGAAATTCGAAGTGTACTAGTTTGTCCAATTTAAATGGATGCCTCCTTATAAGCTTCTTACAATTACATATGTTTTTTAAAGATTGTGTCACGATTCTCATGTTTTGTCACGTTTGTAGTTTTGTCTGTCCTTGTGTAACGTGTTCACCCCCGTTTCCTGCCCGTCTGCTTTCTGTCTGTTTCCCTCCCTGATTACCCGATTGTGTTCACCTGTTGCCCTTGTGTTTCTCCTCCCCTGCCCAGCTGTGTCTTGTTCTGTGATTACCCTTCTGTGTATTTAGTCTAGTCTTCCCCTGTGTTCCATGTCGGTTCATTGTTTCCCCTCCTTGTTCTTCCACGGTCTGTGTCCCTTGTGCTGCTTTGGATATTTTGGATTCTGCCTTGTTTTTGCCACAAAAAAACAAAACTACAAACGTGACAAAACATGAGAATCGTGACAGATTGTTAAACCAAGCGTTACCCAGATGTCCACATGGTTTTACAACTTAACCACAAATCTGCATCATTGTGATTGTAATTATGGATTGAAGGGAGTAGCTTTCTGAATGTACGGTAAATAAAACCTACGGAGCGTGTCAGTGCTGTTTGGGAGTGGCTTCACCAGAACGCTAAGTCTCTCTTTGAAGGCAACTCACTGTTGTCCAGAGCCACCAGAACGTCTCCAGACCCGGGACAAAATGACCCCTCCACGCTGCTTCTCTCTTCTGTTTCTTTTCTACCTGAAACCAAGCTCCTTCCCTCCTCTTAGGAAGCACCTTAAAGGACGCACAGTAAGTGGTGTGAAATGTCCAAAGAGATGGATTGCAACATGAACAAAGACGAGGATCAAATGGTGGCATGTTGGGACAAATCCCTCCCGCAGTTTGTCCCAGGTCTGCGTCCAATAACCATCCAAGAGGCAAATCTTCAGAGGACCCTTTGCCCTCTAAGTAAAAAACCCAGCTGAATAAATAGGTTTCAAACTAAAAATCACATACATATATTTAGTATTATTTATGTGTCTATGAACAGGCGACAGTAAATCACTACGGTATGTTTTCTTCAAGTACCTTACTTCCATTTCCACTAACAGACATCTGCTGAAGAACACTGTAAACTGCTATTCTCTGTAAACCTCAGTTCGTATTTACACAGCTTCGGTCTTTCCTCCCAGCGGGTTAACGCGGTGCGGTGTCTCTTTCAGATCACGTGTGACCTGCAGTTTTAACACCCCTTCTCTTAAAAACATTTGTTAACACATTTCCCTCTCTTACTAAGGACTGCAGGCCTCTAAACATCTCAAACGCTTCCCTTTAACAATCGTTCCTTTTAAAAATTACATCCCCATACAAAAGAAATACATTTTTGCACTTATTAAAGTGGAAAAACAACAAAAGGACTTGATAATGTTTAGTCAAAGATCACAGTTTGGCTTCAAACACGTATGTTGACGTTTGACTAAGCTAACTTAAGTTCAAATAAGTCAACGTATACTTTTGGTTTCCACAGGATATCATCTTCAACAGATTTTGATTAGATTAGATTTCCGAGCAGCAAGCACAAGCTTATGGGGCATGATGATAACTCACCGTGTAGAGTGGGTGTCCCATATACTACGGTAAAGCCCCTGTCACACTGTCCCGAAATTGACACCCGATGGACACACGATAAAGGAAATGTTCAAATTCGGCTCTGATCGTAGCAACATCGGGCCGTTCGTGAGGGCATCGTAAGCCATCGTGTGACCGCCGGTGGAGTTTCTCAGGCTCCGGCAGCAACTTCGTGAGCGGCAACTTCGTAAGGCACTCGTGAGGGCATCTTGTCAAGTCGTGTCATCTTCGTGTTATCATCGGTGCATTCGCCCTCACTGATCGGGGCGAATGCCCGATGGCACCGATGATAACAAGATGCCCTCACGATGGCCTTACGAAGGGCAACATGGACACACGAATTCAACACGAAAATGAACCTTCTCAAGGTCCTTCGGCAATTTGTTGGCATGCCAAAGATTTTGCCACCGCTCACGAAGTCGCTGCCGGAGCCTGAGAAACTCCACCAGCGATCATACGAAGGCTTAAGATGCCTCACGAACGGCCCGATGCTACGATCACAGCCGAATTTGAACATTTCCTTTATCGTGTGTCCATCGGGTGTCAATTTCGGGACAGTGTGACGGGGGCTTAAGGAAACATTTCAAACTAATCGGGAGAAAATAAATTTCCCTTCAAAAGATATTGACAATGTACATTTGTTGAATGGGAATGCAATTTGTTTGGATGACTTAATATACACACTGTAACCTGATGAGGATGAAGTGAGAACAGGAGTCCTTCCTAGTCGAAGCAACAGAAGCCTAAACCGTAAAAAAAACAAACAAAGACGTGCAACCAACCAGAACATTGCCGGCTTTAACGCCTCCGAAAATCCCAGTAAAAATCAGCTCTAAAAACTGCACGAGAAGCTCTCTTCCTTAAAACATCTACTGCTGAAGTGCCGTGAAGCAAGGCACTTAATCCCCGATTGCATCAGTGCAGCGTGTCAGGAAGAGTTTTAATCAACCTGCAGGAAGTCCCTGAAAGCAACACTAAAGTCATAATCCCGTACACCAGGTGTCTTCTCTTGAACGAGCACCAAGGACAACAATGACGGTGTGTGACATTAAGCTGGAGATATGATTATTACTACATGTGGGTGGAATAACTTGCTCCCGCCATCCCTCGTATGAATCACACTGTATTATATTAACACATTTCTACCCTCTTTTTGCCTGTCTTATGTAGTAATAATAAGTGCACTAAAGCAGAACACCTGAAGTGTATTTCATCATCAAGTCATTGAAACAGTGAAACGAACCTAAACCGTCCCAAATGTGAGAATCAGAACTCCTTTCTATATGTTTAAAATGTGTATAAGGAACGACAGAAATTGGTCGAACAGGCAGTTCTTCTCAAGATAGACATTCATGTTTCCCACGACCCTCCTGTCTGAACGTGTACAGGCTGAATGGTCAAAGAAGCACATTATTCCGCGTTTGTTCTACCCCCTCGAGGAACACGTGTTTTTCTTCTAAGCGCCGTCGGGACATTGAACGACATGGATTTGTGCTGAATTGCTTTCGACAAGTCATTGCACGGGTATATACGGAGGGAACACATTCAATTACTGCGGGACGGAGAGCTCCGTGAGTAATGCAGGGCTGGAGACACTATGTACTCGATTACATGTAAAGTAGCCTCGAGAGTGATAAACAACATAATGAAGTTTACTCAAGTATTTAACTTTTCAATTCTGAGGTACTTGAGTTTTCATTTTGGGCCTTTTCATACTCCACTACAGCTTGGAGGCTAATATCGTACTTTATACTCCACTACAGCTTGGAGGCTAATATCGTACTTTATACTCCACTACAGGTGAGTGAGTGAGTAAGGTTTTGAAAGGAGGTTTTTGTACTCCGAGCAAAGTATTTTAACAATTCTACTTTTATTGAACTAAAACGTACTTCTTTCACCACTGGGAGTGATGCGCTGCTGCAGTATCAGTATGTGGATATTTATAGTCTAGTTAATAATATCTCCTCACAAAGACAGCGACTCAGCGTGTGATCTCCGGCCTGGGGGGGGGGTCGTGGACGGGAGACTCCAGAACCCCTCTGGGTATCCGACTGGCCTCTAAATGAACTGTTCTGAGTCACAATGGCGTTAATAACATTTAAATGAGCAGCTTGTGTATTAAAATACGTTAGAGCTGCAGTGCTGCTGTTCTACAAGACGCGTAGCTATAAAGGAAATGTACCTTTTTGTGCATGCGTCGCTATTTTCTGAAATAATCAAAAATCCCATTGTTTTTTTGTGGAGGGAACCCTTGGTTAGCTCAATTCTGGTCTGCCTTACAGAACGAAACCTCATCTCTTCACCACCATACGTCCTTTCATTAAAGTTGAACATGGCAACTTTCAACGTGACAAAATGAGAGTATTCAATCTGTTTGATCAAATCTTAAGTTAAGTCTTTTTGTAACTGGGATTGTAACCATGTCCCCATGTCAGAATCACATTGTCTTAGTTCACATAGTTTCTCCAAATGTATTGAAGTACTTCAATCCCTGTAAATTAAATTCCTTGCTCACAGAAACCACCAACAGCTTTTAAACATTCCTGCTCCCTTTAAACATATCTAATGATCCTAAGTACGGAAATACAACAAGGCGTGTTTAAAAAGTGTCATCAAATCCTTCTGAGAGGCAAAAGTCGAGTATCGAGAGCCAAGACTAGACATTTTGGCACTTTTTGATGAAAACTGGAGACAAATTACAAGCTCCGTAGTTTCAACAAACAATTAAAGCACTTATTAAATCATGGGACAAAGATAGAGGGAAAGACAGATGGACGGTGAGAAGAGACGGAGGGCGGATGAGGAGGACGAGTGGCCCCTGTCAGAGCTTGGGAACAGAAGTACTTCATTAAGCTCGGTCGACGTCTCCTTGCTGCAGACTGCATACTAATTCAGACCCACATGTATCCTCTGTGCACCCCCCTTCTCTATCCCCTCCTTTTTGCAAATCTCTAATCCACTCACATGTAGAGGAGCAGAGAGAAATACAACGACGAGGATCAAAATACCTACCGTAGCTCTGTCAGGGCCCGTATTTACCAAACCTCCACACTACACTTAAAACTCCAATTAAAAAAAGTTATTTTAAGTGTGAGAGACATTTATCAAGTAGCAAAGTGTAACATAAGAGAAGCTTAATTACATGTATGTAGAGCCAATCAGACTGAAGGTGTAACCCTACATATCTCATATTGTTCATTTATTAGAAAATTGCTTTAATAGTAAGTGCAAAATGTGTAATTTAAAAGTCCAAAATCACAGGTATCAATTAATAAAATATATAACAATCTGTAAACAAGCATTTAATATGTTTGAAGTGTGTAAAAAGAGATCAATTATTAGGAAATTGGCTTAAATGGTAAAAAAACAACTAATTCCAAAATTCTCCAGCTGGTTGAAAAAGTAAGTTAAAGATATAAGATACACAATAAATACAATTAGTTTTGTTATTGTTGTTGTTTGTACACCTGCCTTATGCATTAATATCCAATCCATGCACACACAGAATAATAAAAAGTAGTTTAAAATCATCATCATAGCCAAATGTATTTTTGAACACTCATTGTAGCACTTTTATTTTTGAAGTTTGTTATTAGAAGTAAATGAAAAGGATTTTTTTTGTTGTGCTTAAGTCACTTAATAAGTTTGATAAATACGAGCCCTGGTTTGCGTTCACCTTTTTAAATATGAGCACATATGTTTGGAGACAGAGATAAGGCTGTTAAAATGTCATTCATCTTTTCTATCGATATGCTTCAGTCGATGCTGGGAAAATCAAAGCAGGGGAGTTTAAAGTTGGCAAATCCTTTAGTGAATGCCGACAAAGATGTTGTTTTGCTGTGTGAAGTGAAGAGAGAGGAAGGTCCTCTTTGACAATGTTGCAGGTCCATACAACTATAAATAAATATAAATTAAATTAAAAGATCAAGAGAGAGATCCTTGTTTTTTTTGTTTTTTTTACATGGCCATACATGTTTCCTTCAAGTTTGATATTTTATTCTTTATTTTCTCGTCGTTAAGTTGAAGTAGTTCACGTGTACAAGTTGTTGTTAGAACGAACTTGGAGGTGGCTTTAAGGAGCGTATTCTTTCCGCCCCGAATCCTCGTTCTTTTTTTTTCCACTGAGAAGGAGAGTTGTGTTTTAGGTCCGAGGAGTCAAAGTTCAGTGTCGCTGAAGAGACCCCGTTTCACTTAAAGAGAGGTGTGTTTCCTGTCCTTATCCAATCAGATCCTCCAGGAGTCTTCGTGGACTTCGCTCGATTATCCTAGCCATTGCTATCCTTCCCCGCTGAGGAACGGGAAAAAGTCATAATCGGACAACTCGCCGCTTTACACTTGTGTCACAAGACAGGCACGCACTTCTCTCTAAGACTGATCAAATGTCTAAACCTACACGCGTTTTCAGTGTCCGTCTGTTCATCACAAGCTAGCACAATTAGCGTCTTTCAGCATTGACTTTCCATTGTTTTTGTTGCTAGCGAACCTGGCCTAAAGCCAACATTAGCTTGCCAACCGTCTTCTTTAATCCATGACCTCTTCAAAGCAGTGTTGCCTGTCATACCCACTCCTGAACAGGGTATTTGTAGTAGTGCTGCGTAATGGTGCTCTGCTGCACTCCTTTGTTTTTGAACTGAAATATGGTGTACACCAGCACCAGGATGCACAGCGACAGGATGCACGGGATCACCACGGCGATGGCGTTGACCGTCGTCGGGACGTCGTTGATGGTCACCATGATGTCCACGTCGTCTAGCGGCAGATGGCGGTCTCCACGGTTCCCTTTGCTGCCAGAGCGCTCCATATCCGACTGATCGCAGCCCATCCAGTCTCGCAGGATGGACTTCGGGTATCCGGGCTCCACCGTCAGCTTCTGGTTGTCGAACTTCCAGTACTCCTTCCCCTTGTAGAAGTAGGTGTAGTCTGAAGAGGGGAGGATGAGGAGGGCAGGGAGGTATGAAGAAAGAAAGGTGGGTGGGGTCAAGGAAAGAAAAGGTAAATGAGTGGGTTGCAGTTGTAAAGCATGCAACATACAGTATAACACAGTAGATTCAAAATATATGCATCAACCTGAAACAAGCTGAACCCAACTTCATTTAAAATCTATTTAACGTCATCGTTAATCATCATTGTAAGGGTAAACTTGTTTTGAAAACATGACTTTAGCAACTTTTTGTTTTACAGATTTCAGTAGTCCACATCAACGACTCGAGGAACATTGACAAAATAATTCAAATCCCGGACCAACCCCCAATTGTTAATGACAAAGAATGGGAGAAAGACCTGATCTGCTTAAAAGAAACTGCCAATTTCCAGCAGCTGGACAGCTCAGGTTTTAGAGTTCGACTCCCAAGCCAGCGGACAATTTCAGGAAACCCAGATAAACAATAACATCTAGCAACATCTGAAGTTTACGTGGGTAATAGGTCCCGGGTTCAAATCCCGGACGAACTTCCAAAATAGGAGAAAGATGGAATTTACTCAACATTTACTGAATAAGAAAAAAATGTACCGAATTTAAATAAGATAGGCCCTGCTGAAATGGGAGTGCCATCACACACCCTCCGTAAAAAGGGGGTCCCAGAACCACTATCAAATCTAGCGACATCTGACGTTTAGGTGGTGATAGGTCCCGGTTTCAAATCCCGGACGAGCCCCCAAAATAAGAATATCGATGGGATTTCCTCAACTTTTACAGGATTTCAAAACAAAAGTGCCATCACACTCCCTCCATAAAAAGGGGTTCCAAACCCAGATAAACAATAACATCTAGCAACATCTGAAGTTTACGTGGGTAATAGGTCCCGGGTTCAAATCCCGGACGAACTTCCAAAATAGGAGAAAGATGGAATTTACTCAACATTTACTGAATACGAAAAAAATAGGCCCTACTGACATGGGAGAGCCATCACACTCCCTCCGTAAAAGGGGGTTCCCAACCCAATCTACCAACATCTGCAGTTTGGGAGCTGAGTCCCTAAAATAGGAGATGGATTTCCTCAAAATGTACTGAATTTAAAAAACATCAACATCACAACTGTTAATTAAATATAGTTGAATTGTATCCATGGAACCAAATGTCAATCTAATTTCAAGCCACCCTGGCCAAATTCCACATGACTATGGTCACTCAATGTTTCCTCAAGAGCTCGCTCTCAGGAGACACACACTCAATCAGTTCTCTCTTTAAGAGAAGCCCCCTCTCTAACTGGAAATCATCCGTCTGCGTCCTCAGCCGCCTCGCTCAGCTCCGGTTCATCCCCGTGACGCAGGATCTCATTAGAGGAAATCACATTTCTGTTGTGACACGTTGGTTATAGGCAGCTACAGTCTTTCAGTGGTCGTTCTTATTGAAGGGCAATATCATGTAATGCCTGCGAGACAGACGCTGCCGCTGAGTGAAGAATGGGATGTGAGGGGGAGATATAGAGGGGGAGATATAGAGGGGGAGATGCAGAGGGGGAGATATAGAGGGGGAGACAGAGGGGGAGGTGCAGAGGGGGAGATATAGAGGGGGAGATATAGAGGGGGAGATGCAGAGGGGGAGATATAGAGGGGGAGACAGAGGGGGAGATATAGAGGGGGAGATATAGAGGGGGAGACAGAGGGGGAGATGCAGAGGGGGAGATATAGAGGGGGAGATGCAGAGGGGGAGACATAGAGGGGGAGATGCAGAGGGGGAGATATAGAGGGGGAGGGGGAGATATAGAGGGGGAGGAAACATGAAGTGATTCAGCCTCACCAAACACACACTCTCACCAAACACACACTCTCACCAAGCACATACACAGCTTCACCAAACACACACTCACCAAACACACACTCAACACAAGTGCGTATTAGTGTACGCCAGTGGTTCTCAAAGTGGGGGTGCAGAGGCATGACAGGGGGGGCGCGAGAGACCAGGAGGAAAAATGGTTATAAAAAAAAAGATAAAAGAAAAAAATCATATTTTGAAAAATGATTGATTCGGAAATAATATGATGCAGCACTATTACGCCTGAGTCTCTGCGTGTCATTAAAGCTCAGCTCTGTGTGTGCGTGGAACGAGCCATTTTGTGTGCGCGCGCGAGAGAGAGAGCGCACCGGTACCGGAGATCGTTGTTGTTAGCTTCTGGTGCTAGCGAGCTACGCTAACGGATATAAGGAGTTTTTTCAACAACAAAGTGGAGAGTCCTCTCCCGTCAGACTGAGAGACTCAGTGAGCTAAAGGACTCTCAGTGTTTAGATAGTTAACTTTAGTCTAAGTTATCTCAGTGGGTCTCAAACATTTTGGTCACCATCAGAGTTGGGTGTAACGCGTTACAAAGTAAACACCACATCAAACCTCAACAAACACCATGCTAAGGTGAAGCTAACGCACACGCTATCTGTTGTTTGTTTATATCACGTAGTCTGTTCTTCTTCTCTGTCTTCTGGTTTTTGCCTGTTTTGAATGACAAATACACACTACCGCCACCTGCTGGTAAGGAGAGTTATTGCCACTCACGCATGCGCAGTTTGTACGTGCTCGGCGAGTAATAATAATAATACATTGCATTTCGAAGCGCTTTTCCAGGTGCTCAAAGACGCTTTACAGTGGTGATAAAACATGATAAAATAGAATTTAAAAGTTATTAGAACAGCAACACAGCATAATTCACAGATTAAAAGCCAGTCTGAAGAGGTGTGTTTTGGTCAGTGTTTTGAAAGTGGGGGGGTCGGTGCAGTCTCTGATGTGTTGTGGGAGGGAGTTCCAGAGGGTGGGGGCAGCGATGGAGAAGACTCTGTCCCCCCAGAGGGTGGGGGCAGCGATGGAGAAGCCTCTGTCCCCCAGAGGGTGGGGGCAGCGATGGAGAAGGCTCTGTCCCCCCAGGTTCGGAGCTTGGTTTTCTTGGGGATAGAGAGGAGGTTCGCTTCTGATAAGCGAAGGCTGCGCGAAGGGGTGTAGCGGTGGATCAGGTCGGAGAGGTAGCTGGTTATTGAGAGATTTGTGTGTTAGCAGAAGGATTTTGAAGTGTATTCGTTGACGGACAGGGAGCCAGTGCAGGTTTTGAAGGACGGGGGTGATGTGGTCTCTGGAGCGGGTGTGGGTGAGGAGGCGGGCAGCGCAGTTCTGGATGTATTGTAGTTTATTTAGGATTTTGAATGATGAACCATACAGGATGCTGTTGCAGTAGTCCAGTCTTGAAGTGACAAATGCGTGGATGAGGGTTTCAGCAGCCAGGAAGGTGAGTGAGGGACGGAGGCGGGCAATGTTTTTCAGATGGAAGAAGGCGGTCCTGGTGATGTGGTTTGTGTGTTTGTCAAATTTGAGCTGGCTGTCAAAGATTACTCCAAGGTTGCGAATGTGAGGAGAGGGGGTTAGAGTGGTGCTGTCAAGGGTGAGGTTGAAGTTCTGAGTGGTGTTGGTGCGGGATGGGGGTCAGATTACGATGATATCAGATTTGTCGCTGTTCAGTTGAAGGTAGTTTGTTTGCATCCAGGATTTAATTTCTGAGAGACAGTTGGTGAGTGTGGAGTGAGTTGTGGCAGTGATGGTTTTTGTGGAGATGTAGAGTTGGATGTCATCAGCGTAGCAGTGATACTGGAGGTTGTGGCGACGGATGATTTTTAAAGTAAAGTAACGAGTAAAGTAACGAGTTATGTAGATAGTAACGAAGTAGTGTAATATATGACTTTTTTTTAAAGTCATATGTAATATGTAACATATTACATTATACAACGACCCCATCTCTGGTCACCATTAATGTAAACAATTATTTCCGAGGTACACATTTATATGATCATTATAGTTATAAACAAAGAAAAGAACAAATGAAAAATAGGTATGAAATACTATATGACAGCAAAACAAGAATACAATTTAAAAGGGAGTAATTCGTAAAATATCCATAAAGAAAAAGTAAATCTGACTACAGTTATATTTCATATGTGTGTGTTGAGATGTCTCCATAGATCTCTCATGTTGCTCTCAAAGTGCACCAGATTGATGCTTTTAACTTCAATATTTAAAAATCTTCCCGGGGGAGCATGCCCTCGGACCCCCCTATGGGAGGTCCACACGCCACCTATAGAAATAGCACTTGACCCCTGCTTACACCTATATGCCGTAAGCTGATTATCGAGCCTTCATTGTAACAGGGTACACTGTGTGTGTGTGTGTGTGTGTGTGTGTGTGTGTGTGTGTGTGTGTGTGTGTGTGCGTGGGGATTGTTGCAGTCGAACATTCCTCTGTAGCGCCCGGTGCATTAATGGGAAACCCTAAATGTTTGAGCACCCTCTATGAAACGTCAAGCTACCCCACAGCACCCCCAAAATACATCTCTGGTGCCGCCACTGAGCCTGACTATTTGCGTTGGGGGGGCCCGAAAAAAAATGTTCAGGCACCAACCACACAACCAACAAAGACTATCTGTAAAACAGGATTTCTTGTTTCCTTTTATTCAATTACATTTATATTTCATTTAAATAAAAATGATAATTATATTTCAGATGTGTGATCAGTTATCATTTTTTATTAAGAGCCTAGATTTGTAACTTTTGCCCCAATAACAGCTTTAAGGTTATTAAAAACTACATTTACTGTATATGTAATACAGAACAACAACAAGGATCCAAGGGCACGCACGCACGCACGCTCACACACACACACACACACACACACACACACACACACACACACACACACACACATACTTGCCTGTTGCCTCTGAAGTCCCTGCAGGACAGTTTCTCATCTAACACCGAGACAACATGCCCCACTGAGCATGTCACCACCTCTGAACACACACACACACACACACACACACACACACACACACACACACACACACACACACACACACACACACACACACACACACACACACACACACACACACACACACACAAATACACATGCACACCCCCTGAGGCCGCCACAAGGTCACAGGGTCAGGCCTGGACAAGTGGAAGTGATGATGTGTGTGTTTCTCCTGCAGACAGTGAGAGTCTGGGGCCTCACAGGGATAAGCAATTTGTTGATGTTTATATTTTCTTCATTCATGCATTTTTCTTGCACCATTATGTCTCTTGTCTCTATTTAATTGAACCATTGGAAGGCCAGAATCAGAATCAGGTTTATTACCAGGTAGGTTGACACGTATGAGGAATTTGACTTGGTAAAAATGTAATGTATTATTATTATTTGTATCACTATAGATGCTGTTACTCACATCCCTCGCGGCTGATGAAGGCCCCCTGCGGTGCGTCGGGGACCCCCTTCCACACGGTGATGGGCTTGGGGTACCCGGGGTCCGCCGTGTTCTTCTCCTCGTTGTAGCGCCAGTACTGCTCTCCTTTGAAGAAGTATGTTTTCCCGACGGGCTCCCAGCGCAGCGCCGTGTCGATGCCGTCCTTCGGGAGGCAGCTGCCCAGCTCCACCAGGCTGTGGGGGAACCCGGGCTCCACCGTCACCTCCTTGAACACCCAGAACTTATCTCCTGCAGGGACGGGGGGACAGGGGTCAGCACGTTATCACAACACATATTTTAAGACCTTTAACCGCTAACATTTAGAGTCATATCATGTACCCTGAACCGGAACTGGATGTGTGTGAGAAAGAGAGTCTGCAGCCGAGAGAGCGAAAGCTATTAATATCTGCTCCTGGCTGGCCGAGATAGCGGGACACTCCATCAGAAGATGTCGGTGTGTGTGTGTGTGTGTGAGGCAGAGAGAGAGAGAGTGAGTCCACAATCAGCAGTGGGGATTGTTCAGAGGATAAGTGTGGGAAAAGATAAAGAGAGATTAACAACAGGAGGTTACATCATAGAGCTAATGTAGAAAAGCTCTCATGCAAGGCAATTCAATTTGGAAAGCCTCAAAGAACAACATATGGGAGCAATAAGAACAGACAGACACTTTCCTCCAGGCAGACACTTCAATAAATGAACGGTATATTATATATTACGCAGTGTTATCATTATAAGAGCCCTCAGTGCGTATATGCATAGCCTCGGCTGTATGTGAACCTACCTTAGCAGCTATTCTGAACTCTCGGTCAAACCCAGCCTCGGCTGCCGTGCCTACAGCCTCTCCGTGATTTTAGATTTTGTGCACGCCATCTCCTACATCTCACACACGGTAAGAATAGTTTTAAAATGAAGCGCTGTGAACCGGAGAAACTACCGAGAGTGTTTTCTTCTTAAGTCACTGAGAGCATCGAGAAGAAAATAACCACGAAGCACACACAACAACAAACCTCAGTTTAATGTGTGTGTAGTACGGTACACATGCTTCCAAAAGTGTGCAAGAATCACCACTTCTGTGTGTCACTGTGTGTGTGTGTGTGTGTGTGTGTGTGTGTGTGTGTGTGTCACTGTGTGTGTGTGTGTGTGTGTGTGTGTGAGTGTGTGTGTGTGTGTGTGTGTGTGTGTGTGCAGCTGAGAGAGCGAAAGTTATTAATATCTGCTCCTGGCTGGCCGAGATAGCGGGACACTCCATCAGAAGATGTCGGTGTGTGTGTGTGTGTGTGTGTGTGTGTGTGTGAGGCAGAGAGAGAGAGAGTGAGTCCACCGTCTTTCTGAATCTCACACTTTATTAATATATTGCAGGAGAGCAGGTCAGGCCTCGTCACTCTGCGGCAGATGGCAGACAGAGATTTGCTGGTGACCGTGATGTGTGTAACGTCACGGTCATGCGATGCGAGTGACTCCGCGAGAAAAACTCCCCCGAACGTATTTGTTTGTATTTGTGAAAGAAAGGAAACCGACACACGATACAAACCTGCAAGTGAAACATGTAGGGCAGAGGAATCGGGCCAGACATATGAAGGGAAGGAACGTCTGAACTTTGAATTGTTTTCTCAAAAGTCTGACTTTTTTTCTGAACATTCAGACTTTAGTCTCAGTTTGCAGGAGCCAAGAATACAAAGTGCATTTCTCGATAACTAGTTCGAGATAGAAATGCTAAAATGGAGTCAGATTAAACGTCTGGAGGGATTAAACAAAGTGCAGCGTGTATATCGTACCTGAGTTCTTATAATAATGAATCCAATTATCCTCTTAATTCAAAATGCCAGTTGATCCTGAATTCAAAGTTAAAGGTCTCCTTTTTAGGCATATATTGAAGGTCTGAGATATATACAAATATATGAAAAACGTCTATGAAGTGATTTGCTCAAAACACAGATATCAGTTTCTGATTGGCCCGTGGGTCTAAAGCCCGCCCACATTTCAGATGTTACGTCATATCGAACGCAGCAAATCTGGATCAGCTCCGTTGTTTCCCCGTTTTTAGAGATGTGGGTACGGAGGAAAAGAGAGAGGGTTGTATTGACACTTTGTGAGTCTCCTGACACACGGGGACACACAGGGACACACGGGACACACGGGGACACACGGGGACACACAGAGACACACGGGGACACACAGGGACACACAGAGACACACGGGGAAACACAGAGACACACGGGGACACACGGAGACACACGGGGACACACCGGGACACACGGGGACACACAGGGACACACAGAGACACACAGGGACACACCAGGGACACACAGACACACACGGGGACACACCGGGACACACAGGGACACACCGGGGACACACACACACACACACGGGGACACACCGGGACACACGGGGACACACAGAGACACACAGAGACACACGGGGACACACGGGGACACACCGGGACACACGGGGACACACGGGGACACACCGGGGACACACAGGGACACTCAGAGACACACGGGGACACACGGGGACACACCGGGACACACGGGGACACACAGGGACACACGGAGACACACGGGGACACACCGGGGACACACCGGGACACACGGGGACACACGGGGACACACGGGGACACACAGAGACACACAGGGACACACCAGGGACACACAGACACACACGGGGACACACAGGGACACACCGGGGACACACACACACACACACGGGGACACACTGGGACACACGGGGACACACAGAGACACACAGAGACACACGGGGACACACGGGGACACACCGGGACACACGGGGACACACCGGGGACACACAGGGACACTCAGAGACACACGGGGACACACGGGGACACACCGGGACACACGGGGACACACAGGGACACACAGAGACACACGGGGACACACCGGGACACACCGGGGACACACAGAGACACACCGGGACACACCGGGACACACGGGGACACACGGGGACACACCGGGACACACCGGGACACACCGGGACACACAGGGACACACGAGGACACACAGGGACACACCGGGGACACACATATGTATAACAGATATCAAAAAGTGCAATTTGCATGATAGGAGAGCTTTAAGCACTTGCCAATTTGAGTTAACCGAGAACGAGAATAACGGGCGGTGTGCACATGCAGAAATTGAAAGAAAAAAGTTGAGAGTACGTCTTTGCTAGATTTTCCCGTTTATTCCCGTTTCGCCCCGTCCCATGCAGCACCAACAACAGCCTCTGATTCGTCAACAGACTGCAATGCTTCATGGGATGCATCATTAGATCTATAAACTCTAACCATAACCCTAAGACCCACGACCATGCAAAACAAGTGTCATTTATTATGTAGCCAAATGTAAAAAAGGGGCGAAATGGGAAGGGGTGAGATGGGAAAGGGGCGAATTGGAAAGGGGGCGAATTGGAAAGGGGGCAAAATGGAAAAGGGGCGAAGTGGCAATGGGGCGAATTGGGAAGGGGCGAAGTGGCAATGGTGCGAATTGGGAAAGGGGCGAATTAGGAAAGGGGCGAATTGGAAAGGGGCGAATTGGAAAAGGGGCAAATTGGGAAAGGGGCGAATTGGGAAAGGGGCGAAATGTAAAAGGGCGAAGTGGCAATGGGGCGAATTGGGAAGGGGCGAATTGGGAAAGGGGCGAATTGGGAAGGGGCGAGATGGGAAAGGGGCGAATTGGAAAAGGGGGCGAATTGGAAAGGGGGCAAAATGGAAAAGGGGCGAAGTGGCAATGGGGCGAATTGGGAAGGGGCGAAGTGGCAATGGTGCGAATTGGGAAAGGGGCGAATTAGGAAAGGGGCGAATTGGAAAGGGGCGAATTGGAAAAGGGGCAAATTGGGAAAGGGGCGAATTGGGAAAGGGGCGAAATGTAAAAGGGCGAAGTGGCAATGGGGCGAATTGGGAAGGGGCGAATTGGGAAAGGGGCGAATTGGGAAGGGGCGAGATGGGAAAGGGGCGAATTGGAAAAGGGGCGAATTGGGAAAGGGGCGAATTGGGAAAGGGGCGAATTGGGAAAGGGGCGAAATGGAAAAGGGGCGAAGTGGCAATGGGGCGAAATGGGAAGGGGCAAAATGGAAAAGGGGCGAATTGGAAAGGGGGCAAAATGGAAAAGGGGCGAAGTGGCAATGGGGCGAATTGGGAAGGGGCGAAGTGGCAATGGTGCGAATTGGGAAAGGGGGCAAAATGGAAAAGGGGCGAAGTGGCAATGGGGCGAATTGGGAAGGGGCGAAGTGGCAATGGTGCGAATTGGGAAAGGGGCGAATTGGGAAAGGGGCGAATTGGGAAGGGGCGAGATGGGAAAGGGGCGAATTGGAAAAGGGGCGAATTGGGAAAGGGGCGAATTGGGAAAGGGGCGAAATGGAAAAGGGGCGAAGTGGCAATGGGGCGAAATGGGAAGGGGCGAAATGGAAAAGGGGCGAATTGGAAAGGGGGCAAAATGAAAAAGGGGCGAAGTGGCAATGGGGCGAATTGGGAAGGGGCGAAGTGGCAATGGTGCGAATTGGGAAAGGGGCGAATTGGGAAGGGGCGAGATGGGAAAGGGGCGAATTGGAAAGGGGGCGAATTGGAAAGGGGGCAAAATGGAAAAGGGGCGAAGTGGCAATGGGGCGAATTGGGAAGGGGCGAAGTGGCAATGGTGCGAATTGGGAAAGGGGCGAATTGGGAAAGGGGCGAATTGGGAAGGGGCGAGATGGGAAAGGGGCGAATTGGAAAAGGGGCGAATTGGGAAAGGGGCGAATTGGGAAAGGGGCGAATTGGGAAAGGGGCGAAATGGAAAAGGGGCGAAGTGGCAATGGGGCGAAATGGGAAGGGGCAAAATGGAAAAGGGGCGAATTGGAAAGGGGGCAAAATGGAAAAGGGGCGAAGTGGCAATGGGGCGAATTGGGAAGGGGCGAAGTGGCAATGGTGCGA